>CM034148.1:809899615-810307115 GCA_019776745.2 Taxus chinensis
TGTATGCACCTTCCTTCGATCTTCCTCCTGTGCTTCATTCTTCCATGCGTATATCTTTACACCCCTCCTTTGCACCTTTATATGCAATATCATTCTGACACGCTTGTGTGTGCCACATGTGACTAGTCAAAGCATGCCAACAGGGTGCCAAATCCTTGCAATGAATCAGTGAGTGATATGTGGTAGAAACAACAGGAACATTTTCACAGTTGGTCATCCTTTCAGCCAATCTACACATGCAACGTGTTTTATGTGCACCGATGACTCTTAAAAACTTCTGAAAACCATATCTTTTTCTACAGAGCTCCGATCGGCACACTCCTAGAATTGTTAGAAAACTACTGGCGTAGGATATAATGCTAAACATTAAAATTTTAATTCTTGGTGGACTTGGTAGGTGATAAATGGGAAAACATATTTATAAGCATTAATGAATAGATCTAAT
Source organism: Taxus chinensis (assembly GCA_019776745.2). Taxonomy (NCBI): domain Eukaryota; kingdom Viridiplantae; phylum Streptophyta; class Pinopsida; order Cupressales; family Taxaceae; genus Taxus; species Taxus chinensis. The sequence goes on from CM034148.1 coordinate 809,900,061, forward strand.
TGCTTCAACCACCTGATTTGATCCAATTCTCCCTCCTTCATTCTTCAACATGCAAACAGACCTGGGGAAGAGCATTTTATAGATTATTAGGTGGATTTTTGGGCATTGAATGTTTCTTGTTGGTGGTTGTATTTAAAATTTAGGTTTTCCCTCCTTCCTTTCTTCTTACATGGATTCATCTATAAATGTAAGAGTTAGGATCATTTTTAATGTTGTATACTTTGAATCCTTATGCATTTTTTGCTAAGGACTTCATATTTTATGTATTTTGAGTTGCAGACCTCTAGATCTGATTCTTGCATGTGGATATCAGCCTCTTTCTCCATTGTAACAACTCTGTGCATTTCTAGAAGTAATAAAAGCATCGTTTTGTGACTATTTCATATCCTAACATATTTACATTCCTTCTCCTTGCCCTTTCTTGTACATTGTGTGCTCATTGTGCCATTCTACATACCTTGTAATTCCTTATTTAGTTGTGTTCCATGAGACTAATATGGTAAATACGTTTTAAGTCATGCTACACATTCATAGCCTTCTTTCACACATTTCCTTTCATTTTCACTCAGAACAGATAGTGTTCATCCCTATTTTTATGGTACTATCCCATTTTTAGTGTAGTTTTCTTTCATGGTATCCTCCTATCCCTGGCCCCTTGGAATCAGTAGCATTAGTTTTCCCTTTCAACACTAGAATTAGCATTAGCAGTAGAAATAGATAGAGGAACCAACCTTCTCTAGAGATCTGTCTCAAGCGTGCAAGGTCCCACAACTTGAAGATGGTTCCATTGTGATCTCAAATGACCCAGTTCTTCTATATGCAAGACACACGTGTAAGTTTGATGACCAAAAGTTTCTGGAAGACCCGGTAGGACAAACAATGAAATCTTAAATTTCATTTTGCTAAGTTATGTTGTGTGGAATTAGTATTCTAGCCTTTGGAGTCTCATATCAACACATCTACTGACTCCCAACATTTTTAGATCTCTGTTTTAGCATCCCTGAGTGCCTTTCATGAGAAGAGTTCATACAAGAAAAAGTGCAGCAACTAAACATTCTTTCGAGTACCTCTAGTTATCCCCGAGAAGAATTCATTCCATAAAGTCCGTGCACATATCCATCTCTCGAGTGACGTGCCCATTCAACTCCTCCTTAGAATATACAATCAGTAATGGCACATCAACCACCCCCTCTACTAAGGAACTTTGCTAATTTCACTGGAGGAAGTCCCCTCATTCTAGCCATGCAACATGACATGTCGAATGGCGGGCTCTAAAGTATTCTATACTTTACTAGTGAGAATCAAGTCACCCCTCAGGAGCATATCCATGATGTAGCAAACATATGTTCACTCTATTTGATCACACATGATGATGTAGTAGTCAGGCTACTTGTAGCCTCTTTCAAAGGAAAAGTGCTTCAATGGAACTGAGGCTTGAGACTTGGATCTATTACCACCTGGGATGAGATTGGAACAACTCTTTCCAATTATTTTGAAAATAAATCAGATCACTTGTCTTTGATGGAGAAACTGAAAACAACAAGGAGGGCTCCCAACAAGCCGATGAATGATTTTAACATCATATTTCAGAATACTTGGGACAAAATCCCTCTTGTGGTAATACCTACAACCCTACATGATTTTCTGTATTATCTAAAGGTGCTGAACAATGATATCTTAGTCATGATTCAATCCATGGGAGGTAGGACTTTACCATACACTTATAATATTGTTGTAAGGGCGGAAAATAGTCTTATTTAGGCGGGAAAAATATCTCCTAGAATTCTATGCCCTTGTTCCTAAAAATTTCACAAGTGCCCCAAACCTCTCTAGCACCTATTCCTATTCCTGAGCAAAGCACGCAACCTGTTGCATCAACATCCTACTCTCTAGTGTAGTAAAAATAAGATGAATAATCGAAGACCCTGATTAGAAATTTTTCAAATAAATTCATATCATCAAAGAAACAACAGTCTCAAGCCTATAGAGGTAGTTCTAATTAGACGCATATCCAAAGAAATCAGATCTGGTGGAATCAATATGGAAACTAAATGTATGTGCCCAACCAGAAGAATGATAGGTGGCATGCTAATGCACATCTTCCCTTGCAAGTTGTCCCTCCCACTCCCTCTCTTTTAGCACTCAGTGCAAGTCAAGTGCTTGTTCCAGTTCAGAAAAATTTAGTGCAAGAGTTAAAATGGTGCTTCCCTTGTAACATGCCTCACATTCAATATCATTGTGTTAACAATGGATATATTACTGTTACGAATTATAGCCTACATGTTACTGTGATCTATATCAATTGTGCAAATGTCCCATAACTTTTATTACTATTATAAATTATAGAAAACGATTTAATGTACTCAGATTTTATACTAGTATATGAGACACAGTGTATAAGTTTGATGACCAAAAATGTCTTGACCATTGAAAATCTTAAAGAAGTAAGAATGCAAATACATAGTGTTATATGCAATTTATACTGTATACTGTATAGTGTGTACCTAGGGCCACGAACTAGTTGCAAACCTACAATCTATAACCACCACGAAAAATGCCAACGATGGGTCGTGGCCACTGACAATGCCTACGAAGGTACCCATATACAAAATGGAAATCTCTCAAAAACCACCAGCTAGAATGCTCGAAACTAAGACATGAAACCAGCCGAATGCATAATGATTCGCATTGATGAAAATACTGAATTCGTACAGGACTCTAAAAGGTCTCCACGAAGATGTGTTCGATGATATGGTCGTTTTTTTTTTTGCATTGAAGAAGATCCTAAGCCGCACTACTTAACTCCGCGGTTTTCCTTAGCGAAGTGATCCACAATGGAGTTTTAGGAAATCTACCCACTTATCGCAAAGGAAATTGCTGATTTATCGGCACGATCGAAAATCTGCGTATTTTCAGAAAGAAAAATTGTTTTTACTTGCCCTGAAACGATAAACTGCGAGGAATCTGAAGCGATAAATGTCACGATGTATAGAAATATCAGAGAATGAAGATTACTAGGAACACTAGAGTAGAATAGGATTTCCAAGAATAGATTGTAGTATGGAAACAGAATAACCCTCATCAATAGAACAAAGCAGATCCGCACACAAGGGTGAATGAATGCAATATCTCCTAAAATAGTAGAAATATATAAGTGAGCCACTTCGATGAAGGCATCCTCCACAACCTTACAATAGAGATGACAAAATTCTCTAATATGATAATCCAATACTAACCATGAGGACCTCCTATATATATCCCTACTTAGGACTATGCAAACTTTATCAGCCGACTGACCAATATGCAAATAGTGAATATTAATCCCAATGAGTATGCTCGATAAGGCTATAGCTAGCCATAAGTTGGCACAAATATCCCAAGTCATTCATGTCATGAAGGAAAAGGAGTGGAAAGGGCACTCACTCTCGAGCAAGTGGAAAGGAGGCTTTGGTCTCCAAATTATCTCACATTTGTGCTACAGTGCTCAAAAGCATCGATCTGCGGCTTTATATTTTTGGTAGCTTCACAGAACATAGATGCATAATCAAACACGTTCTGTTAATAAGATGACAAGGGCCTAATATTACATGAATCAACTTGTTCCTCCGGATTGGGTTATCAAAGTGTTGGGGGCTCTCGAAATATCATACATTGGTTTTCGGAACACATTGTTGATGCAATGAGAATGGGCCTTTCTTGTGCACCCCATTGAATAAGCATCTACACTTCCCACTCAAGGTTAGCTATTGGTGGCACCCCATAAATGCTAGGGTTATCGCTTCTTGTTCCTCCACCAACATCCCAAGTCAAGACTCATAGATTTAGGATGTTATACTATTTGCACTACTCAAAGATGACTAGTCAATACCATTGTATGTATGGTATTACTATTCCTAAAAACTACATAATAGTCCCCTTACATTTTTTGGAGTAAATCAATATCCAACATATTCAACACTTCCTAAGTGAGTGAGTCTTTTTTCGATGAAGGTAACATGCATGCAGTCTGCGGCTTCAAGTATGAGATAAGTGATAGACACTTCTTCACTTTGTCACTGCACTTCCAGTGAAGCTAGGGGTCAAACCTAGAAGTGGCATGTCCGACAGCATCAGTCCCCTGGGCTGAATCTAGGCCTGATGAGTGGACTCATGTACAATCATGCTCTTGGCATGCAAGACTCTCTACATTCCAAAATAAGGAAAGTGTGCACCTTATCCATTCAAGAGTCAATCATGCACCCTTCTTGAATATGTGCCGATCCTCATGACGTCCCCCAAGAAAAACTTGGCTGAAACCCCCCGGGTTCCATTGCAAATCAAGGTAGTGCAGGTGATGAAAACCTCTTTGCCTTAATTATACTCTGAACAACCTATTGCTCCTGTTCGACCTGTGGTCCAAGCAAATAACTCTGTCCTTTTTTTGGAGATTAACTTTCTCATTGGTTTTGGTGCAATCTCACCATCCGTTCATTGGCCTACCTTGTGCTTGATCCATGTTGCGAGAAATGTGGATTACAGTTCTACGCAGCCAACACTCAAAGTACCATAGTCTAGCGACATCTTCTGTGGGAATCCAAAATGAGATTGTCGGAAATAATTTTTGAAGCCATCCTCATGCTGTCCTGACAACAACTGTATACTGCTTCCCCGTACTCTGCCTCTGAAGGTATATGTAGATATTGAAAATTATAATAGGTAGCTGTCCAATGCTTCTCTTCACCATCTTCACCAGCACATTGTAGATGTCCCCAATTGGATATTATTGATACCCTCACTTGGAACGCATTTTAGCAATATCCAAACCACCTAATGCTGAATTTAAAAAATATACCTAATTTCAATCTCTGCAGTACCTGAAGTATTAGTGAAAAATAGGCTACTAGTGGTGAAGAAGAAAACCCTTAAAAAATCAGCAATTAAACTATAGTCTTTAGCACTCCTGTTAGTGACTACTACTGATTTTATGAATGTGCAAATCAAGACCTAGAAATGCCCTACTAGGAAATCTTGCAAAAACCCTATAAGGCAGCTGTAAATAATGGGTACCCAGAAAATGGTGACTTGCTAGGACCAAATGCCTATACAACTCTCCAAAGATTTAGCAAACTCAGATGTGGTTTATATGGAAGTAAGATTAACCCTAGGACTGAATTTAGAAGATGGACTTGTAGAATGTAAAAAACCAGTTATCAAAGCACCAAACAAGATCATGCTTTTATTTATTTTATTGCCACAAACACTGAATCTTCAGAACCAGTCTGAGAAATCTACAATTTTAGGAACCAAAATCCACTCTCCCAAGATGATGTTACAGCTGGTTAAAAATCAGAATAGATAGCGGCAACCAGATCCGACTTTTATTCATCTCCCACACCCTGGGAAGACAGAGCCTCCAAGTAAGTAATCGCTCATCAGCTGGGTATAAAAGGAAAACTCAGCCACACCTTTCCCTCGTCAAACCCTTCTAAAAATACATTGCTATGAACACTCTGAAACACTGCTGGAACAAAGAACAGTAGATAGAAGAAGGTAATCTTTCTTCTCCTACCAATCTCAAGAGGGTTTTTTGTCCTTTCGTCCTTAGAGAGACCTTTTGAAGCAAGCAACTAAGAGCTCAGCATACAAAATCAGATATGTAAAATGCTGCTCCATGTAGATGCTCCTCCAAGCAAGTTCTACTTGCTTATAAGGAACTCTGTGACATCCATATTGCCACTTTTGACAACCAAGCAGATTTTGTAGCAAATTAGAATGTTTTTTCATCAGGCCTACTAAAATCCACCCTAGGCAACGGGTGCACATTTTTCCTTGGGTATTTTATTCCTTCTAAATGCCTTTTGAAAAACCTTTTTTCAACCATATTAGCCTTTTGCCTCCTAGTGCAAGTCGACACTTTAGCTACGAATAAATCAATTTGTTCCCCATATTCACTTTCACATAAATATTGTCTTCTTTCTATTAGGAAGAGATACCAAATCCTAAGTATGATTCTTTATCAAAGAAGCATACTCAACTGTTTTCGCATTATTTTACTCTTTTATCCCATGCAGCCTTTGATAATAGACTGTGGATCCTCAGAAACTTACGTCACACCTTATTCTCAGAACCTATAGAATGCCGGGTGATGATGCAAAATAGGCTGGAAGGGTCTTCGTCATGGAAGGTGCTATCCTAGGAAGCGGGACATTTCAGCACATCTTAGGCATACATGATTCCATCAATCTCACTATGATCCTCTTTGAAATATTTCAATCTGCTCCCCCATCCATGGTATCTTCTGGTCACAGACTTCTATGTCCTCACTATGTAGGCTACTGAACTATGCATAATTATGCATCCAAGAATCTGAATAATCATGAGGAATGAAGCGTTCATGAAACTAAACATGTGACTGAAATAGATCGTCCTGGCTCCAACCAGGATCTAAAAGCTTCAGATACGCTCTCACGTCCAGTCACAATTTCTCATGAAGATCCAGTGCTATACTCTTACTATCCAAACCATTCTTCCACACCCTCCAATGTGCATTCAGAATGCCATCACCCATGAAGGTCTTCCATTTGCCACAAAACAAGCCCCGAGACAACTGGTTTAGTGTTGAACCAAGAATCCTTTGGAGGCAAATGTTTATAGTGCTACCGTGAATAGATATGCATAGACTTATGAATGTAGTTCAACAAAATAAAATACTTCTTTACATTAAAGAATAGAGAGCCGTATCTCTAGAATGCATCATACAATAAGACTGAGTTCCTTGGAAAAAACTGCGTTATTCTTCCATTCTAACTATCAGCCCATTCCTATTAGTGTAGTATGATACAACAAAATGGTGGCAGAATAATCGCCTATGGAGTTTCCGGTATGCCGGTACGAAAAGTTTTTGGGGCTTGAAGTACTCCCCCCCCCATGTATCAGTACGAAGGTTCTATATGCAACTAGAAGTTTGTTTCTCGAGCAATGGCCTTGAATAATTCAAAATGTGAAAAACCGTATAACTTATGTACTTGAGATATAATAAACCAAAATAAGCCTTAAGATAACCATCAATAACATACTGTTAAGTTCAGTACCAAATGCTCCATTGAAATATTTGTTGGTAGAACCTTAGAGTCACTAAGTACATTTTACAAATGGTTACAGATAGCTATACTTACAAAAATTCATAGGCAAATCAGATCTTGGTGTTGTTTCCATCATGCATAATCAGTGCAATTTCACTTCAATGTCAAGAAACTCTAGCGAAGCATCAACTACCATCATCGTGAGTGCTCAACTCCAGAACCATAAGCAATTAAGTATGTGCAAATGCTTCCATTAGATCCACCATGCATTACTCATGTAAATGAGCAGGTGAGTATGCAATGTGATGTAAAGGTGTTGTCTTGCAAATGTGTAATTTGGAAGATTGCAAGTTTTTAGATTCAAGATGTTTTAGACTTTATCCTATCTCAAGGATTCGATGTTGTGATTATGGTATCTTGTTAACCAAAATAAGCTCCCTCTTATTTTGGGTTAACTAGCTTCCTTTTGTGCCTCAGTCAAATTTTTACACATTTCAGGCACTGAAAATTTTCTGGGTATTGTTTCATCAGATAGAGAATTTTTTCCCCTTTCCAGAAAGGTAAGGAAGTCTTCTTAACTCCTTGTATTTTGCAAGTTATGGCCCGATAGAGTTTGGAGGGGAAATTTTCCCTGGGCGGGCCTACGGAGGTAAGGAGGAAATTTTTCCAAGGAAATTGGTGGGTTGGTGGAGGCATGGAGAGAAATTTGACACTTAGCCTTTTGGCTAGAAAAATCAAAGGTAAAAAGTTCACTCGCAAGCTCGCAAAGGAGAATGGAGAAAAATTGATTAAGTCCCCGCGTTTAATCACAAGGCACTACATGTCCATTCATCGACGAGGATCGGGGTGTCGGAAGGATTTTGGTTTTTTTCCAAAACCATAAAAGCACAAAGGTAAAATGTTGGATTGCATTTCTATATCAAATCAAAAGGTGCCACATGTCCACATTAGCAGTGGAGGTCGGGCTGGCGGAGGACTTTGGGAAAATTTTTCCTTGCAAGAAAACATGGAATAAGTTATTCTTGAAGCCAAGGATAAAAATCTAAGAACCAGTCAAGGTTGTAGATTAAGCCATAAATCAAGGAAAGAACTAGTCATCAAAGAACTAGTCAAGACCATAGATTTAGGAGTGAACTAGACATCAAGGATCTAGTCAATACCATAGATCAATGAAAGACTATACCTAACAAACTAGATAATATCCCCCTAATATTTAAATAATAAAATAAATATCAACACCACATAAGTGAGTGAGGATAAATACTATAAAGGTAAATAAAGTAATTTAGGTGAACATGAGCTAAGGTAAATACTTACTATAACACCCCCCCTCAAGTGAAGCTAGGGGCCAAAATAGAAGTGGCATGTCCACAGTATGAGTCCCAACAACTAGGCCTGATGAGGTACTCATGTACAATATATCCATGAAGATATCTCAAACCAAATAAGGAAAGAATCCAATTATAAGGAAAGAGAAGAAGAAGAAGAAGAAGGAAATGTTCTCACAACACCCCCCAAGAAAACTTCTGAAACCACAAGCATTCCATGCAAATCAACGGTAGTGAGGTGATGAAAAGGATTTGTAAATATGTCTGCAACCTATTGATGAGTCGAATGTACTCCAAGCAAATAACTCCATCCTGAATGTGCTGACGAATGAATTGGATGTGTATCTCAATATGCTTGGCCCCTAGTGCTCAAACGGGTTGCGAGAAATGTGAATTACACTTTGGTTGTCACACCAAAGTACAATCGGTGAATCCTGTGGGAATCTAAACTTTGTCAATAATTTTTGAAGCCATATAATCTGTTGACTCACTGTAACTGCTTCCCCGTACTCTGCCTCTGAAGATGAAAGTGCAATATCATGTTACTTTTTTGCACACCCAAGCAACTGGAGAGGAAACAAGGAAAAAAAGATAGCCAGAAGTGGAACGCATGTCATCAATATAACCCACCCAATCTGAATTTGTATACCTAACCAACTGAGTATAACTCCTAGTGTAGTGTAGGCCAAAGTGGTAAGTGCCATGCAAATAGCACAAAATCCTTTTAGCATACTGTTAGTGACTACTATGAGGAGAATGTGCAAACCAAGATACAAGCCCTACTACAAATAAAATATCAGGGTGAGTATGGGTCAAGTACATGAGACTCCCAACCAACTGCCTATACAATGTAGGATCAGAAAATGGTGTGGTATATGTGGAAGTAAGAGTAACCCTAGACTGAAATGGAGATGGACTTGGCTTGTAATCAGCCATATCAAAGCACCAAAGAAGATCATGGGTGTAATTTTGCTGACTCAAATGAATCTTTGAATCTGTCTGAGAAATCTACAAACCAAGGAAATAATGCAATATCCCAAGATATGTTATGTTAAACTATGTAGAAAGAGCCCTCTAAATACTCTGAATGTGGGAAGAAGAGCTTCTAGTAAGTAATAGATCATCAACATACAAGACAAGTATCACAATATCCTCACCAACATGCTGAAGATACATTGTATGATCAGAGTGGAAATGAACAAAAACCAGTAGATAGAAGAAAATAATCCATCTTCTCATACCAATCCCAAGGGGCTTGTTTGAGACCGTAGAGAGACCTTCGGATCCTACAAATAAGAGAAGAATCCTGAACAAATCCAAAATGCTGCTCCATGTATATTTCCTCTTGTAGATCTACATGTAAGAAGGCACTCTTCACATCCATATGTTATACGGGCCACCCCTGTGATGTAGCAATAGAAAGTACAAGGCGTATAAAATCCATCTTGGCAACGGGTGCAAAATTCTCAGAGTAATCAATAACTTCAGCTTGTGAAAAACCCTTTACAACAATATGAGCCTTATACTTGTTAATGGACCCATTAGCTACGTATTTTGTTCGGTATACCCACTTACACATAACCATTTTTTCTTCCTTTAGGAAGAGATACCAAATCCCAAGTATGATTCTTTATCAAAGAAGAATACTCAACTGACATCGCATCATCCCACTCTTGTATCCCATGAGCCTTTGAAAAGACTGTGGATCCTCAGAAACTACCTGACACAAAAGTCTAGAACCTATAGAATGTGTGTTGATGATGCCAAGTGGGTGGAAGATCCTGTTTGGAAGGTGCTTCCTTGGAAACTGTAGTATGAGCCCACTTAGGCATAGTGATAACATCAATGGGAATATGATCCTCAACGAAATATATAACCTCCTCTTCAATATCCTCACAGAAATAATCCTCAAGATGAGATGAAGAAGAAGAATGAGGCATGGAAGAATATGAATAATCATGAGGAGTGAAGCGTTCATGAAACTAAACATGTGTTTGAAAAAGAACGTCATGGGTATCAGGATCTAAAAGTTGATACGCTCTCATGTCCTCACAATAACCCACAAAGATCAAGGTTATACTCTTACTATCCAAAGCTTTCCTTTTCTTCTTTGCATAAAGGCCCAAGCATGTCTCCCAAAGACTCAAAACAATGAGACATCTGGTTTAGTGTTGGACCAAGATTCCTTTGGAGTCAACTGCTCAAGTGCTCTGTGTGGGTGCAATTATGAATGTAGTTAGCAAAATTAACTTCTTCTTCCCATTAGATAGGAGTTATATCTCTAGAATGCATCATACAATTAGACATTTCCTTCAAAGTTCTATTCTTCCATTCTGCTAAGCCATTTTATTGTGGAGTATGAGGAACAAAATGTTGGTGAATAATGCCTTGAGTTTCCAAAATGTTAGAAAACACTTTGCTGAAGTACTCCCCCCCCCATTATCAGTACGAAGGTTCTTTATGCAACTAGAAGTTTGTTTCTCGACCAATGCCTTGAATAATTTGAAGTGTGAAAAAACATAACTTTTGTACTTGAGAAAATAAACCCAAGTATGCCTCAAGAAATTATCAATAAAAGTAAGTGCATACTTAGCTCCATTGAAAGAGGGGTTGGAAAAACCATAGAGTCACTATGCACAAGCTCAAGTGGTGAAGAAGCTCTCTTAGAAAAATTCATAGGAAATAGATCTTGGTGTTGTTTCCCTAATGCACAACCAGTGCAAACTCCCTCAAGACAAGAAACTCTAGGAAGACCATCTACCATATCATGAGTGCTCAACTCCAAATATTTGTAATTAAGATGTCCAAATCTTTCATGCCAAATCTTACTCTCTAAATCTGCATGAGAAACCAATCCTGTCATGTTGTCTTGCAAATGTGTAAAGGGGAAAATTGCAAGTTTTCAAGCAAGACAACTTTCTCCTATCTCAAAGTTTCCATGTTTTGATCATACTTGTTAACCAAAATAAGCTCCCTCTTATTTTGGGTTAAATAGCTTCCTTTTGATATAGTCAAATTTTTACAAATTTGTAGTGCATGTTAGGAACATTCAGTGCATCTTAGATTATTACCACCATCAAGGTAGTGAATGTCACCTTTTCACCTTTAACATAAAGGTAAAGGGAGAATCTTCTTAACTCCTTCAATTTTGGAAGTTATGAACTCGGTAGAATTAAAGATACAAAATACTCCTTGGAAGTGTTTTAATCTAAATTGAATTAGGACCTTATTTTAAAGTAACTACTGGTGGGTATGGTGGAGGCGTTTAGAGTAATTAAGTACAGTAAGACAAAATCAATAGGCATAGCAATAATGTAAAGGTAACAAGTTACATGTGGCAATGTGTGTGTAAAAATATTAGATAATGGAGAACCCAACAATAATGTAAGTCCTAGAAAAATTAATCATAAGGCACTACATGTCCATACATCGAAAAAACACAATATCTAAGGTAGATAGCAAGGACTATCTTTGTTTGGTATTTTTCAAATACCATAAAAGCTGAATTTGTGAAATGTCCAATAAAATATAAAACTTTTCTATATCATATCAAAAGGTGCCAAATAATCCACATTCGTAGTGCAAATTGTTAGGAATGGCGGATAGAATCTAATACGGAATAATTTTTCCTTAGCAATCGTAATAATAATGAAGTATGAATAGAAATTACAGAAATGCCCAAATATGCAAAACATGAAAGTGCAATATGTCATAACGTTGGTTCAGGGGCAATGGCGCTCTACATCCACCAAGAACACTTGCTCAGATTTTATTACAAGCCAACAGTCTTCACAATTACAGGTAACCAGATCTTGTTTGGGGCTGTGCTCAACAAACCCTCCCGAATTTCGCACACACTAATTCACCTTCACAAAAAAACTGCATATAAAATCCTCATTGTATGTCCATCTATTTATAAGTACAATCAATAGGTAGCCGAAGAGGCAGTTTTACAAAACAATGGGTATCAATGAAAAGCCATGTGCCCCAAAAACAGCCACATAATGGTTTCCCATAACCCATGGGTTAATAAACCACCCATGAAAATTTTCTTCGGGGGCTTCACCCCCCCGAACCCCCTTGACCCACTCATCTGGCGATGCAAAAACCGCCATAAAAATATTTGAGTGTAACTCCGCTGGAAGGTGTACCAAAAATCCTAACATGAAAACAGGCTCCGATTTCAAAGCAATCTTAGGATAATGGAAACCCAACAGTTCATATGTAAACTAGAAAAATTGAAATCATAATCATACATGCATACATGAAAAAACACAATATCTAAGGCTAGATCAGAAAAACTATCTTTGTTTGGTATTTTTCAGAATATATTGACCTGGAATTTGAAAAATTCCAATACAATATAAAACTTTTCTCACATGGCTTGTCGGTCGAAATAATTTAATTCGTAGTGCAAATTATTGGTCTTTCACCAACGGTCATAGGGGCTAAGCCCCTCCTTCTTGTGAAACTGGAAGGAGGTTCCCATTATGTGAACATGTAGGACTACCTAAATATGATGGGGTGGCCATTAGGTTGGGGATCACACAAGAATACTCCACTAAACCTATGACTTCGGAGTAGGTCCACATTCAATTGCAGAAGTTTTACACTGATGCTAATAATAACAATAACAACAAATTATAGACACAAAATTATATTGATTCATTCATCAAAGGCAAGGACATCTGATTCTTGATTTTTGACCAAGATGTTTGATTCTTTACTTAAGCTTGGAAAGTAGAGAGGGAGAATAGAGGAACTTCAAACATAGATTAATAGCAAGAAAAGAAACTTTTTATTGTTTGATGTAGTAGTGGTAAATTTTAACAACTCTACCAATCAATCAAAAATTACCAACCTCCTTTGGAATGGAGAAGTCAAGTCCACTATGCACAAGCTCAAGTGGTGCCATAAGCAAGGAGTTGGAAAAATTACCTTAGGGATAGTTGAGTGTTCAAGAAAAGAAACTCTAGTTGAAATACCATCATACCATACCACTGAATGGCTCAACATCCTTCAAATAATGGTAGTTGCACCATTCAAGATGTCTAGGGACTTAGATTCCCATGACAAAGTTGGACTGAAATCCACAAATTTTTCTGCATGAGAAATTTTCTCGCAAACTTATCCTTATGGAGGAAGTGTCATCAAAACCCTTAAAGTGATATAGTCTAGAACCATGATCAACAATACCTTGAGCAACAAGTGAATTAGGTTCCACCAAGGTTCGTACTTCTGCCCCTTGTGGTGTAAAATTTGTTGTTTTGCCTTGACCATAGAATGAAAATTTTGATATACAAAAAGAAAATTTGTACTGATTTTAGGAACATATCAGTGCATCTTGGATATTACCACCATCAAGGTTGTATGTCACCTTTTCTCTTAACATAAATATAGGGAGGATCTCCAACCTCAATTTTGGAAGTAGAACTCAAACCTAGAGAAACAAAAGACTCCTTGGAAAAAATCATGTGATGAGAAGCACCAGGATCTATAATCCAATTGTCTGCAAGTGGTGACTGAGATATCCCAACAACATTAAGTGCTTTTCCATGCTGATTAGAAGGAGGTGAAGTGGAGATAGAAATTTTATGTATCTTGAGTGCATCCTCTAAGGCTTGCATTCACTTATAACACCTATGTTCTTCATGACCAATACCCCCATAAAAAGAGAATGAAAGGATAGAATTATTCTTGGATTTATAAGACTCCTTAGGTTTAGAGTCAAGGTGAGAAAATTTGGATTCTTCCCTAGTAAGTCTTTCACAAAATGTTTTTAAGTCAAAATTTTTGAATGTGTCACCTAAGGCATCCATGTTAGAGAAAAAGGTAGAAGAAAATATTTGAAATGGTCCTCTCAACTTGGATAGAATCAAGTAAACACACTCTTCATCTTTATTATCTCTTCCACTCCCTTTTAACTGTGTCAACAAATGCTTGAACTTGGTAAGATAGTCTATAATTGTTAGAAAATCTTCATGATTAAGAGAGGTGATTTCAATTTCAAGTTACATGGCTCTCATATGATCCACCTTATCGAATAAATCCTCTAATTTCTCCCATAGTTTGAACGGAGAGTCACACTTTACCAAATGAAACAAAAGACCATCACTTACATAAGTTCCTATCAAACCCATACACTCATAAAATTTGCACTGGTACTGAAATTTCTCATATTCTCTAGTGAACACTGGTTGTTCTGAAGAAGTTAAAGCCCATAATCCTTTCCGCTTAATTATTGTTTCCATTCTTGGTTTGCATGTGTGGTAATTATGTGTTGTTAATGGATCAACATGATCTAATTCATAAGTAGATAGAGATGTCATCCTCAAAAAATCACCAAAAGAAATGCAAGAACCAAGCAATGCAACAAGAGCCCCCCCTAGATTTTGGCACTTTATAATGAGTGCGTGTTATAATATGACACTTTATAATTATAGTGTTATTGTCAAAATAAATATTTCCAATGGAAAGAGCATAAAAAAACAAGACCTTTTTAAAAAAACGGCACTCAAAACCGAGTTACCGATCAAAAGTTACAAGCTTTTCAATATTATGCTCTAGTATTTATTTTAGTTGCCACTTAAACAAAATAAAATGAAAAGGGGATGGATTTAAGCACCTACTAGTATGAGTCACAAGCTTTAAGCCCGCATATGACCATACTCTAACAAGTGGGAGACTGATTAATGTCTGCTAAAATGTGGGGAGTGTGAACACTCTCTGGAATATGGAGAGAAGGAGGAGAGGAGTCCTCAATGGTTCTCTTGGCATCATAATTAGGAGAAAAATCCTTGTCATTAGAAGAGTAATCAATCAAGTCTGTGTCAGTGGAATTTCCATCACACAAAGAAGAAGAGGAGACAACCTGAGAAGACTAATGTGGAGAGCTACTTCAAGGCCAATCTGAAGAAACGTGGCACTTAATTGAAGTAACACGTGTAAGAAAATTGTCGTCAACTGAGAAATCAAGATGTGAGGGACCACAAAGGGAAATGGTCACATATTTCTCATATAAAGGGTCTCCAATGAAACACGAACGTGAAGAGTGAAAGGAAGCATGATTATGGTAAAAAATGAGCTTTGTAGTGGCAAAAATATGTGAAGGGTCTCCAAAAAAAATGAAAGATGCTCCAGATGCAGTGGGGAGGATCTAAGTCTACAACATGAATGTAGGTATGGTGATGGACAACATCAAGTGACCAACAACATGGTCGCAGGTCGAGATAGTCCTCAAGATGACTGTATTCAATAGGTGCATGAAATGGCCCAAACATGAAGTGTGTAAGACCCTCATAGGAGAAGTAACTTTCCATGGAAGCACACTGTGTTGAATAGTTCACTCTCCTAAGAAGAAGTGGCAGAGGCTATAAAATGATCCTGTGAAACTCTAGTATGGAAGAACATCCTCCATGATGCAAAAGCAGAAGCAACAAGTGCAAGGTGTAAAATAAGAACAGTGCAAGAATAGAAAACATTGAACTTAGCCGATAATGCATCTATAAGCAACACAACAACCAAGAAGAACAGTGATAACTCCCTTTTTTGTGGCACTTTATAAGATAGTGTGTGACTACAATAGGACATGTTCAAGATATGTCAGATAGTTGACTACTCAGCTCATAGTAGACTATGAGTCAAGCAAGAGTGGAGGTCATAATGAAGTCCTAGTCAGAAGCAGAGGAACACACACAATCAAACACAAAAGGAAAAAAACAACAGACGGGTTCACTACTCAAATTCAAAGAAAAGATGTCTCACGAAGAAAAAAAAGGCTCTCTTACCGTAAGGATGTGGCATATGAATCCACTAGCTGTAAGAAAAGAGGATCACTACAATGCAACGAGCCATAAAAAGTGGCTAGGAAACCCCAATAACCCTATATGTGAAGCCCAAAAAAAATACTCCCCCATATAATGCTAAATTTTATTGTTTTTACCGCTTTATAATGTTTAGACAATGATCAAGGGTGGAAAAAAGGTGGAAAAAATAAAAATAGGGATTGAATGAGAGCTAAACGATCACAATAATGCTAATAAACTAGAGAAGGAGTTGAATGATGATGAGCTGGAAAAAAACAAGAAGGACCTAGGATCAGCTCGAGGCAAGAAGACACCTCAAGGATCGATCATGAGCAGCCATAAAACAAAACAATACAATGGAATATGGATGCACGGGTGGAGGATTCGAGGTCACAGTGTAGAGATAAGGGTGATCAATCAACGAAGGATTCAAGCTAGAATCCAAAGTGGCCACAGAGACAACAAACCAATGGAGGAGCTAGAGTCGAGCGGTTGAAGATTGATAAAACAAACCAAAGTAATGCACCAAAAAACATAGGTATAGAACAATGAAAAAAATAGAGCAGGTGAGCTAGAAATGATGCACAATTGAGTGGAAAGGTGAATGGGTGAGCTGGGGGAGCCACCGTGGTTCCATCTCGATGAGCTAGGGCTGAGTTATTGTTATCTAAATAAGTCTCCTAGTTATTTGGATAACTTATATTTTCATTTTGACTATGATGTTTCAAATTTCAGGTTGTGCACACTCAAGTTTGTTCCCTTAGCACAATTTACTTGGCTATAGTTCTTCTGTGCACCTTGCTTCCTTCTTAATTTTTTTCCCTTCTCTTTGCATTCTGCTATCTCCTTTTCCATTTTCCTTTGTGCCTCCTCCTACACACCCACCTTCTTTCCTATCCTATCGCGCACTACTTGGGCGCACCTCTGCAGTCTTGCCTTCCAAAATGGCTAAGTCCCTGGCATTCCAATTGCATGCTTACATACACTAAACTATGTCACACTACCCTTCTCTATGCCACCATGCACCCTTTCTCAATTTAATTTTCATGCCTTGCTTACATACTTGCCTTCTATAAGTACTCCTTCTTTCTTGCTATGCACGTTATGTTCATGTACTTGTCCTTCACTTCTGCTATAGTTCTCATATTACTATGTTCCTAGTCTCAATTGAAAGCTAATGACATCAGTTACATGTTGTAATATTCAAATTTAAATTTAGGCAGGATTTGGTAGGCAGAAAACATGGAAACGTCTCTCAGCTCATCAATGCACACATCCAATCAAACTCAACCACCATATTTCATCATATCTTGCCTCCTTCCTTCTTCTACACACCAAAAAAACATGGGGAAGCACATCTGATATCCTTGCAGGTTGATTTATATACATTTATCACGTGCTCTTGGTGGTTAAAGATTTGAATCTGAGTTTCCCTCTCTTTCTGCTTCTCTTCTCTCCTTCTTCTTCTATAAATAACAGAGTTATTCTTTGTAAAAAGGATCCCTCGTTGTAACGACACCATGCCAAAATGGTGGCCAACTTCCCACTAGTCTCAGACCTTGGCATGGTCTCTTTAATGTATTCTCGCCTCCTACCGTAAATGTAAATGATTCTTCATCCCTTAAGCAATGAAATCATATTTTTTGGAACTCTTATCTTCCCTTTCTCATTTTCATTCCATCTCACCTCTCCGTTTGCATTTTCTGGCATGTTTTGCATACTCCCGTGCTTGCAGTCCTCATGTTCATGTGTTGCATGTGTTGGAAGGCCGAGCCCGCATGTTGATCTATGGGACATGCGGTACTCCCTCTTCTCCCGCACCCACTCTATTTCCATCACCACTCGTGGAGAGAGATCAACCCTTTCCATGGTGCTATCACTTTCCCTAGCTTAGGATTTCCCCTTTCTATACATCCTTCTATCCCTGGTCCCTTGGCATGTTTAGTCTAGGATTTGCATTCAGCATTAGGAGTAATACTAGCGTTAGAGGTAGGTAGAGGAACCGACCTTCTTCGAAGATCCATCCCAAGTACATAAGGTCCCACAACTTGGGGACGATTTCATTGTGGTATTAAACAACTCGGCTCTTCCAGATCCAAGATGTGGGTACAAGTTTGAATGACCAATGGTTATGCCTGGTAAACTCCAACAACCTTCAAAAAAACCTTTAAAACAACAACATCAACACCTAAACTAGCACCTGCAAGGACTAAAACCTATGGAAAACATCTCCAAACACGTATGCAAAGGCCTAGATGGTAAACCCACAATATGAGCATTCGAAAAAGTGTACACACCCACAAATAGGATTTGAAGCTCGAATATGTGGAAGAAGAGCACAACCAAAATATCCATTACGATGTTGTAAAATAGACCTACTTATCACGAATGAAGAGCTGGAAAAAAATAAAAACACCAAAGATTTTCATGGATCCTAATGACGTGCGCTTTGATACCATGAGATCGTGCGTGAAAATGCGGAGCACGAGGGATATCATGAACATTGATGGAGGTACAAACGGTAGTGTGACAAGATCTCAAGAAGAGTGAGCATCAACCGAAAGTGCATTCAATATTTGATAAAGGGGTGGAACCTCTTTATGATCCAAAAGCTTTCACTAATCTCATAGATCTGAAAGGGTGTATATATAGAGGTAGCTGAGTATCCCCCGATGTTTTAATCATAACAACTCGAGTAGATAGGGGGAGTTACATTTCGAGAATGGGAAGTAACTCCCAATGACGTATATGATGCACTGATGTGTAAGGGAATATGATAATGATGCCTAAATGACATACATACCTATAACCTCCCCTAAGTGAGATGACTCACCTAATGATGTGGAAAATGAATCACACCAAAAAAGACCTCAGATCTTCTCTCCCATGATATATCAATATCTTGTGAATTCCTTTTGTGAGATTCTTGTTTGAAAGTCAATCAAATAGCAAATGAAGTGATTTTTACAGGTTTTGAAGGGTCATATAGTGTGTCTTCTATAGTCATAAGTATCCAAAACATTAGTGTATCACCTAATTTTATGTGATTTTTTGTAATTTTATGTTATTCCTCTCCCTTATCCCCAGAAAGAGACTGGTTTAGGTGATTGATCCAAGAAACCAACCCTCTTTGGGGGTTCTTCTCAACTTGAGTCACCCACACTCTAAGAAGATCTCATTGTATTAGATGAAGAGAAGAATTACTTGCACTTCTTCAACTCAGGGTCATTTTCAGATAGATAACCATTTTTGGCATGCCTGGTGGGACATACAATTTTTTTAAAGAAGTTGATGTTGTTTTTTGTAAATATCATACGAACATTTTAGACAGGAATACTCAACATTAAGCAAAAAACTATTACCTCCATCTTTTCATATTTTTATGAGGTTATACAATCATGAGTTCAACTCCTCATTGGAATTCCCTGCCATGAGAGCATTATTACTCCCCTTCACCTTCTTTTTCCTAATATGCTCCTACATATTAGCATTATAATCCTTATCACAATGAATATGCCCATGACTTAAAACTTTCTAATCAATATAGTTATCCTTATAATCATTGTGTTGTTCAAGAACAGGAATATGCAAATTATGGAAACAATTCCATGTCTAACAATGATTATGAAGGATAAATTCATAAGATGGAGAAGATGTTACAAGAGTTCAAGAAGGAGATTACATATTTGCAGGCATTAGAGGCTAATGAGTATAAGGTGGAGGAACCCTTTTAATGGGATGTTCCCACTTACCTTCCCTATCCGTATCGAATGCCCATAAATTATCAACCATCTTAGCCCAATGTCAAATTTTATATCTTTCTCAACCTTTCTATTTTCACTCCCTCTCATCCACAAGAATATTTCGCACCCTCCCCCTTTGTACAAACATTGAAAAATCAAGTTGGGACTCAACCCACCCATCCTCTTACATTCCCAAATAAATTTTGGGAAAAATGCAATCCAAAAATCAGTAAAGACAACCTACAAAAGAACCCAACAAAGAAGAGCTTATCAATTTTTTGAAGGATTGGGGCTCAAAATTTGAGTCCAATCAAATACCATAGATGTTTAACCTACCAACAGAGGTTGCGATTGAAGAGTTGAAGGAGGAATATGTGTGTTCATAGAAAACAAATGAGGATGATCAACAATCTCTCCATTCTGAGTCCAGTATGCATGTTGGTAGCTTACTCAAAGATTTTGTTGATTTGTCTCCATAAAAATCAACAATAGGATAATAAATCAGTTCCTAAGGACTTCAATGTAGAAAATATCATATGAAGCTTATTGATTTTTTTTGAAAATGGAAATTCAGTTTCTTCTTCCCCTTCATTCTTTTTTGAACCTGATTTTTTTAATGAACCTGTCATGGAGGAGGACATCAAATAATATCATGATGCTAAATTCATTCCTCATAAGATGAGTTTAATCTATCAAAATTCATGGAGGATGAAAATGAGGAAGGAGATGATGGTACCATTGTAGAACTAGTCATCTTGGAATAGATAGAGTTGTTTTAAGAAGTAGAATAGAGCTCCCATCTACTTCCAAACATGCTCAATAATAAAGAAAATGTGTCTACCAACTCCATTCTTTGAATTAGATACAAAAATGGGAAAACTCAAAGGATAAAACAACATTTAATCAAATAATTAGATGATTTGGAATCAAATTCATAGTTTCCACCATTCATTATTAATATAGAGCATGAGGATGAGCTACAATGTGCCAAAGGTTAACAACGATGCCTCTCAAATCCAGATATAGAACAACTAAAAGAGGTCTTATTTCTTTCTTCATCTAATACTTTGAGGAATAGGGATGGAAATAAAATTTTAAACAATTTTTAACCACAATTAAAGGCCATTTTCAATGTCAAATTAGTTACACGGTCTCAATGTGTAAGAAAGGGAAGATATTTTTCCCCGTCTGTATCAGGATTTTTTTAGCTTCTCATTTATTTAGTTAGAATAGGTTAGTGGAGGTTTTTTTATTGCAAAATAAGTGTTTATGAACACTTGTATTGTTTTTTGTTTCAATAAGTGTTTGCCCTCTTGTTGGCTAGCCTTGGTAGGCATTATATCTTTCCTCCAAGTACATTTTTACACATGTTGTTAGTCCTAGTTTGTAGTAAGTGTAGAGGATTTTTAATCTTGTAGAGAAATTATTGGCCTTGGGCATTCTTGGTCAATCTTGTGTGGAGATTTCATATTGGTTTTCAATGGTAACCCCCAATGCATGCAATCATGACTCCTCAAGTGGAGAAGTGGAGTTACATTCCTTAATGGAAGTAACTCCCATATGATGCACTGATGTGTAAGGAATCTATCATAATCCCTGAGACACCTCAACCTATGACCTCACCTAAGTGAGATGACTCACCACACTATGTGGAAAATGACTTACACTAATACCTCCCTTCATCATAACTTAGGATGAGGTGGAAAATCAAAAATGAGAAATGGGTCTCGACTATAAATCTTGATGTGGCACCCATGAAAAAATAAATTCTCAATCAATGGAGGAAAACCTAGTGGGAAAAACATCCACCACATGAAATGAAAACACTCTCTAATAATCTAAGAAATTTGCCAAAAATGGGTCTCGATATCTGAGGGGTCCGATAAGGTACCCATGTACAAAAGGGGAATCTATTTGGAAGAAGAAGAAGAGAGGAGACACAAGAGACAAGAGGAATGCAAAAAAATACATAGATGGATCTGAAATCTGTAATTTAGGAGGGGGCTCAAAAAATAGAAAAACTAATTTCTGACATGTATGAATCATCAACCAAATGAAGAGGAGTGGAAAGGGCCTCACACACTAGAAGTGGAAGGGATGTGGATGCAATGACTATATGAAGAAAAGAAAGAGATTTCCTGGTGTCTGATGAGAAGGGAGGAGTGTCGATATAATATGGAAAGGTGAGAGGAGGAGAGGAGTCCTCAGTATTACTCTCATCATCAGAACTAAAAGCACAATCCTCATCATCAAAGATAGATGCAAGCAATTCTATGTTAGCGTAATTTCTATCACATGAATTAGAAGAGGAGATAACTATATTAGTAGTAGAAACAATGGGAGTATGTGAAGGGTCTCCAAACAAGGATTGAAAAATGTTTTAGATGGTGTGGGGAGGATATGAGTTTGCCACTTGAAGAAAGAGAGGTCTAGAGAAATGCAACATTAAGTGACCAACAACATGGTCACATGTGTCGAGATAGTCCACAAGATGACTAAAATTAGTGGGTGCAGGAATTGGCCCATACGGAAAGTGAGAAAGGACCTTGTGAGTGAAGTAACTTTCCAAAAAAGCAAACCATGATGTATAGTTCTCTCTCCCAAGAAGAAATTCCATAGGTTGTAAAGTGATCCTACAATGCTCAAGTTTGGGAAGAGCATCCTCCATGATGTGGAAACAAGAAGTGTAAGGTGTACGAGAAGAGGGTGTGTGGATACAAGAAAGGTGGTAAGACATCAGACTCACCCAAGAATGTGTTTGCATGCAATACAACACCCAAAAACAATAATAACCCCCACTATTTATGGAACTTTAAAAGAAGTACGTGATTACAATAAGGTATGTTCATATGATGTTAGTTAATAAACCACTCACCTTGCAGTAGGTGAAGAATTGTGTAAGATTGGAGGTCATAATAAGTCTAAGTTGGAAGTAGAGAAATGACACACAATCAAGCACAAAAGGGCGTAAACAGAACAAGGGGATAAACACTTCTTAGTGTGATAGAAGGTGTCTCACATCACAAAAGAGAATTATCTTTTACAACAAGGATTTGGCAGAAGTGTTCACTAGCCGTGGGAAAAGAGGAGCACTACAATAGGAAAGCCAGAAAAAAGGCCCAGAAAATCCCAATAACCCTATAAATGGAGCCCAAAAAAATCTACCCCCCCCCTCTGTGAATGATGAATTTTAATTTATTCCCCTTTAATTGAGCTTATTAATTTGAAAAATGAGGAAAAAAAAAAAAAATCAAAAAAAGGAGGGAAGGGGTACTGGGCCTAGATGGTGAGTTGGCAGGCAGCTCGACCAAGCTACTCAACAAGCTCGTAGAAAATCTCATGAAAATTTGAGGAGGCCACTCGATTGAGTTGGCTCAGTGAGTTGATATGTGCAATGCACTGAGTCACGACCTTGGAGAGGCAAAAAACGAGTGAGTTGGAGCACAAGGAGGTAGGTGTAATGGTTTTCAGGGTTTCCATTGAACACATCAGAGCATCAAGTTAAACAAGAAATCTGTCAAAGACTACTGAGGATGTGTGCTACATGAAAGGCTAGTTGCTTAACACCGTGCACCAAGTTGGAAGGTGAACCTAGTAAGCAAAGTGGAGATTTGGGGAACCTAATGATATAATGTATGTGAAAGTGAGCCAACCGAGGTGTACACGATGTGATGTATAGGGACAGGGCCAAAGGGATCTAACGCAAGTAGAGGCAGGAACATAGTGATGAACTCAAGCAAGGTGACAAAGGATACAAGTAGGGCATGAGATGCACAATGAACTAGAGGGATGAGCAGTGAAATAGGGGTCTAGAGCAAGGTTCAAATGAGCCCAAAGGCTGATAAAGGCATGATCTTAGAGGTAGTAATGATGAACCAGAACACAACGAGTGCATGAAAACAATACAAGGTTTGAGAATGGGAAAGTTGTGTCAGTAGGGAGGAGCAAGATGAGGAGCCAAGATGTTTCATGATGTAGAAAAATCATGAGGAAATCATGGTAGATCACAAACTAGTGGATGCAGAGAGAAAGAAACCATGAGCAAAGGATTAATGAGCTAAGGTTGAAAATGATGTTCAGGGGAAGTGCAAAACCATAAGTGGTTGTAGAATCCCAAAACAATGTAGGTTGAGTTAAGGACAAAACATTGAATCAAACTAGTGCAACACAAACAAAGCAAATCGAGTCTAGAGGAAGGGGTGAGTTGGGACGGCCATCTCGGTGAGTTAGGGCCAAGTTAGGCCCAAAAATATATTTTTACCTACTTAAAACCAACACTTTAAAACTCAACAAACTATATTGTAACCTCAAATGGCAACTTGAACCTGTATTAGAAGTCCAGAAAAACATGCAAACATGGAAAACTATGAAGTGACCTCGAATAAGATTTAAACATGAAATCAATGCAAGTAGAGAAAAAATGGAATAGACATTACAAAACTTGCACACGAAACCTAAAAAATCATGAACAAAGAGACAAGAGGGAAATGGTAGACGATGAGTAACATGGATCTCAAAAATGTGTGCTTTGATGCCATGATGAATAAAGTGAAAACATGACAACACAAGGATCTGTGGGATAACACAAACATTAACCAAGTCACAATCTGACAGTGTGAAAAGGTTCTATGGGGGAATGAGCATCACCCATGAAAATGTGCATGTAAAGATGGAAATGGTAAAATCGTCATATGTCTCTCTCATAGATCTGAAAATGGAAAGCGGTACAAATAGGGGGTTATGTGTAACCCCCATTGCATGCAATCATGACTCCATAAGTGGAGAAGGAGAGTTACATTCCTAAATATAAGTAACCTTAATATGATGCACTGACGCATGAGGACTCTGTTATACACCTAGACCTATGACCTCACCTAAGTGAGATCACTCACCATGTGATGTGTAAAATGACTCACACCAACAATAACACTAAGACCAGATGAAATTATGAACATAAAGTTTCACTTATTCCTTCATCAATAAAATCATGAAACTCCTTTCTTGTTTAAGTACATTCTCACAAAGTTGTACAATGAGAGGAATGGAAGAACATATGAGAGGGAGAATAGATGAAAAAATAACTATCTCTTTTTCTTATCACAAGTAGTTATCTATTATTGAACATACAAAATCGACAACCCTTAAGAATTGGGAACTTGTTACAATTTATATACTTTAGAAAGACTCTTCACGTACCCCCACATGACTTTTCATTTGTCCTTTATAACATGTGACTCTTCATATTCCTAGGAATAAAAGTAAGTACCCTTTTATTAATTAAGGTTGACTTATTACAATATCAACTACAGTGACATTTAAATGAATAGGATAAAAATAAATAAGACAAAATGAAAAGTGAAAACCTAAATGAAGAAATAAACCATGAAGGAAGAGGGGGACAGGGGGAGTGAAGAGATAGAGAGAGAGAGAGAGAGGAAAGAAGAGAGATAACTAGTTCAATGAAGAAACCTCCCTCACTGATTTTCCTTCACTATCTAATGCATCCTTGCCAAGTTCAACTAGAAAAATATCCACTCCTTTGAGTTCTTTGTTAAACCAGGCTACTACGAGTGCAAGTCTCTTGGTTTGAGGAATGCGGACACAACTCAAAGACTTGAGCCAACCATCAGAAATGTCATTGATGTTCTTAATTTTAGTGAACCAAAACTGGTGTTTCTTTGTAATACTTGATATTGTATCCCTTATCTCGGTGAGATACTCTCGTGTGTGCTCACTAAAAGAAAAGGGGTCCCCAATTTGTTTCTTGACGTACCCCTCAAATCACCTCAATAACTCATCCACTAAGGTACTTTAATCAATGGTGGGAACTCCAAGCTTCTAAATCTTAATGTTTACATCATCTTGTATCTTGGAAGCATGCTCCTCATTTGAATCCAACTCGTCTAGAGAGAGGTTTAACATCTCATACTGAGAGACAAGATTCCTAGCCCATACCTGCGATAGATTATCAAAAGGATAATTAAATATCTTTTTATCTACCAAAAACTGAGAATGAGCTTTTCCCATTTCCACCACCAGTGGGTACCCCTGATCCTAATTTTCTTTTTCTCTATCAATCTCATCCCTCATCATTCATAATTTAGTGGAAGTCACGCACATGTACCTGTATAATGAGATCATTTCTAGAAGAAACACTTTCCATTTATCCATAATATTGTTCATCCATTTATCGTTGGACCGTCCCTATATGGTGAAACCCTGTGTATTTCGAATGGAATCCAAATCGAAGCTACTGATGGGAGTAATTTATTCAATTTGAATAGATGAATATGCATTCAGGTTCATGAAATTTTGCACGTATCAGGTGAGTGTTCACACATGGTCCTCCAACTAATTTATTTTCTCTTTGTACTCGTGATTATTTGCGAGAAGGTGAGTGAAAGAATCCTGGAGAAAATGTGCATCTCCCTCGTGGGTTACTAGGCCTAGGGAAATGGTGCTCATCTTGTAGTCGTCCAAGGCCATTTATTTAATGGGCTTGATTAATCTTGGCATGACTACTTCCACATACTAATTTCTTGAGGAAATACTGAAGAAGTGTGAAGTTTCCTAAGCAAACTTTCACTTCTTTCCCTTGACCAATGAGGATATAGATGAGAAATCAAGGACTATCACCTGTTGAAATGTAAATTCCTCATTTGAGATCATTTATTATATCCAAGGAAACATATAATTCATCTTAGGTTTAGAAACTGACATGACTATAGTTTCATTCTCGAAGTGAGGATGCGGAATCACATACAAGAGGGGTCGGTGTGGCAGTCAAAGATGAGAATCTATGTGGTTGTTGAGGGGGACTAGAAGATGGATTGGATCACTTTCCCCTAGCTCCATGTCTACGAAAAGATCATCTGTTATACTTTACCTTCTTGTGCAACCTTTTGTAGTAGGATATTTTGATTCCACTGCCTTGTGCTTCAGAATTTATTTATAGTGAATTGATCCTGAAGCCCTCTCCTTGAACTTTCAAGAGGAATGATGGGACGTCTACCTTTAAAGAGTGGGGAAATTTCTTGATGCAAGAAAGGCAATATTCTTCTTTCTGAACCATTCCTTTGATCTTTTGATGACAACTTTATTCTTCCCACTTATATTACTCGATTTACGGAGGCTCAATGTCACTTATGGAAGAGTTGAGGCATTTATTACTTGATATTATGTTTCATACAGATTTATGTCATCATCTTGAATTCCTTCTTTGTACCAGTCAAAATTGAATCTTTTCATTTTTCTAATGGTCATCCTCATATGGTCTCATTCCCTGACTTCAAAATCATCTTTGCAATTCACCCAATAGTATTCAATCTACGGAACATGATTTGAATAAGGGAGGTGAAAATTTTCTAGATCACCTTGGACATTGAATTATTCCCTTAGGCTATATGAATACAAACTCATAAGGGTAAACGAATATTTCATGTGTGTAGCATCACTTGCACTTTTACAAGAGAATATTCCAAGGGACATGGTGAAAAGGATGTTCTTCGTCTTACTATTATTAAGCTTACCATGAATGTGGGCAAGCTGCCTACACATCTCAAATAACATGATCTTGTCACTAAGATACTATGGTAGCCTTTGCGGAGTAAGATTGAAATTAGATACTTGGATGTAGGAGAAATTGGAAAAATATATGAAGCAATACCCGTACCTTTTGATAAAAGAAGTCGCTTATGGTGACAACCTTCAGTGAGGATTTCCTTCCAATGATCTAATGGAAAAAATTATGAACACATCATTCACCCTCGTGAAATGTTGATTTATCTCCTTCAAGATCAATTGTGGGTACCTTTCAAATTCTAGAGCCTTTTGAGAAACATTTTGGGTAAGTGTTAACCCTATGAATGGCCTTGAGCTTGCAAGAGTGTATACCAAGTATGAAGTCATTAAAAAATTCTTAGAGACCAACACCTAGAGAAAATGATGATGCAAGTTTTCGTTGATGATTTTCCCCCAATCTATTATCTTTTTATCTTCAATGATGGTGAGAATTAACAAGTCCATCCAATCATGAAAGTATTTTGTGGTTTCTTCTCCCATCACCTGAATCAGAAGGATGATTTCATCTAAGTATCCTTCATGAAATTCACTTCGAGAGAGAGACTTTGGCACATGGGAAGGATTTCTTCCTTGCTTTAACCACAAACCCAGTACAAGGCCTTGAAGGTAGGAGTTTGTTTTGGACCATTCACCTGATGCAACATTGCTTGTGATGATGGAAATATTGTTCCAGGTCATAATTTGCATTGAGTGAGATACTTCCTTAGGAGTGAGAACCTCCAAGACTGAGTTATCATCTATTCTTACGGTTTGAGTGTCTGGCTCATAAAGATGGGATCATGCCAACATAAAATTTGCACTTTGAACTGATAATGGATGACCACCTATTACATACAACCCACTCATGAAAACCTTATCTTCCACCAGTTATTTGGGTCCACCAAGCATCTGATCCTTGAGGTCTTCTAGATCCATGTGGGTAACATAGTTGTCACCCACACCCGAGTATTCAAATGGTAGAGATGAAATCAGTTCGATACCTGCAAAATTGAATTTAATTTTTGATGATGACACCCTTTTGCACTTGAAATGGAGGCTTACTAATTTTATAAAAATTACCCCTTATCTCCCTTTCTCACTTTGGACCACCTTGTTCATTGCCTTGGTTGTTTCTTGAGAACACTGCCTTGAGGAAATCTACCTTTCTTGAGAATTTGATATTTATAGTAAGTTCTCATATAGAGAATTACTATATTTGGAAAGTTCCCTTCCACACCTTGGATTGTGATGAAACCAACTTCACCGGGATAGGTTTCTTTTTTGGATCTCATCTAAAAAATTTCAGCTCAATCCGATCACTGGAATGGTGAAAAATTAAAAAAAAAATAGGGCACAAAGTTAGTATTTTTTCACTATTAAAAATTTGGGGCACACATGTATTTACAATTCCATGTGTCTTGAAGGTTCCTTGAAATGAATAATATTGCAAAAAAATCTAGCTCGATCTGTGTACCAGTTTGTGAGATATGAAATTTTCACTTTCCCGAGTACAAAGTCACTCAGGCAAGAACATGAACATGGAGCTTTGAAAAAAAATTAAAGTTTTGTAAAACTTTGTCTGCTGCAATCATGAAAACATGGAGGGATAAATGGAGGAATAACAATGGAGGAGAAAATTATATTAAAAAATTCGGTAGAGTTCTTGGTAGATTTTCAGAAAATGGAGGAAGATCTTCAAAAATGATATCTTTTTTAGTTTTTGAGATTTATTGGGGGGATGAATTTTCCCCCCCTTGTCCCCTTATCAAAGGGAAAAAAGGGACACAAAAATTCACCCTAGCCCTATGAGGAAAAGTAACAAGCATGCATTTGTGGAAGGGTGAGGGAGGGGAACTTAGTTTTGGCACCTAGGGGTTGAGTTCAGGTCACATGAGGAACTATGTAGGAGAAAGGGGGGAGGGAGAATTTTTATATTCCCCTTTTCCCCTTTGTAAAGGGACACAAAAATTCATCTTATCCTCATGGTGACAAGTGGTGGGCATGCGTTACATGAGGCGGGGGCTAGAAATTTTGGGAAAAGTTCTTATAGAGTCTTCACAAGGTCATGTGGTGGGTCCAAGAGCTCAAAGGGGGAGGGACCTTGGAAAGGGATGAAAGGGAAAAAAAAGTGCACCTCAGCCTCATGCTACCACGTGGCATTGAAAAAGTGACTAAGTATGAAAGTTGTACCTTGGGAATGACCTTGAAAATGACGTTACCAGAGCTCTCGGAGGTCATTTATGATGAACCAATATATGATTTTGACTCCAAATAGCATCATGAAGAGAATGGGATGGTTCTAAAGGTATGGTTCTACCTGAAACCCCTTTTAAAAAGGCATTATTTCTTAGTTTTTCAAGGCGTGTCTACCAAGAATGAGATGTGGAAAGAAATTCATGGGTCTTGTGAAAAATATGAAAATACCACCATATAGGGAATTGAAGAATATTTCCAATTGTATATTTTTTGACTGAAAACACATTATGGAGCTCCCAAAATTATCTTTTGAAGCTCAGGTGCTTTTTGAAATGCAAGCTACTTCACCCTAAAAAACCCGCTTTTACAAAACTTTCTCCTAAACCTCAAAATCTATCCCAAATGTTCCTAAATCACTTGAAATGTGATCTCATATCCATTATACCACTAGCTTATGAATCTAGGCCTTGAAATATATTCCAAATAATGTACACCTGCTTTATAAAGGTTAAAAATAGTCATTTCTAAGTCCACTATAAAATCCACCTCGGGAGGCAATTCCTTGGAAGAATCTCATGATTTGGTTTTCCTCTTTCTAACACATGGGAAAGGTTGAAACAACTCATATGGACATTGAAAGGATGGGGATAGGCCTAACACAAGGGATAAATCTATCTAGAAGGGTGCCTGGGAAGGTTTGCAATAAATTTTTTTGACACTAGGGTATAATTGTCATGTTTTCAAGCTGAATTTTACCCTTGCAAAAAACACATGAAAACAAACATTGAAAAAGGACAGAGTTTCAAAGCATCATGACAACCATATATCTTACAAAGTATACATATTTTCAAAAACAAGTTTTCAGAAATAAAAATTTTCAAATCTAAAAAATGTCTTTCATTTTTTGCATAGAATAGGATAAAGTTTGCAACCGTTAATATAAAGATCTGGGAGTGATTTTCAAAACCCCCTTTTTTCAAGCACCCATCAACTAGAAATGAAATACATGGTTACCTTTTAATCAAGGTCGATAAAATGAGAGTTATAATGGTAGAGCTCAAGCTAGAGGAAAAACATGACCCAACTAGAAGATACTAAGGTCGAGCTAAGACAGAAACATAGCGAGATCAGTAAACCACAAGCGAGCTTGGAAAAAGCCACGACGAGCCATGAAATATCAGGGTCGAGAAAGCTTAAAAAATCATATCCTAAATTGGAAAAAAAACTTAGGTCGAGCTCTGTGAAATAATAACAAGATCTCACCATCATGGTTGAGCTTAAAAACCCTAACTCAAGTAGCTTGAATCCACATAATGGCGTACCCCATGAGCTAATCAAACAAAGCTCCAAAAATAAACCACAACTCGTACTCAGGGTCAATTCAATGAAAGAGAGCTCAAACCCAGGTGGAGATAAACATCACAACTCTGGAAAATGAGAATCATTGAGGTAGAGAACAATGGTATGCTATAGTTGAATCCTCTAAAAAAATGATGGCCAAGCTAAAAGCACAAAATCCATGGTTGAGTAGAGAGATAACATGACTGAACAAAGATAAAATGCTCCAAAAATGGAGTTTCAAATAGAGATAAAAAAAACACAAATCATGAAGGCCACACATGAAAATGAAGAGCTATAGAATAAAATGACGCATAACTCGAACAACTGAGAAATAACGTCCAAGCAAAGAATGAAATGCAGAATTTCAAAAAGAGTACTATCATGGAGACCCAACAAAACCAGAGCTCGAGCTCTTAAGCCATGGTTGCTACCAAAAAATTCAAGGGTTTCTTCAATAAAATCCTCCACATCAACAATCAAAGTGCCAAATGAAATGTGCTTTAAGGTTTCAACCCTAATATTAGGAGGTCGACCAAGTGGCCTTAACCATGGTCAATTTTGACCATGGCTAGGGTTACTTAGTCTCTTTTAATTACCTTTTCCAAATGTCCATGTAGGTTGGGCTTTCATAATAATTTTAATTATTGTGAATATTGTAACATGGTTGGAATAATGCTAAACCCAAGGTCAAAATCAAATGATTAGTTTGTGTATGCACCAAAGGGCCAAAAAACAGACAAAATATTTCCTTACTTATTGTTAAGTGACCAAATGATTTCCTTAAATTTTGTAAAAAGGGAGGTTGACTAAGTTCAACAAAGGATTTAATGCCATGAAAACTTTTAAATCATGTGTTTAATAATAATCTTGTGATTATTATTAAATAATTTTAATTTAATTACAAAGGGTCAAATTGTGCAAGTGTGAGATAGAATTGGATTTTTCTCCAACTATCCCTTAACTAAAGTTTCTAACTCAATTGAAGTGTTCCATTGAGAGAGAGAGAGAGAGAGAGAGAGAGAGAGAGAGAGAGAGAGAGAGAGAGAGAGAGAGAGAGAGAGAGAGAGAGAGAGTTGAGTCACTATTGAGTCGTAGGAGTAAATTGTAGTGAACTAGGGATAGATGGATTAAACTAAAGTGTTGAGAAGTTTCAGCTCCACTTCTATTCTTCTTACCTTTTCCTTATTTTTTCTATATGTACCCATGCTTTTGAGCATTTGAGGTAGGCTTGTGATTTTTTCATGCCAAGGATATGTCAAATTTTGTACTCCAACACCTATTTAATGTAATAAAAGACTAAATTCCTCCATTTTTAAGTTGAATTGAAATGTGTTATACAAGTCCATTGATGTGATTAAGTGAATATCTTGTTTCCTTCATATGTTATGAGTATTATCACCTCCATTAAGTTGTTTTGAAGCTTTCAAAGGACATTTTAAGTGTATGTTAGTTTTTTAATTAGTTTGGAAGTGGAAAATACCTCATATATGCCCTCCCATGCTATATTAATAGCTTATGTATGCCTATTGTGAGATTATTGTGTGAAAGTCAATCAAACAACAAATGAAGTAAGTTTTGCAAGTCTTGAATGGTCTGATAGTGTGTCTTGTGCAGTCATAAGTCTCTAAAACATTGGTGTATGACCTAATTTTACATTCTTTTTGTGAGTTTATATTATTCCTCTCCCTTATCCCTTAAGACATTAAATCATGCACATTGGGTACATTTCTAGGTCATAATCACATAATTTCATTCATATGATTCCTAAGTGATAAAATTATTAATTGACCATTGTCTTTGACCTCTTTTATTTTCTAGTTTTCTTCTTGGCTTTACACACACTATTACCTAGTCTAATTTTTGATACTTTGGGTTTCCCGAGTCTGGACACCAGCACCCAGCCAGGACACTAGTGCCCAAGCACTCTTGTCCCCTATGAGCGCCCTTGACCTATTTGTATCTTTCTCTCCTCTTTTGGGCCTCTTCTAGCCATTGGGCATCTTGTTTTCTTATGGGTTGGAATTTTAGTAGTTAATTATGAAATTGAAACAAGGGAATCATATAAATACAATGTTATATGACCATAATAAAGGACCAAACACTAAGAATTTACTATCACCACCTAAAAGGCTGCATTCAAATGAATTCTAAGAGCATCAAAGCGTCGTTTTGGCTTCATATAAGGGACAAGGGATTGTATTCTTTTGCATACACACATAGGAGGGTATGTTCATTTTTCCATCCACACATCTACTTACATTTTTAAATCTAGCTACTTGCTCATTATTAAAGTGCATCTGACATAAGAGCCACATAGGGTATAATGATACACACACACATAGAACTACATGGAGTTTGAGATGTAGTGCAGTGCTTGGTCGTAAGTTTACTCTGTTAGGTGACCTGCACGGTCATTTCGAATCCCCATTTACATCTTTTTATTTTCAGTATTTGATGTGTTTTGGGTTTTTGTAGGAGATCATTTGTTTTGCAAGTTATATGTGAATCTTGCAGACTTAGTGCAACATAAAGATGATCACAGTGATGTTGAAGATACATAGCAAAAATCATTTTTTGATGTTCTGCGTGGTCACAGGTGCCCAGTAGTGGTCTGCAGTACCCAGAAACCCTTGACATGATCTAGGCGCCCCAGTCCAGGTAGATTTGATGGTCATACAATTTTTTTGGGTACAGTGACGACATTTTCCTCCTCTTGTTTATTAGTTTTCCACTTTGTAAAAATCCACGATTAATTGTGAAATTAGATAAGTACTTTATCCCTTCTCTTGCACCTAAGGTTTCATATTTTTATAGCTTACTACTTAGGTCAGATATGTACTTTATTGTTATATCATTGCGTTGTGAATATGTAATTAGGGTTTTTTTAAATTATAATATTTTAAAAAGAATTTGGTGAACCCGTCCATTCAAATCCTACAGATCATTTGTTTTGCAAGTTATATGTGAATCTTGCAGACTTAGTGCAACATAAAGATGATTGCAGTGATGTTGAAGAGACATAGCAAAATCATTTTCTGAGGTTCTGCATGGTCACAGGTGCCCAGTAGTGGTCTGCAGTACCCAGGAACCCTTGACATGATCCAGGCGCCCCAGTCCAGGTAGATTTGATGGTTGCACAATTTTTTGGGTACTATAACAACATTTTTCCTCCTCTTGTTTATTAGTTTTCCACTTTGTAAAAATCGGTGATTAATTGCGAAATCAGCTAATTACTTTATCCCTTCTCTTGCACCTAAGGTTTCATATTTTTATAGCTTATTGCTTAGGTCAGATATGTACTTTATTGTTATATCATTGCGTTGTGAATCTGTAATTAGGGTTTTTTTTAATTATAATATTTTTAAAAGAATTTGGTGAACCCGTCCATTCAAATCCTACAGATAATTTATTTTGCAAGTTATATGTGAATCGTGCAGACTTAGTGCAACATAAAGATGATCACAGTGATGTTGAAGAGACATAGCAAAAATCATTTTCTAAGGTTCTGCTTGGTCACAGGTGCCCAGTAGTGGTCTGCAGTACCTAAGAACCCTTGACATGATCCAGGTGCCCCAGTCCAGGTAGATTTGATGGTTACACAATTTTTTGGGTACAGAGTAACAACATTTTCCTCCTCTTGTTTATTAGTTTTCCACTTTGTAAAAATCCATGATTAATTGTGAAATTAGCTAAGTACTTATCCCTTCTCTTGCACCTAAGGTTTCATATTTTTATAGCTTATTGCTTAGGTTAGATATGTACTTTATTGTTATATCACTTGTATTGTTATATCTCATTGTGTTGTGAATCTGTAATTAGGGGTTTTTTAAAATTATAATATTTTAAAAAGAATTTGGTGAACCCTTCCATTCAAATCCTACCCTCTGAGTATGTATTCTTCTTCTCAAGTGATGGATCAATTTTATTATCCTTATTTTTCCCCAAATAATATTTTGGGCGTGGTTACTACTGCTGCTAATTTTATGCAAGTTCGTACTCATCATCCTCCTCACTTTATTATGCCTAGTGTTGATCCAACTATTAAAGTAGTCACTACACATTGTACTCGTCCTCCAATGGCTCAAACCATTTCTATCCCACTACCTATCATTTCTACGGCTCCTACCACCACTCCTAAAGGCTATGATATCATTGAGGAGCTCAAGAATATGCTAGCCAAAATATCTCTCTATGACTTGTTATGCAATGCACCTGATTTTGTCATAAATTAGAGGTTTTCCCACATTCCATTCACACTGAAAGTAATAATATTTGGTGGCCTTTACACATCTCGTTCATTATCTCAAAAATTTACCATGTGCTATATCATTTATCGATGAGGACATACCACCATCTATGGTCAATAACTCATGTGCACCTATGCTTATCACGGCTATCATTGGCACCGCTTGTATCGAACATGTGCTCATTCATAATGGATCTGCAATTAATCTATGTGCTTACTCTCTTTTGAATAAAATTGGTATTATTGAAAATCTCATTACTAATAAGTCCACTCTCATTTTTTGGCTATGAATCCACTATCCGCACATGCCTAGGCACTATCATGTTACCTATACATGTTGGGCCTAAGATTGTTCCTATGACTTTCTTCATTATCAATGCATTATTTCAATTTAATCTCTTGCTCGATAGACCATGAATTCACAGAATTTATGATATCCCATCTACTGTTCATCTATGTGTTAAATTATTACATGATGGCTATGAATATACTAACGCAGCAGACACAAATTCATTCAAATATTGTCGCATAGACCCTATCACAACTATGCACATTCCTTCATCGCAACCTATTCCATATAGTAATTTTGACATATATTATATTGGTCAATATAGTGCTTCACGTATTTCCTCCACCTCTGCAAGCATACCATCTATTCCCATTCACACCACTTATCTCATTTTACCTAATGTGTATGTTCCATTCACCACCGTCATTCCATCTACTAAGACTTCCGTCACTCATATGTCTAGCACCATTCCTACTGATATCCACGATGATACTATATTAATCAAAGATGTCAATACTGATGATTCTAATGATGAGGTCGATGTCATAGATCTCAATGATAACACATTACAAAATTTTTACTTCACTCATATTAAGATCGATGAGCCATATTTCAATGATACTTTTGTTTTTGTTGGTCCTGGTGAATATCACTTCAACAAAAACACTGCTTCTACTAATGCTATGGTACTTTATCGAGGGTTTTTCCATACACTAGATGTCTTACCACATTCCTCATCTTCTTAGGAGTGAGCCACATTTGCGCTCCCACCTTTCACATGCACATTTTTCATGAATAAATCTTATTGGCATCACATTCCATTCAATCTTAGTTGCTCTGAGACTATTTGAAAATATGATGGATTCACACTAGAGGATCTCACCCCTCTGTCTTGTTTTCTAATTCATATCATGGATATGTTCATATTAATGTTTCTTATGGCCTTCGTGTCTTCCATCTATCAATTTTTTTGCATACACTCTTTACATTTCTCCACTCACTCTAGGGAAGCTTGGATTGATTACATTGGTGGCACTTTGGATCCTGATCATGTCGACATCTCATTCCCTATTCCCTTTGGCCACATTTTTAGTTGTAATGATTCATTTCTCAGTTATTCATAAAATTTTACTTACTGGTATGCACATGAATTTCCACCAATACATTTCACCAAATAAAAATACACAATGGGAATGTACAATTTAAGTCAAAATTGTTCCTTATATGATAAATCTCATACTATAGCTTATCGGGTCTCTAACGCATATCCTTTTTGTTTTGACCATGATAATATTTTAGATGATGTTACTTGATCATTCACATCATTTCACACTTGGGGGCATCTGTACGTACCCAAAATTGTAAGGGTACCGTGATGCCAGAATGATGTTACACATGCCCTAATGATGATACAGGGATCCTCGCAAGGTGTTCGGGATCTGAAAAAGCTCTCCAAGTGTACGTTAACATCCCGCATGCCCCACTGAGCCTCCGCGTGCTTTTTTTTGCTCTTTTCCCCCCTTTTTCCTTTGCATTTTTTCTTTAGTGATGAAACCGCTGCCCTGCCTAGGTGGTGGTCCTGTAACCGCTCCCTTGCCCAAGGTGGCGGTCCTTCACGCATTTTCCAGCACGCTTTTCTGATCACGACTAGCGTAAATTCAATTTTTACCATCTTTCTCACCCACTTTGGCTAGTATTTATGTTTTATGTCCCTTGGAATAGTGTTTCTCCATTGTTTAATGGTAAAAGAGTCCTAGTTGGAGTTACCTTTGGGTGAATGGGAATTCTATAAATAGCTGGTTTGATTACAAATAAATGCCCCCTCAAAAAACTCCCCCTCATCCTCTCATTTCAATAGTTTAGTCTTTCAATTATTGCTTAGGAATTTAATAGTTTTCATTTGTTGCATGCATAGTTAGTCTTATTTTGCTGTTTAGAAGCCACATGATCTTCTTGTTCTAGTGTTATCATTGTTTCATACAATCAAATCAGGTAGGATAGTTTCATTTTCAGTCTAAAGCCATTAGAGTTGCAGGTTTTGTTCGTCAAGAAGGATAGTTTCAGGTTCTAGATGTTTTGTGTTATATGACTCACAATAAATCCCACTAAGAATTGCATAAGCCAAGCTCTATTCTCTTGCGCTATCCCTCTCCTACTTGCATTGTATTCAGTCTACATCCAAAGCTACCATTTTTCCAATACCTACTTCTATTGATGCTATCATTACACGCTTTTCTGGATTCACGTGAGCATGAAGGAATGAGGAGACCACACTGAGGGGACAAAGCCACACACAATCAGATTCGCCACTATTATGCAAAATCCAGGTTCAAGCTTTCAAAGTTCTAGTTAAAATATACCAAATAGAGTAGTGAATTACTTCATTTCGGTTATGTTCATTTTCGATATTTCCGGGGAAGCCATGGGGATCGATAGTTTCTGAGAAACTATGATTCGTTCCTCACTTCTGAGGTAGGATTGAAAATATTTCAATTAAATTAGATCAATTATTTAGTTATTTAGAATAGACTCACAACTGCACAGACAAGTAGCTATACTCAGCTACCTTGTTTGTTTTTAATTCTGTTATTAGGTTAGTTGTCATTTTCTAGATATATTAAATAATTGTTATCTTAATTTTGTTAAATATTCTATCAAAAATACAAAATAGAGAATTTATATATGTTGTGGATATACTTTGCATAATTATTTTACTTTGCTTTAGCTTTAGATTTATATTGTTTCTTTTGTATGGCAATCATGGGACCTAGGGAGCCCAGAGAATACGTATTCGAGCCAATTGTGCCTCAACCCAATCTGGTTGCAGCAATAATTAACATAGACCAAAATCTCAGAATTCAGGTCTTCCAAACAACAACAGACTTACAAGAAATCAGCTCACAGTTAAGAGGATTTAACATAGAAGATGACAAAGCGCATATGTTTTGGTCAAACCAGCCAAACTACAGATTTCCTTAATAGATATCCGCATGACTGTAGAAGGGCTTGAAAGAGAGCAAATGTTCAGTTATGATCCTTTGGCCCCACAGCCAGACACATGATACATCCTCATTGACATAGACACTAGCTTAATAATTCAAGTTGCCAAAACGCCTGTAAGGTACTCTGAGAAGATTGCATAACTTTTAGTTCTAAACATAGAGGCCGAAAAGGCATATGACTACTGGATATTAGGGATTAGGGATTGATTCTGCACAGGACCATAGGAGGTCCGCAACGACCATGAACCTACGGTTGTGATCCACAGGTCCCATAACCCAATGGGCCCACAGGTCAATCAGACGTTAATGTTGGTTTACGCACATTAGTATTTAGATCCTCTCCACTTCCACCAAACATTATCACACAACTATCCTCACTAGACGTAGCAGCTAATCAAGCTAAGGATTTCTGGACTAGACCATAGAATCCACTATATATCCATCATCCATTTTTCATGACCCTTTCGGGGGATATTTATGAAGCACCCACAGGATATCTTCCACGTATCCCACAACCTATAGATTGGATCATGTTAGAGCTCGATATTGATTGGATCCTTTGAGTAGTCATCCTCACCGAACGATCTATCACACCAGTTCAGGTTAGGAGGGCCTTATTTGCCTTAGATTCGAAGATTCCATTAGTACGCGTCGAAGACATAAGATTGCCTAACTAGTTTGTCTACACCCCGCGTATATTCCATCCCCACCGGCTGTCTCGGCATGACCTCGAGAGGTTGAGTGTGAGGAAGAGTTAATTGTAGATTCCCATGCTCGCTTGTCACTTTTCCATTGTACAACATAATGATTATTCTTATTACCTTTCTAGTATTGATAGGTGTCCCGCATTCTCACTGCTCCGCATCTAATCTTCCTCATACATCATACACATATTGATACACTGGTATCGTCATTACCCTATGACACACTCTTGTGACAAAGTTCACACTTGACTATTGAGGGCTCACTCCATTCATGAACCTCACATCACATGACACATTTCACACTCTCCACATTCACAACACATATTTCTATCATCACATTCTCACACAACACACTACCCTATGATGCACTCTAGTTCCATGGTTCATACTTGAACTGCTGATGGTCTAATCTGAAATGAACCTCACCACTTCTATCTCACATTTCATGCTCTGTAATTCATTGATCACATATTTCTAGCATACATACATTTTGTAAACCATTTTTCTGATGACACACTCTTTTTCTATGGTTCATTATTGACCGTCTGAGGGGTATTTTATAAATGAACGCCATCTTATGCATACATCCGTACACATTCACTCTAGGGGCGCACTACTCCTATCACATTCAATTTTCATACCATTCCATCTCACTCAGTCACAACATACTACATATATTGGTTGCACATATGTTATTGCTTTTCTTATAATTGTTACATGTACACTTTGTTTTCATGCTAGAAATATATTTCATATGTCATTATCTTTTCTATATACACATACACGTTCACTTTCCTTCTAGTTGTGAATGCAACCTTTACATAAATTATTTTACATGCATCATGGATGCTTGGCACTATACCTATCACCAGTCCCACAACAACTCCTTGGGGCATCCACTTTTGTATACACCACATGTGCTATTTTCATTTTATACTACCTACTCTTATTAGAACACTACTATATGAAATCATAAACGCTTTGGCATAATTTTTATGTTTCTAACATGCTAAAGGGTGATTTACGTGAAAAATTTTCTTTGCAAGTCTATTTGCCACCATGGTTGTCTGTTACTTTGCTTGATACTGTTTGTCATTGTTTTTTATTGTTTGTGGATTTTCCCTTTATCTTGTGTGCAAACTCTATGCTTTTAATTACTTTGGCCCTGATTTTCTTGCAACATTGTGATGATGTCCCATGTTTGAAACCGTATTTTCATGGTCTACATTATTTTTTTTCTTCCTAGATTACACTTTGTCTTTTCTATGCATATTTTTCTTTTTTACACTAACACATGTTTCTTGCCACTTTGTTTTTGTGTGCCTTGGTTTTTACCAAGCACGTTCCCCACTACAGGGATACAGTTTCATATCAACATCTATTCCTATCCTTTGGGCCACATACTCCTAGCAACGTTACATGCACCCCAAATGAGGGGGGAATACATTGGGTGAATCATTCACCCTATTCATTAGTTCACAGTCACAGTACAGGATCAATATAGTCTTCATTCACATAAATGACCAAAAATATGACTTGGGTCTTCCACACAACATAGATGCCAATGTCCATATACAGATACAAGCACCTAGGAACCCCTAACCCTTCCTGGGTGCCTATGAACAGGGGGAAGTTACATGGTTTTCTCATATCAACACAGTTTTTAGAAATTTACATAGTTGTTTTCACAAAATAGGCACAGTCCTCCAACAATCAGCATGCATGTTTTCTCCTTTTTTCTATTCGCGTTGGATCGAACTAGATGAAAATGGATCAAATTTGAACAAAGAAAGATCACACCATCTACAGTGGTGTATAAATTGTCTGGAAGCAGTTAAAGGATGGAGAATAACACTAAACCTTTCTCCCTACACTTCTTCGATATCAGCGTGAGATCGCCCAAAAAACTCATTCTTGGCATGAGATCACTAAAAATCTCTCTCTTCAGGACACTTTTCATCACAGATCAGGTGCACATGTTTCTTTTCACACTTTTTTATGCATTTGGATAAAAACTTTCATGTACACATATTTGAATACTCTTTTACTCTTCTATTTTACAGGTCTGTCCTTATGGGAAGCAACAGTCACATCATCAAACATCAACTGACATCAACAATAGGTACAATGTGACATATACACATGTATTTTCACCCCCAGGTCACTTCTTATTTCTTGTCTTAGCTTCCACGCTTCATTTTTTATCACTCCACATTTTTTCTTGTCTCCTCGGTATGATTTCGCCATCAATCTACATGGTTATCAGGTACGCATATCTTATCTACTTTATTTTATCAAGTATTCACTCAACAACATAAAGTGGGGGAAAATGTAGACAATAAATCATGCACATTTTGGGTAAATTTCTAGGTCCTAATCACATACTTTCATTCATATGATTCATAAGAGAGAAAATTACTAATTGACCACTGTCTTTAACCTCTTTGCTTTATTTTTTGTTTTCTTCTTGGCCTTACACACCCTATTGCCTAATCTAAATTTTGATACTTCAAATTTTTTTAGTTCAGACATTAGCGCCCAGACTAGGATGGCAACATCCCATGCGCATCCTCATACCCTCTGAGGTGCCCCTGACATCTTTGTATCTTGCTCACCCCTTTTAGGTATATTTTATCTGTTGGGTCATCTTGTTTTCTTATTAGTCATACCTTTTAGTGGTTCATTTACGAAATTCAAACAAGAGAATCATATAAATACACATGTTATGTGATCATAATAAAGGACCAAGCTCTAAGAATATACTATCACCACTTAAGGTTGTATCGAAAGACATTGTAAGAGCATCAAAACATCCAGTCTAGTTATCATTCAAGGGACAAGGGACTACATTATTCTGTATACACATGCATAGGAGGGGAATTTTATTTTTCCATAAAAACTTATCTACTTACATTTCTACATCTAGCTATTTGTTCACTATTCAAGTGTCATCTATGCACAAGATATTCCTAGGGCATGATTTTACTCACACTCACATGCACAAAACTACATGAAGTTTGATATGTAGTGCAATTCTCAGATTGTAAGCTAAATCTATGTCAGATGGCTTCACTAGGGCCAGTCCTGAATTCCCATTTGCATATTTTTATTTTTAGGATTTGATACATGTTTTGGGGTTTTACAGGAGATCATTTATTTTGCAAATTACAAGAGAATTCTTGCGGACGTGGTGCAGACCCATAAAGATGATCAACAATGAAGGTTAGTGACATTGGTGTGACATACCAGAAAATCATGATTCTGACCATTCTTCATAGACATAGACACCCAAGAGAAGACTCTAGCAGTGCCTAGGTGCACCGTTGACCCAACCCAGAGTGCCCCAATACAGACATATCTAATAGTTGCAGAATTTATCAAGCACGGTTGTGATAGTTTCCTCCTCTTGTTCACTAGTTTTCCACTTTAGCCACAGATACACTTCGGGATCAATTACGAAATCATCCAAGTCTTTTATTCCCTTTTCTTGCACCTTGGGTCTCATATTTTATCTAGCTTGTTTCTTGTGTTAGATATATACTTTAAAGCATCCTATTCATCACGTTGTGAATATGACAATTAGGGTTTTACAAATTCCAATATTTGTTAAAATCACTCCCCAACAATTATGCACTAGTATAGGTGATTTATCAATACAACTATACACATAAATCTAGGGGTTCCGTTGTCGAGACTTGAGTCAATACATTATGAAAATATCCCATGTGGAAAAAATATGTTAAGACTCACAGAGGAGGAATACTAAGGCACTGACAACAAACTCATGGAAGACACTTTTGCATTGATAAAACATATGAGCTAGAAGGATTGTTTTCCATGATCTTGGGTGGAAATAAATATCTATGATGAGATATAAGATATATTTTATTCAAACTTCCTGTACACATACATGCTTTGTTAGTAACTTATTATCTAGAACAAAATACAATTTGAGAAAGAAACATGAATAGAACCTTGTACGCATAAGAAGTCTTGTATGACATAATGAAACATGGACACACATTGTCGACTATTGGCGATAAAGGTATGATTCACAGTTATATTATTGAATTATGTTTTCTTGCACATACAAATCCCAATTAAAATTCTTTTGAGAGCCTCGTGGATCATACTTAAGGAAGTTTCCATGAGAAATAGAGAAGATGATGGTAGACATGGGTATTTATAATTTCCCCATAGACAATTAAACACTCCACATGCATGAGCAACATGTAAGTTTTGGGATGACAGGAGAAAATCTAGTATGAACCATAGATTCCCCGAATGAATACACTTCAAGGAGGATGTGATATGAAGAAAAGAGGCACAAAATAATAGAATAGACGGAGTTATGGCTCAAGTCCAAGGCTAACCTATTCAACTATATGGAATTGTAAATGAAGACCAATATGACATTAGTTAAGTTAGGGAGGAAGTAAACGTGGATGAAGAGTTCTACACTACAGAAGGGATAATGTACTATGAGGACTAATGGTGTAACATTCCCCAGAGATTGAAGAGGGGAAGTACAATGTCAGATGGCATTCTTGATCCAATCCTATTGATTTATGCTACATGAAATACTTAAACTTCCCATGTTAGCAAGATCAAGTGTTGATATGAAACCAACAATGATGACAAAAGTGGATAAAGACTAAGGTCCTCAATATTTGGAGTGCATGTCTGAATAATACCTTCAGGTTCCAATATCATCCTTACTTCAATCATCTAGTTCACCAAGAACTAAAAAGGATGACACTGTTATTCCCAAATACTTTATAAAAGAACATAAGATTT
Organism: Taxus chinensis; assembly: GCA_019776745.2. Lineage (NCBI taxonomy): Eukaryota > Viridiplantae > Streptophyta > Pinopsida > Cupressales > Taxaceae > Taxus > Taxus chinensis. Next base: position 809,944,133 of record CM034148.1, read on the forward strand.
GGAATGACTGTATGTATTTGACTTCCTTGAGAGAGCTCCAACTTATATGCCAAACTACCAATTTTTCTATGACAGTGCATGGTAAATGCACATAGTATTTAAGTTCTAAGTTATTAGAACTAATGTGCCAATTTCTAAGTGGAAACTTTTGGTATGCCTATGTAACAGGCATATAAGGAAGAGTCTCCCACTTGCTAAACTGGCTCTAACTATGATATCTATCAACATGTTGCTTCATGATTTTATGAGACGTTTCTACATTCTCTAAGGCTAGATAGTACCTTGTGCTAGTGTTGAATGTGATCTTCAATTTCTGTCACATGTTCACAAGTGTCCAAAATCATTTGGTCCCGTGAAAGTGACCGAGACTTATTCACTAACTAATAGGCAAGTCAACGTTATCCATAAAATTATTTGACCTTGTCCTCATACTTGGTATATGAAGCATGATCAGTTGTAATGCCTATGGTAGGATTATAATCAGATTCAATATCCACAGCCTTCGTTAAAATAGGATTTTATATACCATGATTTGAGAAACAAAGTTGATCTCAACTCTTAAATGAAATCAAGCATGGAGGCTTGGGGTACCATTGAGTGTGTAGCACTTATGATGCATGGGATGTCTAATCCATTCAGGTTCACTAGATGATCTCATATGAGATACCATCCAGAATAAAACATAGCACAATGGTTCATAGGAGAGCTTTTCAAAATATATAAGCCATTTAGGCATGTTATCTCACATAAATTGCAACTTTAGGTAATGAATTTGTGTGAAGGTGTTGGGATCATTGACACATAAAAATTAGTCAAATTACAAATCGAGTGTATAAACCTTGAAATCTATAGATGATCGTTACTTAGATTGAATTTGATAGAACACCACAATACTAGATTAAACATGAAATTGTCTATGGAATGTACTAGATATGTGAACCTGGAAGGGAATATAAAATATATGACTTAGCTCTAGCTACTGATCAACCTATAAAACTAATTGTAATGATAGTTCTGGGATAATATTGTGATAGTAACAACAATAGATGCAGGAAATAACTCCAAATTGTAGATACAATGATCATAATATGCAACAGTATAAGTAACTTAACCTACTGCAAGATTTGTGCAACATCCATACCACATGATACGACTCTAAATTCTCATGTTATTGATCAAATACTCATGATTAGCAAGGTTATATAGGACTATTCGAAAGATGCAATGGACCAACACACAAGAAAGTCCTACTAAAGGATATGGCCAAGGACATATATGAATCAAGCCCGATGGTGAGAAGCGGAGATTACGAAAGATTTCACAAGTGGATTACTACATCAGTCCAAAATAATCCTATAGGACTAAGTGAAAAACATTTTATATGCCCATGATGCTTCTGAGAAATAGAAGTCAAATCTCAATGTTTTATTTTACCGCCAAGTAGGAATTTCCCAATATGTGTGCATCACATCTATGATGCACGATGTTAATCCATTGGAACATATCAAAGCGTCTCATATGAGATACCAATCTGACTCAACATGCATAGTGGTTTGTAGGAGAATTACTAATTTGCCATTTAGACATGCTATATTGTATAAATATTTTATATATCCATTACAAATCCATTGGGAGCATTGACACATTTAGAATACAGTCATCATTAAACATGGAGGCATTGACAATATTTTACATCTATGAAAAATGCAACTCCTAGAGACTTTTAGTGAGAATTTTAACTCAGATAAATTTCCAATAATTATGAGAAAGTATCCTAGTTGGAGTATTTCTTCAAATGCAAAAAACATTATGACTAGGGTAAGTGCACCAAGTTGGTGGAAAATTAAGTGGACATAAAAACCCAAAATTTAGGTACTGTGAGCGTGGTTTATAAACCATGCACTTGTGTAATTGTTTTTTATAGGTTTGGTGATTTCTAAACCTAAAATCGCATCACGGTTTCAAACCGCGATCGTGGTCCTCTGAGACCAAAAAAATAGACCGACGACTCCTCATTTTCCCCCATTTTTCCTTTCCAACCACGATTTCTCCTAGACCTTTGGCACTCGTGCTTTGAATACCCCCTAAAAATTGCTCTTCAGAACTTCTGGATCGTGATAGTTTCAACCATGCCACCAAGACAAAGAGGTAAGCCCTTGATTTTGATCAATTTGTTTTGCATTTTAGGTTATTTTTTGTGATTTTCATGGGTTTTTCAATTTTTTGTTTATGTATACAATTTTTTTGTTTTGTCAGTTGCTTGGCAAGCTCGTAATCCTACAAACCGTCAAAATATTCCTCAAAACCCTCCTTAAAACCCTCCAAACATTCCTCAAAACCCTCCTCCAAACATAGATCTACCTCCTTGTGGCTCCTTCTGTCCCCACAGAACCAGCATGAACACAAGCTGATATCGTTGGAAGAATCCGAACAAAATAAAATTGTCATTGAGAACCTTATTCAGACTATAAGACAAAATCATGCCACAAATCTGTCCCGCATGACTTTAGCCAACACATTGCAAACATTGATTGGCGAATTTGACTCCACAACCAACCAAATAGATAGATGGAATACTTTTAGAGGTGATTGTAGGTGGTGGTATGTAGATAAATTATCCCATGCGGCCGTAAAAGACAACAAAATTGGAAAACCACATTTGTGCATTATTTACTTACCCAAGAACCAATGCCCCCCGTAGCTACTTGCAAACGGTTCCCAATCCATTGGTGCCACGATGACTGAATCAAGAACAATTTTTGGGACCGATGGTGGATGGTTTTTGATTATCCACCATGCAACAACAATGAGGTTCCTCTCTATTTTTTGAAGAAATTATATTGCGAGTTCGTGCTTAATGAGGTCCCAAATTATTTTAACTTTTCTGAGTTTTATGGGAGAGGAGGTGGCTCTGCACAGAGTAGACCTGGTGCATACGTAGGTCAACCAAGGATCCCCATGCCCCAAAACCCCCACTTCCTTTAGTTATCCCTCCTACAGTGAAGGAGGTTGTGGAGATTGACACACTACATGCATTGAAGGGAGCTCACTGACACTCTAACCCAACATAGTGACTAGATTGCATCTGGTGATGTTGGTGGAGGTGCCAGTTCTAGTGCACCACACCACTATGGATCATGTGGTGCCATATGCACTGTGGGCGAGACATCATTTGCTGGATCACATGATTTCTTTTCTCTAGATGAGATGATGGCGGATGTTTTTGGAACTGGTGCAAAGGATCTTGGTCTTTCACAGGTAAATGTCAAATAAATATTTATATATATATATATACAATAGTTTAATTCATGTTTGAGATTTTAATATATATGTATTTGATTGTACGTCATGTACATACATGTAAAAACTATTTTTCTATTTTATTTTAAATAGCAAGAGCCGGTGAAGGAAACATCCTGTGTCGACATGCTAGCTACTGCAACTGGGCGTGTTACAAACGTAAGTTTCAAGTTGTACTTAAATTTCAAATTTCATTTGATTCTATAATTTTATTATTATAATGTTTCACTTGTACATTACATTATTAATATATGTTTGTCTTTTATAGCCAGGAGCCTGAGCGGGTCATCATTTGCTCTAGGAACTGAGGCTACTGGCATGCCTCACATGAATTTTACGCAGGTTAGTTTCTCTTTACACTTTGTTTCTAATTGTGGAAGTTCACGTGGATTATGCTTTAGGTCTGTTATGTGGCATTCATGTAGATTAATATTGATTTGTACATGTTTTTTGTATAGCTTATGACTGCCAGAGAGACTCCTCCATATATGCAGACTGTGGAGGCTGTTGTAGATACTACCATAGCATCTACAGATCCACTAACTGAGGTAAAATTTTCAAATTTGTTAAATTTTAGAGGAATTATTTCTTATTACTTAAATCTACAATATCAAATTTTGTACATGAAATATTTAATTTGAAATTTAATTATTTGTATGTAGCTTACGCCTCGTGAGTCTACTATTATCCCTGCCATGTGTCAACGAACAAATTGATAGGGATCATGACATTGCAGTAAGATTTCACATGCATTTTAACTAAATTCTAAGTTTCTAAATTTTGAATGTATTTTAAAAATATGGGTGTTAAAAACTTGTTGTTTATGAATGTGCAGGTTAGGTTACAGGCCTGCTTAGAGATGCCTAGGACCACACAGATGAAATCCATAGTGGCATCTCCCTCCACTACATCCCTAGGTCGTGGACATGCTACTTCTAGCAGGTGAAGAGAGGGAAGATGTTTCATGATTAGATTCATAGGACTGGATGTACATATATATATATATATATATATATATATATATATATATGGGCCATCTGGTCCTAGTTCATGATTCTTCATATAGTCCATTGTATATATAGCCTTATGCGACCGCATGTGGTCCTATATGTATGACACACTTAGTTCGAGATGTACACATGTTATGAATTTATATTTTCAGACACGTGCATCCAACACACTTAGTTCGAGATGTACACATGTTATGAACTTATATTTTCAGAGACATGCATCTAGCACACTTAGTTTGATACATTATATATCCATGTGTTGGTTTTCATAACAATATTACTTCTATGTTTGATTTGGTTTCATTGCACATGATATCCTTCTATGTATGTATGTTCTATGTATATTAGTTCTATATGTATGTTTGATTTAAAATTAAAAAACTATGTCCCGGAACACTACATGGTACAATTGTTAAGCAAACCTATTCCATTAATCAAAACCTATGATAACCATGCTAGGTGAACTACAAAAGGGCAATACATAATTAATTTTTTCATAGTAATTGCGTAGAGTGTATGTACAACTCTAATTATTTTCCCGCCTCCTAACAATGTGCGCATCTTTGAAAGAATGGTTGTGAGGGAATTTCTATAACTAACATTTTTTTAAGATAACACTCATCTGTTACATATCAACTAATATGAACATTGTTAGAAATAAGCTCAGGTAGATTTCATCTTGAACTATATGAATATAACGTTACTATGGTGCAACATTGCATGGTACAATTGTTAAGAAATTAAGGGAAGCATTTATGTATTGTTTTAGAGATTATCCCATTAATAGGTCTTATCCCATTGATCAATAGATACACCTTAATATCTCTTTATAATTTGGTGTTATGCCAATCAACTAAGAATGTACACATGATTTGATTATCGTAAGTAGATTCACTTCCGTATTAAGTCCTATATGTTTTTGTATTTAAGCACACACTTAAAAAACCCCATTTTTTATATACCCTATAATCCTTCTAGTCCAAAATACAGATTTTTGTGAGGGGGTTTGTCAAATAATTCACATACTTACCATTCCAAGGTATTTGAAAAAATTTCAAGGTTCTTCAATGAATTTTAAAACAATATATCACTTGTAATTTGTGAACATTCTTTACATATTTAATTAGGATGTTTGTACATATTTTACAACATACCAATCTAGATAAGAAAACATAAATATTTATCTAATGTATATTGTCAAATAATTCACATCATGGTGGGCTATAGGGAGGCCCAGATTGGTGTCAGACCACCCGATCCAGAGCCTTCTTGGCATTCCTTTAGCCTGGATTGTTTACAAGATGCCTTTTATAGGCAGTCCTCGGAAATGAACGGAGGTGAGTAGTGAGAAGTCATGCCTCGGGAGGTCGCTGCACCAAATTGAATGTGTCAAAAATTTTGAGTTGCTAGGTGAATGCTAGATTAGGCGTCGTTTCGGTTCATGACAACATCGTTGTTTCCGGGCTACTTACGTTCGGGCAGTCCCTTAAGAGCCATGAGACCAAAAAATCGTTCAAATTCAACAGTTGACTACACAAACTCTGTGGCACCTAAGAACGTATCATCTAATCCTACACCTCGATGTAGGGACCCTATACGATAGCCTGTCTCGATTTTTTCCTTCTCTAATCGGTGCTCTCGCTGCCCCATTGTTTGCAAACACGTGAAATAGTGCAGTTTGAGACAGTGTAAGGCTGTCAAATAACTATATTTTGCAAACGGTGGGTTATGGCACCAAACCAACTGTGCCAACACATCTAGGTGGCTAGGTAGAATCCTAGAGGAGGCATCTTTTGGGTGCGCAACAACATGTGTTGCTTCCGGGCTACTTCGTTCGGGCATAGTCCCTTAAGAGCCCTAAGACCAAAAAATCATTCAACTTTGACGGGTGACTATGTGCATTCCGTGGAACCTAAGGACATCTCTCATATGATCCTACACCTTGGTGTAGGGACCTTATACAATATCATATCTCGGTTTTTTCCTTCTCCAATGGGTGCTCTCGCTGCCCTATTGTTTGTCAAACACGTGAAATAGTGCAGTTTGAGCTAGTGTAAGGCTGTCAAATGGTATATTTTGCAAATGGTGGGTCATGGCACAAAAATGACTGTGCTGAAATGTCCGAGTGGCCTAGGTGAATGCTAGAGGAGGTGTCATTTTAGTGCGCGACAACGTCGTTGCTTCTAGGCTACTTCGTTCGGGCATAGTCCCTTAAGAGCCCTGAGACCAAAAAATCATTCAACTTCGACGGGTGACTACGCAGACTTCGTGGTACCTTAGGATGTCTCTTCTAATCCTACACCTTAATGTAGGGACCCTATGCAGTAGCCTATCTCAATTTTTTCCTTCTCCAATCGGTGCTCTCGCTGCCCTATTGTTTGCAAACGCACAAAATAGTGCGTTTGAGCCAATGTAAGGTTGTCAAACGGTATATTTTGCAAACGGTGGGTCGTGGCACTAAACCAAATACTTCAAAACATTTGGGTCACCAGGTGAATGATAGAGGAGGCATCGTTTCGGTCCGTGACAACATCTTTGCTTCCAGGCTACTTTGTTCAGGCGTAGTCTCTTAAGAGCCTTGAGACCAAAAAATCATTCAACTTCGACAGGTGACTACGCGCACTCTGTGGCACCTAGAGATGTCTCATCTAATCCTACACCTTGGAATAAGGACCCTCTACAATATCCTATCTCGGTTTTTTCCTTCTCTAACCGGTACTCTCGCTGCCCTATTGTTTGCAAACACGTGAAATAGTGCAGTTTGAGCCAATATAAGGTTGTCAAACGGTATATTTTACAAACGATGGGTTGTGGCACTAAAATGAATATTTTGAAATATCTGGGTGGTCAGGTGAATGCTATAGGAGGCATCATTTTGTTACATGACAACATCGTTGCTTGTAGGCTACTTCGTTCAGGCATAGTCCCTTAAGAGCCTCGAGACCAAAAAATCATTCAACTTCGACAGGTGACTACGCGGAATCCATGGCACCTAAGGACATCTCATCCAATCCTAAAGCTTAGTGTAGGGACCCTCTACATTATCCTATCTCAGTTTCTTCCTTTTCCAATTGGTGCTCTCACAGCCCTATTGTTTGCAAACGTGTAAAATAGTGCAGTTTGAGCTAGTGTAAGGCTATCAAATGGTATATTTTACAAACGGTGGGTCGTGGCACCAAACCGGCTATGCCGATAAGTCTAGGTGGCCAATTGAATGCTAGAGGAGGCATCATTTTTGTGCGTGACAATGTTATTTCTTCTGGGCTACTTTGTTTGGGCGTAGTCCCTTAAGAGCCCTGAGACCAAAAAATCGTTCAACTTTGACGGGTGACTATGCACACTCCGTGACACCTAAAGAAATCTCTTCTAATCCTAAACGTTGGCATAGGGACCCTCTATAATAGTCTATCTCATTTTTTTCCCTCCTATTGTTTGCAAATGCGTAAAATAGTGCAGTTTGAGACAGTGTAAGGTTGTCAAATGCTATATTTTTCAAATGGTGGGTCATGGCACCAAACTGAATGTGTCCACATGTCCATGTGGCTAGGTGAATGCTAGAGGAGCCATAGTTTTGGTGCGTGACAATGTCATTTCTTCTAGGCTACGTCGTTCGAGTGTAGTCCCTTAAGAGCCTTGAGACCAAAAAATTGATCAACTTTGACGGGTGACTATGTGCACTCCGTGGCACCTAGAGATGTCTTGTTTGATCCTACACCTCAGCTTATGAACCATCTACAATATCCTATATCAGTTTTTTCCTTCTCCAATCGGTGCTTTCACTGCCCTATTGTTTGCAAATGCGCAAAATAGTGCAGTTTGAGCTAGTGTAAGGCTGTCAAACGGTATATTTTGCAAACAGTGGGTTATGGCACCAAACCGAATGCACCGACACACCTGGGTTGCCAGGTGAATGCTAGATAAGGCATCGTTTTGGTGCGCGACAACGTCATTTCTTCCGGGCTATTTCATTTGGGTGTAGTCCCTTAAGAGCCCTGAGACCAAAAAATTGTTCAACTTTGACAGGTGTCTACGCGACACTCCATAGACACCTAGATATGTCTCATCTAATCCTACACCTTGGCTTAGGGAGCCTCTACAATATCATGTCTTTGGTTTTTCCTTCTCCAATCAGTACTCTCGTTGCTCTATTGTTTGCAAACGCGCTGAAATAGTGCAATTTGAGTCAGTGTAAGACTGTTAAATGCTATATTTTGTAAACGGTGGGTCGTGGCACTGAACCAACTATACACACATGTAGGGATGGTCTTGTAAACACTTGGGGAGGCATGTCGTTTTAGTTCTCTAAGCTTCAGGTGCTTCTGGGCTACCTCCTCCAGAGCTAAGAACCCCCTCCACAGGTACATAAATTGTTGTTAATTGCTTCTCTTTTCTTGTAAAACAATGAAAACTTCTCTTAGCTTCGAGAATTTACAATTCTCTACTAACAGTTCCAACCACGTGAAGGTGGAAGCTTTTCTGGCACCACTAACCTGCACATAAAAGTGTTAGTCAAAGAAATTTAAATTTTAAATCAAAACCATACTAGATATATACAAAATACACAAATTTAATAAAATATATGAACTTAAATTTATCTAACTAACAAATTTATATATACCAAATAAATTATATCAAAGAAATTATATACACCAGACATGACCATTGTAAATTCATTCCAATGAACCATCAAGATCGGATCTACTATGAATAACAGACAAGATTGCTTTATGATCTGACTCTCAAACCTTCCAAAGAATCTTGTTATTAGGCCTTCCTCGATATCTATACAGCTGAATATTTTTCGCTAGAACTAGATGTGAATATAAGAGTATTTTCATGTGTGTCTCAAAGTCTTCAAACACCCAAACAAAGGAGTTTTTTAATGGATACCGTCAAAGCCAAGTTCCAGTAACTACCACTGACCCTGTAGGGTACTCAATATCTTTGCCATGTATAACAGGAGAAGTCAAATTCTTTCTTTCCTCGATACAATGACATAAGAAATAGTCTATTTTCTTCTTCATTGTCTTCTGTCACAATAACTGCAAACACATGTCCTACAAAAAAATAAAGGTTTCAACTCAGAATTTAAATTGTACATATTAAAATTTCAATGGACATAACTCAATACAAAAATTATAAATAACCATAAATACCTTGTCGCACCAAAATAAAAATTTTTTCAAATTCCTTGGATGTTGGAACTTCATCTGCAAAAACAAGTCATAATGCTTGTGGAGGTTGATAACTAGGAAGCAGAGTTAGAGGGCTACAAATCCATCCATCCACCCATTCTTGTGAATCACACTCAGCAGTGACAAATGCGATACAAGATGTAACAAAAACATGTCAAATTTCTTGTCCATGTGGCCCACGAAGTAGCATCTAAGCTACAAAATGAGTGCATATCACTGGACCCAGTGAGTGTCATACAATCCTTGTAGTTAGCAATTTTTTGTTCCTCTATCAACCAAAAATATCTACGAACTATGGAATTTTCTTGAGAACCTCAGGCCATGTTGTCAATACACCATTCCACTATGCTCTTTACATCTTTCAATTTAGAACCATATTTGTACTTCAACTCTTCTCTTGCAAGATCTCTTTTCACACATGCCCCTGCACTGTCATGCTCTCCTTTTCCATGTCCAGCCTCAGTGAAACTCCAAATATGTTGCACACCCATCTTGACATGCATCCTGCTCATCCAATAAAACATTCATGCATTCTTAAACTGAGACATGTAATTATGTAACCATATATAATGTTGTTTGAAGTGGATGTCCCTATCAGATAAGTTTCTATAAAATAACTGGAAACACCCTTGCACAAATTCAGTAGAATGAGTATAATCATCACTGATATAAAAGTGGTACTTTCTTAAAAAAAATTGATCATTCTCTGTATTGTCAGGAGAATGTATAAATTCTATATGCACAAAAATGGCAACTTGTACTGAGTTGTAATATTGTGATTGAACCTCCATTTGTGGTTACAATGTGTAATTCTCTGACAAAATCAACCACTGAAACAATAGTACTAATAGGAAATGTGTCCTTGCAAATATTGAACTGTTCATCCAACCATCAAGCTCTCTGTGTATGCCTAGCATACTCATAAACAATTTCATCCTTAAATTTTCTCGTGAATTGAAAAACAAGCATATGTTTTGTAACTAGCTCACACCATTTAGACTCTTTTCCATCTTTTAACTGGTATGCAACTGATTTATATTTATCAAACTCAACTAAATTATTTCCTATTGCACCTTCAATTTGCTCATGGATGTAACTTTCTAATTTAGGTAATCTGCCGCATGTACCACAACTTCCATCTAAACAATCCTGACTATAAAAAAATTGTCCAACTTCTTTTTCACAAAATATAGTAGGAATGAAATCCCTGGAAGATATTGGTGGAACTTGAACACCACATTCTGATAACATAGTTTCAGAATGAAAAATAGAACGAATACGTAAACATTTAGCATAATGCATCGCAAATTCAACATGTTACCTACAACAACAAGTGGTGCGAGTGTGGTTGATTTTCACATAGAATGGTTTCAACATTTCAAAAAAGTGTTGACTAATTTTAATTTCCAGATGCTCTTGTTCAAACTTACGAAAAAATTGACTTTGATTCATATCTAAGAAATGCTTTGGATGTGGTTCGTGATTAGTAGAACCAACTCTCTGTTCTACAACATCTCTTTTATTAAGTGAAACTCTAGTGTTATCATGCCAAAATTGAATAACAACTTCTCTTATAACATCAGAATTATATTTGTCCTTACATGGTGCTCTAACAGAAAATGCCCAAAAATCGGTGTTATTGATTGATTGAAGGATATTACATCTTTTAATTGCTTTCATTGGAGTTTTTCAATTAACTTGCAACATTCGACTTGTTTGTCTAATCAAACGTTGTTTTTTATTGATTCACTTACAACACTAGTAACAAGTACATGACGCACAATATTACTATCCCTAGTGCATCTCTTGACACCAACAGTGTGATATGCATCATGAAGGTTTTCAAAAATTATAGAGGTTTGACCACGTATATTAGATGTTGTCAATCCTAAGGTGTTTAATGTAGGTCTCATTTTAATCAATTTCATCAAACTAACCAACAACTGACATCTTTGGGAATCATTTAAAATTTCAAAATGATTATCTCAAATTTCAGTGGTTTTTCTTCTAATTTGTCATTTAAAAAGTTTGTTAGAGATTGGTTTCAAAATGCTTTCATCAATTTCAATAAAATAATTAGGTTTCTTACCGAAAATCCTAGGAGGTGTTTTTGTCAAATTTGGCTTGTCTATAGTTTCAACCTGAATTTCCTTATTCACATTTTCATTGTCTCCTTCAATTTCAACATTTTCTACATAACGAGTATTTAATTCTTCTTCAACATTAACAGTTATAACATCTTCATCACGAGTATTTAATTCAACTTCAACATTGATAATAGAAACATTACTTGGTTCCTCATTGCTTACAATAGTAGGGGTTGAAGATGAACCTCTTTTTGATTCACGAAGATTCTGCATTCGCTTAGCATTTTCAAATATGTTTGCCTCTAATTTGTTTGGTGTTTTTTTACTTAATGACTTCCTTTTTTGACTTCGTTTCTTGTCTCCCATGATGTTTTGCTTCCGGTGATAAGAAAAACGTGTAGAAAATGACATAATTTCATAGTAATTCATACAGTAAATTCAAACAGTAAAAATCACATGGTAATTAGAACATTGGGATGTGTGTAAATATGATTTTAAGAACCACAATCACTCTTTACAAACTGCACTCGTGGTTTATAAAGCGTGATCATGGTTTATAAACTGTGATTGCGGTTCTATCTGTATCATCAAATCCAACCCTAAGGCTTGGTAAATCTTTGTTTTTCCCCAACCAAAGCTATGGAAGGTCATGATGAAGTGTAAAAGGTCAAAAAACTTCAAATTTCCTCTTCCACAGACTTGAACCATGTTGAAAAACTAAAAACATTTCACAAAAATGGTGCCATCGCGTAGGGGAGACTATTAGCTTCGTAGAAATATTGATTTTAAAGTGAATAGAATAAGATAAATATCATTTTATAATTTTTTACTAACAATAAGTCTTTAAGACATTTTTTTCCCGTGAAAGTTCATGTCTACGTTTAAGATTGTAACTTGTGTTTTGTCTTATCAAAATGTGATAAAACGTATACCATCCCAAGCATGGAGAAATTCTATACACGTTAAAAATATTATTATTTGGTTTCGATATTTTTTGATATAGTTATGGCGGGCAAACGGAAAGTGCTCTGTTTTCTAAATCTTTTAGACCACTTTCATGGAAAAAATCATTAAAAAAATATTGCTCGAAAAAATAAAAAATAAAATCCATCCCAAGATAGACAACTACATCTAACTTTTCACCAAATGAAAAAAAAGTAACAAGATTTGGTCATCCAAATCGTAGGCAAACAGACTACAATCTTATAGGTTTTTTCAAAAATAAAAACCAAGTCATATAATTTTAATTGTTTAATATAGCTAAACTTGTCCATTTTTTAAAAAAATAGTAGTTTAGAAACTATATTCCCGATGCTACGATTCATATTTATATAATTTTTTCTAATTTTGAGTGCGCGTAATGCTAATAATCCCTACAAGTTGAGATTTCGCTATTTTTTGCAATATGACGTCCACTTAGGACCCCTTTTTTGTCCACCAACTTACTGCACTTACCCAGTAATTCTAACGATGTGAGGTGTTTTTTTCAACAAGTTATAGGAAAGAATGTGTATATATTTTTTATTAGACATCATGGAAGTTTTTCAAGGGAAACTATGACTTGTTTTCATTAATATTATTCTATAATATCACCAACAAGAAGCAAACATTGTAATCCAAATTTTATATGGATCTGAAACCCCTTTTGAAAATGAGGTGTTTTTTATGCGCACATGTATTAAGATGTCGGGAGTGGTGGATAGTTGTTAGGTATTCATATGAAGAATTCACCATTGATTTACAATAGAAATTTATCACTTGACATAAATTAGAACAAGAAAAATAGCTAATGCAGTTTTCATTTTTATGTATGTGGGTAGGGAATTAAACAAGGAACCACCTCACACCATAGTATGCAGATAATACACATGGAAGAGTAACTAAGAAAGAAATAAAATACATCGACATAAAGATCAAACGAACACAAATTTAGAACAATAACACAACTTTTGGAATGTATTATTTAGGGAAACAACATCATCAGACATATTTCCAATGCTTCAACCTTTTAAATAACATGTGGATATAGAAGATCCTCAATTTCCTATTATTTATTATTTCAATCACTCATAGGAATATTTATTTTTACACTATTACTGTGGTTATTCAACCATCATCATGATTTGGTGAGAATTAATATTACATCCATACTCTACTATTAAGAACTCTCATTTCTCCCCAAAACTTGAACTACTTTCATAAGGAAAATAATTCCACTTATATAGTCATTCATGGCACATTCTAAGGATTTTTATTTTACAAAATATAAATGAAAGGATAGAATGACCCAATAATAGAACCAAACACAACTAGTTGGCGTTATCCAAAACTTGTGCCTTTAAACATTCAATTATTCCAATTTTATAACTTGAATAGGATTACATTTACAATTTTTCACACTGGATTATTACACAATAGACTAAACATTGTGTAGTGAAACTACACACTTCACATACATTATGAAAATAAATTGGTCACTCAATATAATGCACCAATAGATTCCACAACTCACTTGAAACACAATCATTCAATGTAAAAACTATATAATAATCCACAAATTTCAAACAAATACAGACACAAGTGACTCAAAGTGTTCAACTTTTATTATTGATACACTATTTCATATAAACATGGAAGCTCCTACATAACACACCTTAGATAATTTTGGAAACTTTATCTTTTACTTAAGGAACTGATATGCCACATTATGTGGCATACAAATCACTTAGCCAAGAGGATTATTTATTATTCTTGTCTTTCCACTCAATCAAATACTTGGTGTATTGTTTATTGGATGTCTGCTTGATCCTTGTATCTATTATCCCTTCACCTTCATCATGATTCTTCTCAGATCTTTTTTCTCCAATATGTTGTTCCATCCTTTGATTCAAGTTCAACATCACTTTATTTTACTACATGATATGCATACATATTCTCCACATTAGATATATGATAGATATTAGTTCCTATAGGAAATCAATCTCATAAGCATTATATGTAAATTTCTTAATGATTCTAGATGGAACTATCTTCCTTCCAATTAATTTTATTATATGTTCCTTTTGGAGATATTTCCTTTTACAAATATACAAATACCATGTCTCAAATATGATATTCAACTACTCTTTGTATCTCATATACACAGTTTTTGTATTTCGCATTCATATCTTACAACTAATTGTGCACTTGTTGGTGCACTTCTGTCATGTGTTACAAAAAATATTCTATTATAATGTTCCTATCTTCACTAGATGGTAAATCTCAAAATTCCATAACTCATCATGGATTTTTGCCATATATAATTTGGAATGGTTTTATCCTTATACTCATGTTTACTACATTGTTAATATAATTTTTCCCTTTCTAAAGTCATATCCCTAGTTCTTGGCCAATCTTCAACCAAACATATAAGAAAATCTCTAAGGATTCTATTCACAACGTCAGTCTATCCATCAATTTGTGCATAATATGTTGAATTGAATTATAAATTTGTATCCAAATTATTACATAATGTTCTCCATAAATGACAAAAAATGGAACTAATATCTCTATAAGAAAATATGTAATGCAGTAATCCAAGTAGTATCACAATCTCCCTAAAGAATATATTTGCAATATATATTTCTTCAATGGTATTTTTGCAAGAAACTAAACTTTCCATCTTTTATGATGTGTCAAATGCTACAAAAATAGAATCAATGATCCTTTTTGTTTTGGGAAAACCAAAAACAAAATCGATATGTATGTATCCCCAAGGCAACCCTAGAATGGGAAAAGGTTGATACAACCTTATATTCAAATACCTTCCTTTATCCAGTTAACAAATGTAACATACTTTCACTATTTTTCATATAGGTACTAGTTCGTGGCCAAAAATAACTCTCTCCTAGTTGTTCTAAGGTTTTCCCCCAAGCCAAAGTGCCCTACCAATCCTCTAAAATGTTTCTATCTTACTAATTTTTTCTACATCAAACACTTTTGGATGTATAACTATCCTTCTATAAAGAATAATCCTTCTTATACAAGATAGTACAACCAAAGCATCTTATCAACACTTATGGGTATTGTGCATACTTATCATGCTTCTCTTAAATATTCATCTTACAATTATAGTTCTTTTATGCATTCAAAACCCATAACTTCTATTCTCATCTCTGTCACATACAACTATGCCTATTAGTTGCGTTAATTACCTTGTTAGATTTGATGATTGTATTATTTAACACAATGTTATATGGCTTGTAGGTACTCCACTTCACATGTCTCTGATTTTACTTTCCTTGGATGTTAAAAATTTGAATTTCCTAGTGGTTCAAGTACAACACAAACTCTGTAGGCAATAGGTAGGGTCTCTACTTCTTCAATTCTTATTTAACTATCTAGAAATATTGATCATAAAGATTATACTTACTCCTGGCATCATTCATCTTTTAACTAAAATATGCAATAGGTCTATCCTCTTGACATAATATTGTTCTAGTGGCTATGCCACTAGTATTACAGTTGACCTAAAAGACTTTTAAAATGTTTGGTAATGGATCAACATTAGGTACTTTGTTATCCTTTTCTGAGTTAGCTCCACAAATCTATTTTCTATACATATTATCTAGATGAAACTATTCCTATATCCTCTTATTTCCTATGTAATTAGTGCACCTACACAAGAAAATTATTTATGAACTTATAATAAAATTTATCCAACCCATGAAAATTTATTTACTTATAAGTACTCATCAATGGTGGATAATCCGTAATTAGATGAAATGTTTCAAGGTCCATCTTCAATCCTTCTCTATAAATCACAAATCTAGATACACCAATTCCTCTTTCTTGAAATTGCACATTTTTAGACTAATCAACAACTTATATTCCCACAATCTCAAAATTTATTTCCTAATAGGGATAAAGAATATAATTGTGTTCCACTTGGTGACCAAAAATAATTTTCGAATTTGACTAGGAAATAAATCTTAAAAAATACTCTAACAATTTATAATTTTTACATAAATTGTGGACGTCATGCACCTTGGTATATTTAAGCTCTTAAAAATACATGTTTGGACATATTACATGTGTGTGGTCATGTTTTAGTTGTGGAAACTATTTTTCTGAAGGTAAATAAAGTGTTAAAAAGTGGGACATAACCTGTATGCTTTGACCCAATATGTAGTATATGTTCTTCGTGTTTCCTACTGAAAAATTATAATATCATCAAGGCACATAATCAAAAACTTGCATAAAAATAGTTTTAGGACTTAATTCATCAACCTAATCAATGTTTTTGGTTTATTTCTCAATTTGGATGACATGAAAATCCACTCATACAATCCTTCTTGACTCTTAAACGTTGTCTCCCATTCATATTATTATCTTCTGTGAATGTGATGGTATCCTGTCTTCAAATAAACCTTTCTGGAAAAAATCAATACTCAAGCAATCCATGATACCATCCATGCATGACAATGGGAACCTATAATTTATAGTGATCTTTTTATGGCTCTAAAATCATATCATATATGTCACCACCCTTTTTTGGTGCTAATACCATCATCACTACACACATGATAATAATTTCTCTGATGAGTCCCTTATCCATCAATTAATGTAATTTCCTCTGTATCTACAATTTCTCCTACGATGTCATTTTATAAGCTCACTTTTTTAGTAAACTTGATTCTATAATTAAATCTATGTGGTGACTAGTGTATCTCAAAGTGAAAACCCTTCAAGTAACTCGCTAGGAACAACCTCCAAAAGAACATTCCAACATTCCTTTCACCTATGAAGGAATGGTTTCTTCTTCTTCTTCAACCACTTGTGTCATACATACTCTTTGCAAGGTCCATAATATGAGCATAAAGCATGATCTATCCTACTTCACTTCGTTTAGGAGATAATTACTTGAGAGTAATAATACTTCGTTGTTTCACCCTCATCTTGCAATGGGTTTGGAATATACTTCACTTCATCCTTATCTACCAGGTATGTATTTTTTTGATGATCATGTTGCACTTTTTGGTTAAAATTACAAGACTTACCAAGTAGCACATGACCTATGTACATGGTCATGATGTAGCACATGACTTCACCCTTATATCTCCTAATATGGAATTTAAACAGACATTGTTCCTTGACCAAAAAATGGTGTCCATTTTTTAACCATGAAATCCTATACTTCAATTTTTCCACCATTTCTTTCACTACTAAATTATTAGTTCTTCCACTATCCACTATCACTTTGCAGACTTTTCCCCCTAACTTACACGTCATCCTAAAAAAAATTCTTATATTTTAGGGACCAATTTCCTCCTTCCCTTGTTTCAACAATATTCACTTGAACATAAACACTTCTCCCATATTTGGTTTTTTCTTCATAATTCGATAATCCATCTACCTCTCCTTGTGTAATGTGTGTATTCTTCTTGCCACCATGCGAGTTTGCGAGAACTCATATGCTCTTTACCCTATTTCTCCACACATGTAGCATGTGCTGTTGAATAAGAGACTTGTTCCACAACCTCCTTGAGATGTTATTTTTGTGAATTTTAACATAAATCACTTCCACCTTACATAGAATTGTCTCTTCCTTTATTCTATACATGAGCTTGTGCAACCTTTATAATTCCCTAGTTATCACTCTATTGTTTTCAAACCATCCTTTCATGTATAATTTCAAAGAATATTGATAGGATTATTCTATAAAATGTAACCATACCATACAAATTTCATCCTAAATTTCCATACACAACCTATTCATATACCTATAAAGTTTCTACACATGTCTTGCTCAAATGATGAGTTAGTAAAATTCCTCAATGTATTCTTTCACATTAGGCTCCCTCTATCACAAACCTTACAATATTTTGAAAAAATTGGGTGTGTAATATTAGATTTAAAATTAACATTAATATTTTTCACCAACCTATCCCATGTCTTGATCTTATGCTTTTCGCACTTCACTTAATTGGTTTTTATGTGCTCCCACCAAAGACACACGTGATGTCAAACATTTTTTGAATGTTTCATTTTTTATTGTTTTGAGTTTATATACTATTTTTGGGTTTTGAACATATTTGAATGTTTGTGATTTTTGAAACATATTTGAATGTTAATAGATTTTTGAACGTATTTGAATGTTTTTGGATTTTTTTAACATATTTGAATATTTTTGGAGTTTTAAACATATGTGAATGTTTTTGGATTTTTGAACATATTTCATTGTTTTTTAGTATTTGAGAATATTTGAATGTTTTTTTTATTTTGAACATATTTGAATGTTTTTGAATTTTCAAACATATTTGAATGTTTTTGGGTTTTGAACATATTTGAATGTTTTTTGGATTTTTGACTTGGTAAAGGGTGCACGGTTTGAAATCATGTTTAAACAATTGTAAGTATTTCATTCCGTTGGTATAATGCAGATGATATAGTTATAGGATATCTCACTCTACTCATGAATCCACACAAATAGGAATATTTGAGGGATCATCAACAAGATCCAAGAAGGATGCGAGAACTAGGAGAATATTTTTATGAAAATAAAGATGAAGGATGCTAAGGCACAAGGTGTAACAATGATCCCTTTGGGAAAATTTGACTCGTCTCCAGTAAAGATTACTGAATTGATTCCAAGATGATATAATTTATATGTTTTGACTATACTTAGATCAATTGATGACCTACCGATTGACAAGATCCAGTTGAAGGAATTTTAATCTCTCTTAACATAAGAAAATTCTTTGGATGTTTTTGATTAAGCACTTTTGATTCATATTTTCTAAAGGATTTATTTGTTCAATTATTTTTTAAATTACCACCTAGATATATCCCATTCCAATAGTAAGATCAAGGGCTCAACAACAAAGACACAAAATAGGCGAGAAAGGATACCTACCTCCTTTCCTATTTGCATACTACTAGTGAGAAGTATGGTCTCATCACCAAAGACTCTGAAGGATGAAATGTGTAATATTGATATATTTTTTGTATTTTAAATTGAATTTTCCTTGTATGTTTATATTATGTTTGTTGGGAAGGAATGTTTTTCCCCCAAAAATCAGCCTCATGCAACTAGTAGGACAAAAGGATTCAACACCTTAGACAAAGATGGATGGTCAAAAGATCTAGGTAAAGAAGTTTAGTGATTTCTGTTAAAGAGATAACTTTTTTGAAAGGAGGATTTTCCATTAGTAAGCTTCTAGAAAAAATCGTAGGTAAAAATATATAGAATGGTCAAAACCATAACAAGGATGAGACACATAATGCCAAATAAGAAAAGTATTAACATATTTCATGTAGGTGATTAACAAAAATAAAACATAAAGGGACCTAAATGGGGTATTTAGGGTATTAATGCCAATCTAAATAGAAGGACTAAAATGCTATAATGAAGAGTCTGAACAATAATAATAATAATAAACTAATATGCTAAAGTGATGTAAATAAACTGCATGATTTGATCTAATGGAAATAAAACAATAGACTGCAAGAGGGGGGTAAGGAAATGACTCAACTGATTGAAGGTTATTGTCACAGGTTGTTACAGATCTGAAGCTTGAACTTGACAGTGTAGAAAAACACTCAAAGGCCCTACAGAGGGCTGATTTGGAATGTCTAAAGTGACACAGGCACCTGGGAGTGTACTGGGGCACCCCTGGGTGCCCCAGTTTGGATTTTGGGCGCTCGAAATAGTATAAATGCTCAAAACCCTAATTTGGCACAGTAGCTAAGTGTCTCTGAATACTCTGTGTCTATCACACTAGATTCACTGAATGAACTAGATGACCCTGCACAAGAAGAAAAAGAAGGGGTCAGACTGACCTCAGCTACCAAACTGGTGGATTTATCGCTGAGCATTGCACTACATTACGGACACTGATGTATTTCTAGAGAGTGTTTATATGTTGTGCCCTAGGTACTCTCGTCCTAGTTATACTTTGTGAAATAACAAGCTATGGTAGTTATAGAAGATGTAGATAGTAGAATATAATGAATAGAATCCCTCCTCCTCTAAGAATGTGTTTGATGCAGACTTTCCTAGCTTGAATGTATGGCGTTATGTGGATGCAGTCCTATATGGAGTGATAGTAGTGATACAGATGCCAATGACCTAGGACCCTTATTATGGTCTTATAAGTTGTATATTTATAGGGCTCTCAAGTTTAATTTTGTGATTAATCCTGACAATGCCAACTAAGGAAAAGATAAAGATGAGAAATGGCTAGAAGTGACCTAAAAAGGATCAAAAGAGGCTAAGCATAGATCAGGGCACCCAGAGTGGGACCCGGGCGCCCAGGGGAACCTGGAATTAGGGCTAGAATCTTGGGGAAGTTAAAAAATGGGGTGATAAGTATCGGAAAATACGTGGGAAAGACGAAGTAAAACATAAAACAAAGATGGAAAAATGGGGGATTAATTGGTACTTTGTACACTTCAAAATCTTTTAAATAGTAGTATAATACCAGGCTAAATATTGTCTTATGTGTAATATTTGTGTCTACATTTGTCCCCACTTTATGTTAGTGAGCGAACAACTCGGTAACATAAAGTAGATAGAAAAGTGTACCTGATGTCCATGCAGAGTTTAAAAGAAAACGCACCGATGGACTAGAAGCATGGAATGACAAAAAGAAATATGTGGAGTGTGGATTCTAAATATGAAACATGTGTAAAAATTAAAGAGAGTTAACCTAGGGTAGAATGCATGTGTAGCTACTGCATGTGTGGGGTGTACTTGTATGGTTATTATGGCAAGTACCGTCACGGTTTGTTGTCATTGTCATTGTCATTTTCATTTTCACTATCATTATCGTTGTTATTGTCGTTGTCACTGTTATTTTTTTCCCCCAATTTGACTAATTTTTTCTCATATGGTGGACTTGTAAAGAGAAAATGATCAAGTAGTCAAATATGTATGTATGTAAAAATGTTGTGTAAATTACGCTAGAATAGAAAGTGTAAATGGAAAAATGGAACATGTGCACCTGATCCATGTCGATAAAAAGGGTGTAGAAGGATATCCTATGATGTTGCAAGTTTTTTGGGCAATCTCCTGCTACCCTGGCTGAAGAAGTGTAGGGAGGAAATGCTCGGTGTCCTCCAACTCTAATCATTTCTATTGTCATTTGTTGAAGAGAGCTTTGTACTGTGCTGGTTTTTTGGGCAATCCTATGCCACTGGACGAATAAGTGTAGAGAGGTCACCCACTATAACCGCTTGAGCCTGTGATCGCTTCATAGAATTGTCGAAGGACATCATGTCTTGTTAAGGCCACTATGTATGGAGTTAGTAGACTTGTCTCAACTCACTCACTGTGTGTGAACTGGTGTATATATTTTGTGTTAATAGAAATCACCAATGAGGACCCTCCCTTTGGGGGTGCATGCGATGACCCTAGAAGGAGAATGCGGCCCCAAGAGAGGACAAACTACTCTTTAACCTTATAACCAACTCAACTATGTAGGGGGGAAATGGAAAGCGCTTGGTAGATACCAATACATGCAAAAAAAGGGGATGGCTAGCCAATACAAGTGTTATTCCAAACACATGCATGTAAATAAGTGTAAAAAGATGCAGACAATGTAAAAACTACTAAGTGCAATAGTGTAAACATGCAAGAAAACAAAGAGACCACATAAAGCAGGGTTTCAAACATGGGACATCACTCACAATGTCACAAGACACACAAATACCATCATGGCCACCAAACAACAGACAAGTGTGCACACAAACAAAGGGAAAATACCACATACAATAGAAAACAACACAAACAAGTAGAAATACAAGTAGTCATGGCAACATGTAGTCTTGTAAAACAAGTGATGCACATGGAACACACGTTAGCATGTTAGAGTGAAAACCAATATGTCAAAGCATGTAGAAGCAAGTAGTAAAAGATGTTAAGTGAAAAATGAAATAATAACACCTGTATGAGATGAATGTGGATGCCCCCAATGACTAGTATAGTGAGGGTAGAAAGAGAGCATCCATGTCACTTGTAAATGTCATGTATCTGCAATCACACTAAATAAAGGTGTGAACTCACATGTGTGTATGATAATGACATATAGGAAAGAAAGCTAACATGTTTAGTAAAGTGAAAATGCAAAACACTAGTAAGAAAAAGTAAATGCTACCAAGATAATTTAGTATGTTGTGGACGGATGGAATGGAATGCAATATGGAATGATAGAAGCAACGTGTCCCCCGAGTGTATGGAAGTTTATGCATGGTGAGTTTTACTTTTTTCCCCCTCAGTAGTCAAGAATGAACTGTAAACAAGAGTGTGTCATCGGGAAATGGTTGAATAGTGTTGGTTGTGTCTAGCGCGCTACAATGCGTGTGTATGTGTTGTGGTGATGAAATGTGACATATGGAGGAGATGTACGTGAACCCTATAGGTGAAGCGTATATCACAATTTTTTTGATCAGAAGAGTGATGATTTAGCCCGAAGTGTATATCAGTCTAGGATGAGTGTATGGGAATAAGATATATGGAAAGATGCATGTGGACCTTATAGCCTAAGCGTATACCATGACTTCATAGAATCTGTGGAGTGATGATTTATCCCTTAGTGTATATCACTATAAAATGAGTAGATGAGGAATGAGATCGTACAGAAAGAGGTGTGTGTGGACCCTATAGCCTAAGCATATACTATGACTTGGTTGGATAGGGATGAGTGATGATTTATCCCTAAGTGTATATCACGATGATGATGGATGAAGAAGGTGTATGATAGCGTAATTCTAGTAGGCATATGGATCACTACGAGAGATGGGTGATGAGGGTAGGAAGAAGCATAGATGAGTATGTGGTGACATAAGCAGCAGGGTAGTGATTTATCCTAAAGCATATACCACTAATGGGTGAGTAGGATAAGGTGATGATGTAGTAGAATGACTCAAAAATATGATGATAGAATAGGTGATGATGGGATGTAGAGAGGATAATATAGAATGGTTGAAGGGAGTGGTGTATTTAACCTAAGGTGTATACCACTATAGGATGTGATGATAAGTATGGGTGATGATATAGCCTATATTTTTGGTCACAAGTCTGATGAAATATGTTATGATGACATGTCACATGTAGGTAAGGTCCATTTGATTGGTAAACCTTTGGTAGTTGAGTATGGACCAAGGAACTAGGGTGCTTCATAGGGTGGTAGGATTAATGCATGTAGAAAGACGTAGTGTAGATGACCAAGGTATATGAATGTGTGGTATAGGAAATGTAATGTAGTATGTGGGTAGGTAGAAATAAAATGTGTACTGCTAAGAGATGAAACTATACCCAAATATAAGGAAATCTAGTGTAGGGTGTAGAATAGGTAGGATTTATGTAGGCAATGTGGGTATAGGAATGTGTAATGCAATAAGTGTGTGGATAGGAATAGAATGTGTAAAGATAATAGATAAAACTAGACCCAAGTATAAGGAAATATAGTGTAGCATGTATGAATGTACATGATGTATGGATGACATAGAAAACTGATGTACTGCATAGGATAATGTATGATGAATATGTATAGGTCATGTAGTGATAGTAGATGTTGGTAGATCAATGTAATGAGTATATGAGGTCATGTATCCAGGGTGAATCGTAGGACTAGGGTACGTCATCGGGTAATGAGTATGTGATAGTGTGTGGGAGGTTCTCTAGTGTGATAGTGATCCCTTAGGATAGGTCCAGTGTAAAGAGGAATAGACTCAATGAGGGTTTGTCATTGGGTAACGAGATGTCCATTGACCCATAATCGAGGGGGGTTGTCTAATGGAGAAGGATTCTCCACAGCCACGTAAGAAAGAGGAGATCAACCAATAATGTGCAAGGAGAATGGATTTCCAGTCGACTATGTACATGAGAGGAGTGTATGTAAGATGAACATTGGGTCATAGTATAATCTATAGGTGAGGGAGATCGATGAGATATGTCATCCATGTATAAGAGGAGGGTTATCGACACGGGGATAAAACAAGGTGGTGATTTATGACAACGAGAGTTGCAATAACATGTTTAGGAATAGGCCTATATGCCAAGTGTACAATACTGATGAGAATGGATAGTGGTCACGTGGGGGCCAATCAAGGTAGTGGTGTGGGAACAGGACACAGAGGTGGTGACTGTTGAGGATCTCTGTGAGGGAGAGGAAGAGGTGTAGGAGAAGTGGAACGAGAGTGTGAAGGATGTTGAAGGTGAATGAGGGATGCCATCAATGGAGACAAATTGGTTATTGAGGATGAACTGTAAGGTGCAAGTGGTTGATGGAGACAATAGCTTCAGATTTACATATCCAATTTAAGACGAGAAGTAGGTCATAGTGGTGGATGGCTTGATTAACGACACAAGGGAGGAGAAGAGTGAGAGGACCAAGTATGATAGGTAACTTAACAAAACCATAAGGTTTCTTGAATAGAAAGTTAATTTGTGATGGAGGGTAACTGATAGATCATAGAAAAGATAAGGAACATGTGCTAATAGGAGAGGATAGTGTCAACCTTTGTGTTGTTAATGGGGGTTGAGGTGATAAGGGAATGTTTGTATAAATGGTTAGATGCGAATGTAGCGTGATATTCACTATGGGAGAGAAAGAAATAAAAGATGTCGTTGTATTTTCTAATTACTTTTTCATCTCCTTTAGTCTCTCAATAAGTCAAGTACTCCTACAACGGGAGGTGGTGTGGTATGGTATGCATGATTAATAGAAGGAGTTTGTAGCCTTTTTGTTACATCGCTAGTTGGGTTCTTTGTTAAAAATTTTGAATTTACCCTCGTCCTTAGTAGGAGGAGGGCTATTATTTTTGAGGTACTTTGAGTCTTGTCATTGTCAATTAGATCTTAGATAAGTGCCCAAATTTTCATACAGCATATCTATTAGAGTGTCCTATACAGCGATGGTAATCACAATAGAAGCTTTCATTGTAATTGCATCCTTTAGGCCATGATGGGTCTAACTCAAGTAGTGGCGGGAGTGTGATGAGGTTGATCATCAAGGATTTTTTATAAGATGAGATGTGGTGCCATAGGGATGGTGGTGAATGTACACCAAGGTGATTGGGATGGTGTCTCCTTAGAAGGTGTAACAGTGTTGACTATGAGTTTAGTGTCGATATGCTTAGACGTAGAAGGTTTAAATGGTTTCTTGGTTGGAAAATGAGAGGAAGATGAGGATTTTTCTTGATACTTGAGCTTTCCAATAAAGATAGAAGCTTAGATTCATGAATCTTAAAGATTATGACATAGTTGTTCAAAGGAAGGAAAGGTTTCAAACATAACACTTTCGTAGAGAGGTGGTAAAAGGCTTTTTATAAATAAATCTTATAACTATCGAATCGGAAAAAACATTAGTCATTTTGGCAAGATTATGTTTGTAACTTAGAACATAGTTAGTGAAGTGCTCATTAGGTCCCTCTTTAATTTACGCTAATTGGGCATAGGTCATCATAGAGCCAATGTTGGTGGAAAATTGTGTGATAAAATCATTAGCAAGATGAGTAAAGGAGGTGATGGAATGAACAGGTAAATTGTAGAACCAGCGCATGGCATAGTCTTGGAGACTGCAAGGAAAAAAAATTGCTAACAGGAGGTGATCATCAACAAAATCAAGATGGGAAACATGAGATGCACGAAGATGCTCTTGTTGGTCACCGTGTCCATTAAAAATGAGAAATTTAGGGGTGAAAAAGTTAGGAGGAAAAGGGTAAGTAGAGATAAGAGGTGAAAATGGGGTATACAACTAGGTAGAATCTAAAGAGGGATATGTGGTGGCTTATTGTAACTTGCGAATTTGAGCCTGGAGATTGTGATTCAAGGAGGTTAAATATTGATTGCCAGCAGAGGATGTTTATTAATAATGTGACACCAAAGGAGGGATAAAGTGGTTAGTGGGAGTGGGAACCGAAACCAAAAAAATAGAAATGTGTGGAAGCGTAGAGGCGAGAAGTTGAGTGGGCAAGGTTGTAGATGGGTGGAGCTCAAACAAGTTAGTGGCCTCTTCACGAGCCACATGTAGAAGTAAATATAAATCCCGTGGGCATTCAGTAAGGTGATCATTGATGGTTTTAAGGTGGGCTTCAGTAAAGTGCTCATGATTTTGGGCCATGGGAAATGGGGAAACTACACCTCAGAAAATGCGATAAAGAAATGACGGGTTCACCAAAATGATTAAAAAAATAAATCCTAAATGGGGTATTAATGCTAATCTAAATAGGAGAACTAAAAAACTGTAATAAAGAGGCTGAATAGTAATAAATAAAAGCAAACTAATATTCTAAAGTGATGTAAATAAATTTTATGATTTTATCTAATGGAAATAAAACCCTAGAATGCAAGAGGGGAGTAAGGAAATGACTCATCTGATTGAAGGTGACTATCGCAGGTTGTTGCATATCTGGAGCTGGAACTCGACAGTACAGATGAACACTCAGAGGCCCTGTAGAGGGCAGATTTGGACTGTCGGAAGTGATATAGGCACCTGGGAGTGTACTAGGGCACCCTTGTCTAGATTCTAGGTGCTCAAAATAGTATAAATTCTCAAAACCTTAATTTGGCACAGTCACTAAGTGTATCTAAATACTCTGTGTCTGTCACACTGGATGAACTAGATGAATTGGATGAAACCCTACATAAGAAGAAGAATAAGGGAATAGACTGACCTCATCTTCCAAACTGATGGACTTATCGCTGAGTGTTGCACTACATTACAGACCATGATGTAGTTCTGGTGAATGTGTGTATGTTGTGCCCTAGGTGTTCTCGTGTCAGTTGCACTTTGTGAAATAGAAAGCTATGGTAGCTATATGAGATGTAGATAGTAAAATAGAATGAATAGAATCCCTCCTTCTCTAAGAAAGTGTGTGTTGTCTACTTTCCTATCTTGAATATATAGTGCTATGTGGATGTAAGACGGTGCAATAGATGCAGCCCTAGATGGAGTGATAGTAGTGATAGGATTCCAATGACCTAGGACCCTTATTATGGTCTTAGAAGCTTTATATTTATATGGCTCTCAAGTTTAATTTCGTAATTAATCCAGACAATGTTGAATGAGGAAAAGATAAAGATGACCAATGGCTAGAAGTGACCTAAAAAGGAGTGAAAGAGGCTAAGCATAGATTGGGGCACCCAGAGTGGTATCGGGGAACCCCAGGGCACCCCAATACATGGTGGAGCAACCCAAAATTAGGGCTAGAATCTCAGGGAAGTTAGAAAATGGGGTGATAAGTATCAGGAAATAAGCGGGAAAGATGAAGTAAAACATAAAACAAAGATGGTAAAAATGGGGGATTAATTGGTACTTTGTACACTTGAGAACCTTATAAATAGAAGTATAAAACCGGGCTAAATATTTTCTAATGTGCAATATTTGTGTCTACAATAGGTGAAGAATGTGTACATATGAAGATGTCATGATTAGGGTATATGCTAATGAATGAAATAATTAAAATTGTTTGTTAGATGAGGTGACAGTACAAGTGAACTCCCCTAATACAGAGAGTACTCATGGAATAAGTTCTTATTTTTCCAATTTTGATTTTCAAATAGTTCTTTGAGGGGTTTGATATGGATTTTAATTTTTTGTTTACGTTTTTTTATTTTTTTGAGTTTGTGCAGATGAATGTTTAGGAAATTTGAATGGTCCTTATTTATGAGACTTGGGAAGACAAGGTCCAATTTAAAAGAGTAGATAGAAGGATTTTATTTATATCCATGATTTGACGAGTCCTCATTTACGATACTCTAGTGGATAAGGTCCAATCCAATGGAGGGGATCAAAATATGTTTCATGAATAATTGATTGAAGTAATCCTGATTTATGAGACTTCAGCATACGAGGTCCAACTTAATGGAGAGAATCCTAAGATTCTAAATGTATGAGACGTAGGTAGATGAGGTCCAAGTCAAAAAAGTGAATCAAAAGATTCAATGAGTCCTGATTTATGATACTTGGGTGGATGAGGTCCAAGTCAACTGAGTGAATAAAAATATTGAAGGAGGCTTGATGTACGAGACTTCATAAGAAGAGGTCCAAGTCAACAGATTTTTGATTGGATAATTTTTTGATGAGATTTAAAAACCTATGTGATATTAGAGGTAATTTTTCAATGCAGAGGATGCGTTGAAATTCATATTTCCTAATACCTCTGTGAATGATTTCTAATGTAGGTGGAATAGAATATCTAGATGATTAGAAATTTAAAAGATTATTTACATCAATATGGCCTTCATGTGTGAATGGAATGATGTGAGGAGTGAAGTATTAGTCCATAAATGGGAATCTAATGCATCTTGTAGGCCACATAGAGAAAATATTCAATGTTTCTCATTTTAGGCAGTGGATTAATTTGTTTAATTATAGATTTAAAATTAAATCTTGAAATGGTTATGTGATGATATTATTAGGTATACGCACCTCATAGAGTGCACACATGTGGATGTATTGACACATAGGTATAAATGATGACTGTTTAATAATGTTATGTGTTTAGTGAAGCACCAACTTCATAAGGAGCACCAACCCTTAATTTAGTAGAGAACCAACCCCTAGTTGTGTGAATCACCAACTCCACGAGGAGGCTACAACCCCCTAATATTATCAAGCACCCACTAAACCACCTTTGAAGTATATCTCTGAAGTCTTGTTTTTTCCATAACTTACTGCGATCACTAATTCAGCTCACAACCTTCTAACCCTTGTTGAAACCCTTGCACACCTAGTTCACTTTTTCTCTTTCCTTATTCACTTGTCTTGGTCTAAAAATCTTATACACACTTTTGAAAACATTCTTCAACCTGCCATAAAATCTCTCAGATATAAAACTCAGCCTTCATACATGTAAAACACACTCACATAGGTCACACTTTTTCTCTCTCGAAGAACTCTTTCAAATTTGAACTTTATCATCATTCTATCATAATAAATGTCATTTTCCCTACTTTATTTCAACAAATGAAACTTAAAACATCCCAATTTAATCATTAAAACATTCATATATGACCCATATAGGTCGGTCATGCCCAAAACCATCAAACTTCTACAAAATAAGCTCAAAACCCCATCACTAGGATGAGCTAAAACCACTAATGACAAAACAATGATTAGTAAAGCCCCAATAATAATAATAATAAATTAATATATAATAAAAACATAATTCATGGTCATTAATTATCTTGGGCTAATCAAATAATTCATTACACAAGCCAAAAGGCTCATATCCTTCACCAAACAGTTGTTTCCAGCACATTGTCTTCACCTTTAGGAATCAAGACCACCCATGATAAACTCAAATATGTCATGTAGTAAATATATGGATTCTTTAGGACTTTTACATCACATTAATTCATTTTATATCTCTTAATACATCCATGTGTTCAATCCACAAATACTTTCCTCTTCTCCAAATAATGATGCCCAAAGAGTTGTTTTCCAAACTCATTTGGTTTGCACCCTTGTCACTTACAAGAACTCCAAAGACATTAAATATGAACACCATTCATATATCTTCACTTTCTAGGTGATATCAAGCATAAAATCATTCATTTCATGATTCAATCACTTCATTCTTTTAGAAAAAGCATATCTGTCATGAGAAGCAGCAAACCTTCTTCTCTACAAACTAACTTGAATAACCTATCAAATAAAATCATCAAGACACAAAAAATATAACAATGTAAATCCATTTTAATCTTTTTTCCATAACATATTGTAACTCCTTCCAACTCTAATTGAAAATCCTTCGACCAAGACCATCTCTGCAAACTACCCCAAAACTGCCCTTTGACTAGTCTTCACATATAGGGTACACTTTTCTATTTAGAAGCATCCACATGCCCTGAAACCTCCATAAACATCAATAAAAACTTACATAATAAAAAATGTTGATTTATTTTGAAACTCCTTTGGACAACCTTATCCCAAACTAAACTTCTTTAGAAATAAACCTATTTGAGTGGGTTCCACTCATCACCACATATAATAGTTTTAGGAACAATATTTGTAAGAATGGTCCTATAAAAAATTTGTTATAAGTTTATCCTAATGTAGATAAAGAGAAAATATGAAGAACAACAAAATCATGTTTTTTTTATTCTCAATATCACTTATAAAAAGTGTGAGAGAAGAGCATATGTGTGAAGTTCTTACGATTAAACAAAAAAGGAAGCTAATAATAAAATAAGTACTTAAATTAATTAACTACAATAAACCTATAATAAATCAATAAAAAATAACCCTAAAATAGAGGTTAGAATTTAAAAATATTCTGGAAAATACATAATTTATAAAAAAAATAATGTGGTCATGTTAGCGCATTCACTTAAGTGTGTTAGCATTAACAGGTAACAGTAGCACCTAAAAAGAGACGTAAGCACATATAATAGAATGTAAGCATGTGCTATAAAATAGCGACACATGTAATATAAATTTGTTTGTAACACTAGCGCATGGATAATCAAACTAGTGCACACATAGAGATGGAAATGCATGTACAAAGACTCTAGTGCACGCACATGAACACTAGCACAAGGAATCTGGAAATGATAAAAAATTAGTAGACACGACTAGAAACCTAGTTTTTTGGGGTTTTTTCCTTCTCTCCTACACCTAAGAACCTAAAACTTAAACATCAAGATTATAAAAAAATAAGAAAAACACATAGATAATTAGATTACTAAAATGTAAGCGAAAATTGTTAATGAAGTGTGGGGGTCCCACCGGGTGTTCCAAAATGTGAGAAATTAAAATATCAACAAAATTTGAAAGATAATTAAAAAATAGCAATATACCTTTCTCCAATATTTTCCTTGCAAACCTCAAGTAATATTGTAGAATTACTTCAAATTTTTGAATCTTGTAGTTTAAAGGATCGTGGATACTCGTGAATTGTTCTCAAAATTTACAAATGCAAATGCTACGAGTAGACAAACATAAGGATGTGGATGAAAATTTTGGCTGAAGTTGGTTGCAAATGACACAAAGCTTCCAAGGATGATTTACAATGGAATGGATTTTTTATAGCTGAGGGTGAGGCCACTAATCTTGGATCATAGATTAAATGAGTTTCAGGTTAATAATTATAATTTCGTAAAATATCAAGAGGATTTGGTCTAAGCAGTTACAACTTTATAGGTGCAATGATTATTTGGATTTTGTGTGGGAAGGTGGTTTTACGTGCAAATTTTCTGCCCCCGCCATTATAGGGTTCTATAAATGGAGTGGAGTGGAGTGGAGTGTGATTATATAAACATGATTTAAATAACTAATTTAATTAGGTATAAATTGTGAGAGGATAATTAACCATTTAATTAAATAAATGTTTAATTAAATTATCCAAAGGGTGTTAGGAATTAATTTAATTCATTCATTAATTATAAGGGGTAGGCGTATGTTTTTTTAGATAAGGTAAAAAAATTGGTTTTGAAGGGACCAAAAAACCCTTTACAAAAAATAAAGCAAGGGAAAGCACATCAACCCAAAAAGATATAATGAGGCCCTTTTTATGTCAAAAAATCTTGACATGAGGGCCACCCCCAAAAAAATCCAAACTCCAACCATTCTACAATATTAAACATACCAAAAAAATTCATAACAAAGATATAAAAGGACAGAAATAGTAGTAGCAGCAGGAAATAAGAAAAGAATAGAAAAAGACCAAAAGTCTGACAATAGTTCACCTTAGTGGAAATACTTTTTCTGCAAGTTCTATAAATTTTCCCACTATCCTTCGACCCTATAACCTTTATTATTACCCTCTTAGGACTTTTATCAACTTTATCCTTGATCTTTGTGTCCATGGAGTCTTCACTATCGGAGCTACTAAGAGCGAGATTCATCTTCTACTTGTTTCCCTCGGCCTTGGCCACCTGATCTTACAGGATAGAAATCCTCTACTCTTGCATAAAAACTTAGCGTGAATAAACGCAAACCTCTTATTTTAGACATCAATTTTGTAGTGGCAGCCTCTAACCTCCTTAACCAAATTCTTGTTAACGATGAGGATAGTGTTAACAGTCGACTCAACACACATTAACTTTGCCTCCCAATATGCCAAATACCACTCTCTCTTTTTGCTACTAGAACCCTCTCCCCTTTCTTGGACCCTTTTTTCAAGTTACAGAGGACATCAACAATCCCCTTTGTATTATCTTTCCCACTCTCTTTCTTGAGACATTTCATGGCTGTCGCGAGGGTTTCATTATCTGACTCAGTATCCCTGGTAATCATCGGTTGCACAGGGATAACAATTTTACCATTCTAAAAAAGTAGAATAATCATACCCTGATGAAGGGGAATATCAATTTTCTTTTTATTAAATTCGGTTATGGGGGAATTCAAAGACCTAAAAGGAGAAAGGCTAAGATTATTTTTTTATCCCTTCAAAGGTAATTCAAGATAGAACGGTGATAAGAGAATATCTTCCTAAAATTTCCCTCTAAGGTCAAATACTTCATCACCACAAGGAAAATATCTTCCCAACATTTGGGAATACAAGTGCGAACAATTCCATCATCATACGACTATATACGCTCCCCAGGACCAAAAAAAGTAGCTAATTCATGTTTCTTCCTAGTTTTGTATTTAAATTTTTTGAGACCCTCCATAGTTAAACTAGTAACCTTGGCTATAGACTCCTTAGAAACATTGATTTCAATCCCCCTCAGATTAAATCCCCTTCAACCCATGCATTTCCAAATTCCATAGAGAGCTGAGGATCATTACCTTTTAAATGCCGAATGAACTTGGAAAACCCTCCTCTGCACAACAATTTCCAGAGGGTAGAGTCATTTTTGAGGTGAAGGTATGAAGATGGCTTGGTTTTGAACCTATCGCCACCCATCCTAAGCCAAAAACCACACATGTATTTTAAAAAAAATAAAATGGAGCTAGTGGAGTCTGGCGGGTAATTTAAATATGCATAAGCATGAAGCATGTCCTTTCCCAAAACTTGAAATACCTTATTATGATACCAAGCATTAGAAAATCGGGTGCCATCATTACACTGCCTCCAAGATCTTATCATCATTTATCAAATTTAAAATATTTTGCGAAGGTATGAATTCCCCTAGCCATGTCGTCATATCGGTCTTGTTGTTACCATGATTGGCAAGCCCATCGACAAGTTTATTTCCAACCATGTAAGTATGTTGAGTATCCACTCTATCAAATGATTCCATCATCGTCTTGGCCTCCCTGATTATGTTGTTAAGTCTTCACCCACATTTTCTCTGATCTCTAAGGGCATTTATGACACATAAAAAATCACCCTCAATGATGATGGACTTTATATTTAAGGTAATGCACTACTTTATTTCCCATAACATAGCTCTGGCCTCCACATGATTGATGGATTGATTGCCCAGGGGACCCGCAAAATCTATAACACAACTCCCATGATGATCATGAACAAGGACACCCCCTTAAATACCCCTCCCGTTGTTTAGCTGAATTGTCAAAATTGAGTTTGAAACATCCTTTGGGAGTTCTAGATGTTAGGAATATTAATATAGTGTAAACATTGTATTATGAGTTGTTGAAAGACAACTCATAATTATTTGGTATTATATGTGAAGTTGTTAAAACAACTTCACATATATAGTTTATTGTTTGTAACTACTCCTAAATTATAGGAGGTTGTTTTAGCTATTTGTTTGGTTATATAATAGCCATGTATTGTGTATGTCAAAATAACGAAGATCAATATATTATTTTGTTCTGCTATTCAGATATAAATCTATCATTTGGTAGAAGAGCGAGGTTGATCTATACAAGGTTGATCTATAAGAGAATAATTTTGAAGGGGCAGTCGATGATCTCTTGCCCCATGTGATGGTAGCGCATGTTTGAGAGAATACACAGGCTGTGTAGTTTGGAGTGTTGTGTCCTTGGAGAACACAGGCTATGCAGTATGGAGTGTCGTGTCCACACAGATTGGAGGATGTAAAAAGTGTGACCCACAGCCGTAGTCCCGTGGATAACAGGTGGATAACATTCACAGTCCCATGGTATCTAAAGTAGTCACAGGTTTATCTAAAGTAGGCGCCACTTACCACGCAGCCACAAAAAATAGGCATGAATAAAAGTATTCATTGATATATTAAAATGTTTGAAGTTGATATATAATAAACTATATACGTGATTTTATGGGTTGCAGTTTTAAAAAAAAATGTTTAGAGTATTTAAAAAGTAATTTACCTTTATTAATTTTTAAAATAGTGATTTATCGGTATTATTACCATCAATTGTAATACAATAGTTGTGAAAATGGATAAATTGAGTCTTGTTGAGAAGTTCGAAGGACGTGATTTTCATACATGGAGAATCCAGATGCAGCTGAAATTGATTGAGAAAGATTTGTGGGATGTGGGTAAACCAAATATGACCACACTAACAAATCCAACATATCCCACAAAATGGAATATCAAGGATCAAAAGGCCTTGGGAACTATTGGTCTCGATTTGTCAAAATCCTACCTACACCATGTAGACTTCACAAAGTCGATAAATGAAATTTGGGAGACATTAAACAACCTATTCAGATCTGAAGCAGAGAGTGCTAAGATAACTCCTAAGAAAAGACTTTATGGATTAAAGATGGATGAAAGTGTAAAAATGGTAGAACACTTCAGCAAGTTCTGCTCTCTTCTCAATCAGCTTGTTGGTATTAATGAGAAGGTAAATGATGATGATGCTAAAGCAATTATTTTGAATAGTTTTCCTAAAAAAATGTATCATATGGTTTTTACTTTGAGCAAGATAAAATTGGTTTAGGAGTAGTTTCTACTCTTCTTGATCAGAATGAACCTTTAAAACTAGAGGAAGAAGTCTTATATGTACACACTAAAGCTAGTACGTCATCAAAAAGGGGAAGGTATAATTTAAAGAACATTCCTACAAAAGGAAAAATCAAATGTTATTATTGTAAAGAAGTAGGACATGTCATACTAAATTGTAAGAAACGGGCACAAGATCTCCTTGATCATAAGCTTGATCAAAAGGCTTATATTGTTGAAGCATAAACTGACTGGGAAGATTATGCAATTGATGAAGAACTTTCTTTCCCTATTGATGAAGATTATCTCTACTAAAATAACTAAACAATGGAGGCAAGAGGAAACGGAGGATGGAGGCTATCAGCACCTCTCGTCAGTCGCCAATGACGAGGTCGCATTTTGTGGTGGTGACAAATTTATTTCTAGTTGTGTGTTTTTTTATCTGGTGTGTAGAATAAAGAGAAACAGTTTGTGTATGTTTTCTTGTACATGTGAGATTTCCTATATGTTCTCTTGAAGTGTTGCGATGTGGTGTGAAAGGTGTCAGTCAGTGAAACAGTTGTATAGGAGGGTAGGTGGTGTCTAGAGGAGAGGAACAATATGCAGACCTAAAAATATGCATAGGCATATGATTCTGGTTTCAACTACACTTCACCCCATGTTCACACTAAGGGGGTGAATGTTAGGAATATTAATATAGTGTAAACATTGTATTATGAGTTGTTGAGAGACAACTCATAATTACTTGGTATTATATGTGAAGTTGTTACAACAACTTCACGTATATAGTTTATTGTTTGTAACTACTCCTAAATTATAGGAGGTTGTTTTAGCTATTTGTTTGGCTATATAATAGCCATGTATTGTGTATGTAAAAATAATGAATATCAATATATTAATATTTATATACAAAATAATGATTACATTCAAAATTCAAATACAGCTGGTCAGTGGCTCAATGCAACTAAAACTTGGCACTTGCTCTAACTCTTGTTGTTGTATGTTGTTAATGTTGTCCCTCTTCCTTGCTTATGCTCTCACTCTTGCTTGCTAATGCTCTCACCCTCTCACTCTTTCTTGCTAATGCTTTCACTCTAGCTTTGAATTTTGATTGTGATTTGGAGTGAGAGTGTAACTCTTATTTGAAGTTTTTCTGGAGTGCCTAGGGGATGGGTGGGGCTCATTGAGTATTAGGGTTAGGGATGGGGGCCAAAAATTATAAAACAAATTGACTTTTAAAAGAAAAAAACTCAATGACAGCCTTATGCTGCCAGGGACGACTGGGAGTCTCCGGGACGGATCGAGAGACTTCTAGAAGTCTCTAGGACGTCCCCGTATGGCTGGTGGCAGTGGCAGGATGGCGTGGGGACATTTCCCATCTGTCCCCAAGTCTCGGAGATGTCCTGAGTCTCCAAGACGTCCATTTCAGGTGGGGCGCGTCTCCGTGTAACACTGTATTAAAGTGTAATTGCAAGTAAAGTAGAAGTCTAAATTTTGCGATTTAAATCATGTACATGTTCCAAATTGAGATATCAATCCGATTAAAATTGATGAGATGGATGAGCAGGGGTATAGATAGTAGGGACTGCAGTAATACAGATAGCAATTGCCTTTTATAGAGACGTTTTTGTTGGGACATAAATTCAGAAAGGAATACTTTATGCATCAAAAACATTCACAAAGATTCTTTCTTATTTTATCATAACAGAATATATCAACATTATTAAATACAAAACTAATTCACCATACGAAAATATCATATTAATAAGAAATACATGTTAAATAACATCAGATAAGGTTGTCCATTATCAGCAAAATTAAATATTACCAAACTGCGTATCATTTGCAATTTTGATGGCTTCTTCCTCAGTCTTGAAACGGAAAAAGCGGTGCAACAGGACCAAAAACCTCTTCTCTGAGATGTTATCATTCATTTACATAATAGAAGGAACAGATGAATCAATTAGTAAAAAAACTGTGTCAGCCAATATTCATACAATTGATGCAGCATATCAATCTCTACATGAATAAGTTTCCCATCAACAGTTACCTGGAGATCAGCATGCTAGAATTTGCATCTCCCAAAACAGTAGGCTCATAAAATGTGTACCCAAGACTGTGCTGTTTACCACCAACTAATAGCTTTGCTCCCTTCATCATTTCAACAGAATAATATCTATCATTGATCTTTATTGGATAATTGCAATAGATTTTTCAACTCAAATGGGGATGATGAATATTGACATACCATACACAATCTATCTCTATTCAAGCTGAAATACTAAAGATCCATGTAGCTTCTACTTCTCTTCAACAAAAGATAAAAATTAGCACTACATAGCTGAACAAAGTTTTTTAGGAAAATCTCTCTAACAATTTGTTGAAACCAAATTCTTCCTTCTTCCCATAAAGCACCATAAATAGAAGTTCGATTCAATGCAGCTAGAATTTATGCTTCTGCACACAAGAATACTAGCAAACCTGACACTATAATGTACCGCATTGACATTGATGAATACTCAACCAATAACACGTCAATTTATGGAACCTATTTCGGGAGTAAATAATTCATCAACTGAAGTCTGATATTCTTGAACAGAAAAGTGTAAGCCTCCTAGACTTGACAATTTTTCAAATGCAACCTCCAGAATCATCCCAGACAAATGCAATCTTTAGCTACTTTGGTTAGAATTTCCATTAGGCTGACTTTGAGCTGAGGCCCTCATTGGGCATTGCTTCAGTTGGAGGGTATCAAACAATTTTAAAATACACCCAAAGTTTCAGCAACAATACATATCAGAAAAACAGGGGACCATGGGCAACCCCTTCCCTCCGTACCCCTAATCCATAAGTTAGCTAAGATACTGCAAACTGGTCTCACCATTTACTAATGACTGAAAACCTGGGGGAAAGAGTACATGATTTGATCATTTTAACGAAGTGATGTTGTAACCCCGGTCTATTTATATACTTTGACTCACGAAATTCTAGCATATACGATCCTTTGAATTTTGCATGTCGAGCTTAACAATCATAGCCTCTCTAATGTTGTAGTAGTTGCACTAATATGAATTGAAAGCAAGTAAAGTTATTGAAACATGTCAAGAAATATTAGAATCAACACAAGCAATTACCCTAGAAAACCCAATGCAGGAACACTCCATAAGATGTGAGAAAGTGCCTTGAATCATCTACACTATGATCCACTGTACAGATTTACAAGCCAATCTGCTCTCAGCCGGGGTTCAATGAAGCCTTCAAGAATATTGGGGCATAACCCCCAATCACAGAAACTGGCCTTACAATGTTTCCTTGATATACCTGCAAATTACTTATACATACTGGACAGGATCTACTGACACTATTCAGTTTTGGCACATGGTTTTGATACCCATGGTTTTCCAAAACTTACAGCATGCTAAAGCAATTGTCTACTTATGTGGTTTTATCCATAAGGTAGGTGTTAATTTATACAATATATCATGTGCATTGGACCAAACAAGGATCCCAAATTATTGTAGGAGCTCGAATAATTTTGACTATTGCCCACCAAAAAATATATATGGGTAATTGCATGTAATAAAGGAGAAAATGGCTTAGTGAACTAAAATCAGATAAAGAGAATGACTTAGTTCTCACATAAAACAAATAAGATTCAACCAGTTCTATATTTGATTCAATATTTCTACAAGAACTCAAAGATACAAACATAGACCAAAAATTTGTTATTTGAGATCTGTAAAAGCCCTTTTCACTTAACTACTATGCATATTCTACAATGTTTTTCGAGTTCTATGAGGTGATTATTCCACATATTTTATCCCTAACTGTTTCTTAATCACCTGTTACAAATTCAGGAGAAATAAATATTACAAAGATTGAACATCATTCAAAATAAGCCGAACATGAACCCCCGCTTTAGAAAGTGGGTATGCGTACATCTGTGTCGATAGAGATTGGTCCCACCTTGGTCAATAAAATCCCCTAATCAGCTTTCTTTTTTCTAGATTTCTTAGGTCTTCGAGACCTGTAAATTTATGATTCATTTGCTCCAGCAGCATACCTTGAGTGGACATCAATCATGTACAAGAGTCTCATCTCATCTATTTTAACTATATCCCAATACATCGAAGAAGTAACAGGGAAGCCATCCGGCACTGGATTTTTATGTGCAGGTCTCCTCCTAATTGTTAGATAAGCTTGACTCTGAAATATCTGATCCTCCGATTGTGCACATCAATGAGTTCTCTATTCTCATCATAGTTCAGATAGTCACAAGTGTCACACAGCCTTAAGCATTTTCAACAATAGCTGGTCTCCTCCTCTTGTTCTAGCTTGACCTCTAGCAAATACTTGATTCCCTTGAAGCACATTAATCAATGGTCTTTGAGATAAAATACTTCTTGATCAGTAGCCAATACAGTCCATCTTAATTTTATAACGTCTTGAGAATTGTTCTTTTATTTGTGTGGGGGATCTGAATTGTCTTTTGTCAAAAAAAGGGGAGTGATGAATCTTTACAATAAGCTCTTAGATCTTCTGGATGTAGTATCCACATATATTCATTGATTTATGCTTTCAGTCAGACCTATATCAATCTACCTAGGTTGTAATGATTCAACTTCCGAAAGACTACAGCTTCTTACCATTCGTATGATCTCTTCATTGCTCCATCCTTCCTGTTCCAAAACTCCTTCAGCAACTCAATGGAGTTCCTCAACATTTATATCTGACATCTCTGAAGTACCAGGAATGAGAACCTCTCATGTGACGATTTCTTCATTCTAAGTCCTTATTGGCCATGTCTAATATGTTTCAAGTTCATGTAGACAATTTCTGAAAAAATGTAGGCTTCCTTTCAAATCAATGTTCCACCATCTCTGTAGGATAAACTATTCAATCCAAGATCTGGGTGTGTAGCTTTACCATTATTTCACAACGTCACTAACATATTCAAACAACAGTTATTCCAACATCAAATTCATTAAATTTGAAGACTATAGGGTTATGGTTTGATCCAATGTGAGCCAACAGTGGAGATAGACGTATTGGTGTTCCTGAATCCATATAGGCTTCAAGCCTTTTAGAAATAATCCTTCAAGCTTCCCTTTGATACTCCAGGTTCTCTCCAACTTCACGTCAATGTGGATTACAATATGGTATTCAGATTGCATTAAATATGGCCTTGACAATCAAGAACTCCATTCCAAGCCTAAGCAATGTTAGCTAGATCTTGTGTGATCCCAGATGCTGACAAATTAACTCCTCCCTTGTTTTATTAACTTAGGGGGTATAGCTACATCCAAATACATATGACAGTCACTCATTCATTTGGATGGCCCTCTTGAATCATTGATCACCTTTCTGAAAATGACTTTGATTCTATCCAAGAACAATTTTGCTATCAAAATCGTGGTGCCATGGCCTTAACAACTCTATTTTTTCTTCTTACCATCGATTCAACCCATTGTAGATTGGCAGAAGGGAAGAGTAATTGCCTATATGATGGTTAACATGGTGAAAAGTAGGGGAAGCTTCGGAGTGACATTCTGACTGCAGAACGGCACATCAGGAAATCCCAAGGAGTACCTATTGATAGTTGACTACGACGTCTTCTTTGCTAAACAGCCATTTTGAAAGTCTTCCAGTCCTTTCTTCATGAAGTCTTTGGACCTTAAAACATAATGATGTTTGGAAAATCGCTTCTTGTGATACATCAAAAGTTGAAAAATCCTATGTTGAGTGGTATTGTTCAAGCCCAAAATATTCCATGAGTCATAACTCACCATCATCTATACGAATCAACCTCATGGCTTCACAGTCAATGATCTTTGTCATATTTACATAATATGATTTTTTGCATGGCTCTATCCCTTTTCTCCTTCTCAGAAGGTATCCCTGGAGGATGCAATTATTGAGTCCTTGTGCTCAAAGGTGTCTTCATTACAAGATCCTCTAGTTATCAAAGTCGATTCTTATCTTTTGGTGAGGTTGTTCTGGGACCTCGTCATCTACTCTCTAATGGAATCTAATAAGGGGATTCCACTTATCTAGAAATGCTTCATTTCCAGATTCTTATGAGTTTGTTGACATCAATCATCTGCCGTGTAGAGCTTGGTCGATTGGATTGAAGAACGAATCCTCTATGATTGACTAGTGGACCTTGTTACTGTCTTCTATAATACTCATTAGATGTTCTTCCACTCTGGGGATATCTTATAAGTTAATCATCCAGCCACATTACAACATGTTAGCTGGGTCACCAAAATGGAATTATAGTTAATTTAATTAATTCTGATGGGATGGAAATAGGCTAGAAATGGGTAAGGATTTTTAGGGTGTTGTTATCAACTAATTTTGACTTCACAAAATTATAACGTGAAAATTTAAAAAAAAATTGGAAGTGTCCTTTCTCATGATTTATCACATTCATCGTGATCGTTTTATTCTCCTGATCGTTTTGGCCTTCGTTTCGTCCATTTCGAATAAGTACTTCTCCCGCTATGTCGCAAACCGTGTTTTAATTAATTAATTAGTATTAATATTTTACCTTTTTATTTAATAAAATTAAATTTATTAAATTTTAGGGTTTTTAATTAATAAATATTAATTTAATCCTCATGAAAGTTGTTCGACAAACTTGGAAGAACTTTTCTCATTTTCCCCAATTGTCGTGGGCATTTAACTGTTGTGAGAAATTTCTGCTTCCAATTGTTGGGCAGTTAATTGCTTCCATCATCCGAGAAATTGGGAAGAAGACGGTTACAAGAAGTTGCAGAAGCATGGGAGAAATTAGGAAAGAAGAAAAAGCAAGTAAAATATTACAGACATCCAAAGCGAGAAGAAGGAAAAGCTCATTCCACATACACTCCTCGACTTTCACATGGAAACTTGGCACATGGGCATTGGCTAGAGCCAGGTAACCTTGAAAGTTGGGTGGTTGTCTCCATTCCAGAATGGCTTACAAGATGTCATCCTTCGCCATTGCCAAGCTCAATCCCTGAAAATACGAAAGCCACTGTATATGCCAAGCTCATACCCTGTTAAATTGGCTCGCATCGTAATAGTCACAAGAAGACTCAAGTTTAAGATCACGTGTATTTTTATTAAAACAGGTTTTCCAATGGGAGGAACACTTTTTGTTTTATTGTGAAAGATTGGGCACATGACACAAAAGCTCACGCAGCCAATATTGCATTTAAAGTTCCAAAGAAGAAAAGATCAACCACACAAAGCCAAAGATAAAATCCTCCAGCAAGGAAGCATCACGCATTGGTCAAGAAAGGAAGGTGTCCCACACATTGGTCAAGAAAGGAAGGTGTCAACGCATTGGCCAATTCAATAAGGCCCAAAACCAATCCACGCATTTAAAACAAATAAGTCTGAGACTGTTTCCATCCACGCATGCAAGGAAATAGACATACACGCACGGGTTAAAGCCATTCACGCCTCAGGAAGGAGTCCAAATCCAACATTCACAAAAGCAAGACACACGCATTTCCAGAAGAAGAGCCCACGTTTAGACATTGGAAAACCTACCCACGCATAATACAAAGGAAGACTGTCCAAGGCCAATACCTACGTGTGAGAAGAAAACAAACTAGTCAAAAATGACCACAGCCCACATAGCTGTTAGAGCAAACATCTATGCAAAGCAAAGATAATCACAGCCGTCAAGAAAAAATGAAAGGAAAACACCACACATTTTTAAAAGCATTGTTCACGCATTTGCCAAAAGAAAATAAGAAGTTCCATGCACTGCAAAAATAAAATACCACGCAGGTCCAAAGAAGGGAGAAAAAGAAGGCACATGAGGCCAATTGGAAAGCTAAATGTCTATTCGCAGCAAGCAATTTCATGAAATGCGATGATTGAAGGATATGCACAATGCATGGCATATTAAAAAAGATGCCCTGATACTATTTAAAAGCAAATGCAATTGTCAGGCGTGAATCCAAAGTCCATTCAAGATTTGTCATGCGTTTTATGTGTGCAACAAAAGGTGCTTTGGAACATGGTATGGAGTTTCATCAAAGAATATCAAAAGTGGGTTCATTGGCATGAGGTCTGTAATTGCATACCCCTGATATGTATGCAAAATGGAAGCATTACATGTGTAGGCACATGAATTGTTGGCTGTGTTGGCTATCTTGAGATGAAGTTTCATAAAAATGCAAAAATTGCAAGATACGTACATGCAGTGGATATATGGAGATGCTTTAAACTTTGGTAAAAGTAATGAAGACTCTACACTAAACGCAGACCCATTCAAGGCTAGGAATATATGTTTTATTTGCTCAGTCATGCAGGTTTAGTGGATGAGGGTTGTAAATAATTCGTTGCACCTTATGTCTCTTATTGTCAATGCTTGCATGGATTATTGGAAGTGTGTATAGCGGGGTGACCTTCAAAAGGCCATGCTAGGCTATGATCGAAGAGGATCTTAAAAAGACACCAAATATAGCCAATTGAAGACCTAGAATGGTTGTATGGACTTTTTTGGAGGAGATAGATCACACTAACAATTACCCAGGAGATGGAGGCAGCAGTGTATTTTTCGATTCAGGATTCCCTGAATGATGTTCACGAGTAAATCAATCATTCCTCTATCACCTAAATGACAAGTTTGCAATGCCATATTGATTGATAAAAACTTCCCTTGGAATAACTATTTGACTCGACAAGAACCTTCAATTGTGTGCATGCTGGTACACTGCAACCAAGTTTATCTTCGAGATTGTTATGAAAGATGAGAACTTCTTCCATCATTTCAAATAAGGACAATGATCTTTTTGGTGATTATTAGTGATGCTAAGTGAATCCAATAAAAGATAGGTTGTGTAGTGAGACGAAAGAGTCGGGTTATTCAATTTGTAGAAAGTGTTTGCAGAGCTAGACAATGCTTTCAAATTCATCAAATCAGATGTATAGTGAAAATAACTGGATATATTTACTCATGGGGTGTTTTTTAAAGACCATGTTTTGTAATACCATTGGAGGTGTCATGACATTCAACTATTTTTCAAGAAGAACAGTACGTCAATGATTTTGTTAATAGTACAATTAGTTATTAGTTGTGTAAGAAGATGTTTGAGACATTGGAAAGGTTCAGATCTTTTCAATTGGCAAAGGCAATAGATCCTAATTTCACCAATGGGGATGAGGAGATAGCATTCTAGTATCTAACGAAGTGGGAGAGTCCATTTCTCATACGGTTGAGATAGGCAGGACCCCACTTTAATGGATAAGGCACTGGGTCTTGTTATATGTTTTTAAATGGTATTTCAAAGTAATGTTATTGTTAAACTCACTTTTAGAAGACTTTTGATAACTTAAGTGGTTTCTAATTTTAAGTTACTTTTTAAAAGTTGGTTGAAAAAGTCAAAATCACTTAAGGTGCCCAAATTTAATGTTCATGTAAATCCTAACTACTTTGTAACCAACTTTTGGGTTATAAAAGGAAGTTAGGGGCTCATTTATAAAGGGTGACTTTGAGAGAGGAGAAGAAAATAATTTTGTGTGCAAGCTTTGTTTCAGAAATAAAATTTGTGTTCTTTTGTG
The DNA here is from genome assembly GCA_019776745.2 of Taxus chinensis. Classification (NCBI taxonomy): domain Eukaryota; kingdom Viridiplantae; phylum Streptophyta; class Pinopsida; order Cupressales; family Taxaceae; genus Taxus; species Taxus chinensis. Next base: position 809,989,056 of record CM034148.1, read on the forward strand.
AAGACATTTTGAAGAGTTAATGAAATATGAACTTTTTGTCCCATTCATTATCTCTTGTAGCATTTGATGTTCTTATGTTCATTAGATGTTAGTGTTTAAATCTTGCATGCAAATACTATCTTTGATCTTATTGTCAATATTATTAATCTATTTTTCTTGTTCGCAGTGATTAAGCTCTAATATTTACTTACTCATGTGTGTTCCCTTTCATTTATTCTTGTTTAGTTGATTCAAACTCTATTTTATTTGAGTTAGTTATTCATTGTTCTGCTTCTTCTTTATGCAATATTAGGCTCTGTTTTTACCTAACATATTGTATGCTCCTTCCATCCATTCCTTTCCATTTCTTTCCTTCATTCCATTCCATTTCCCTCATTCACACTTCTTTCCATTTGATGTCCCAAAAAACCCCCCACATACAATTTTGAATGTATAGATGTAAATACAGTTTTGGTTTTCAATAAAGGAAACCTCACCTTCATTGAGGAGGGACTTTGTCCCCTAACTGTTGCATGTCATTTGCATGCGTGTAAATCTATTTGCTAAAAGTTTTTGACAACTCTACTGGGGATTCAAGAATCGTTAACCAGTGCTTGGTTAAATCTTTATGACTATCCCCTCTAGCACAAGCTCCAGTTCTTCAACTAAATCTTGTGCCCAATGAAGATTTTCAAGGAGACATTGTTTTCAACCTTCGGATAGTAGCTTGGGAAAACCGTGAAAGCTTGCAGCAATTTATGGTTGTTGATAGAGCCATTGACATAGAAATCTACATTGAATACCTTAGAAGAAGAGCACCCACACTTGTGGCCAGAAGACCTCTTGGACACGTGTTGATCATTGTTCATCAACGTGGCCCTCTATACCACCAAGGAAATAATATGTATGACTATTACAGGTAACTCACCTATCTTGCAACCAAATCTCCTTTTTGTAGATACTCAAGAAGACATATCATCATATTTGAGGCAAGCTATTTGGGAAAAGTGCACGAATGACTATCATTTTCATCTCGCCGCATTAGTATCGGATAATGAATAAAATCAAGTTGCGAGAGTTTCTAGAGTCATTCAGGCGCAAAGAGATCAAGAAAGAGAGCAAATAGAAAATCCTAGAGCTGATCAAATGTGCCAGTGATTCTTTCACAGTAAAGATTTCAAATTGGCAGGAAGGAGGTTTACACAAGGAGAAAAAGCTAAAGGTTGATCTGATCCAATTTTTTATTTTCAAGGAAAGTTTGGTTTCAAGTTATCTCCTCCAAGGAGGAACACTCCTCGTAAATCCGTAAGCCTTGCATCAAGTCCTAAAAGAGCAAGTAAGGGAGGAATCACTACAATTCAAGCACTTGTTCTTTCTCATGTTGTTTTACCCTCGCATATACAACCTTTCCCAGGATGGCTGCTAACGTACCATGGGGAAATGTCATAGGCCGTTGGCCTTACTAGCTCGACATGACCTCCCACAAGGATCGATGAAGATCCTTCCCAAGTTCAATGGAGATGGGAAGACTTCACCTGATGACCACATTTCTTACCTTCTTTGTTGCATGTGTCAGTTTTTTCAGTAGAATATGAAGATGTTGTTGTTCATCCTCTTCATTGAAACATTGCAAGACATTTCTGGAGATTGGTTTCATCATCTCCCAAATGGATGCATTACAAACTGGAATGATATGAAAACTAAGTTTGAAGACAGGTTCAAAATGGCAGAAGATGAACATGCCCTTTTATCCCAACTATCTCAGGCAAAGAAAGAGCCAACAAAACCCATGAGGAATTTTGTGGCTAAGTTCAACAAAATGGTGAACAAAGTTCCTTCCGGAATTTCACCTGAACCTTGAAGGAACAAAAATGTTTCTTTATTAATGCACAACAACCAGAAGTATGCTATCAACTGAGAAGGAGCTAGAGTGGCTACTTTGGAACTTTCTCAATCCATGGCAATAGAAATTGAGGATGATCTAATCATGGCAGGAAAATTCAAGAAAACTTCCCCCAAAGGAAAGAGTCAAGAAACCCCCAATGCTTCAGAGGCCATACTCACTAAGTTGGCTAATGATATGTTAGGTTTTAAAAAGCAAGTTGCTCAAAGTAGTAAACCTCCTACTTACAAAGACATCCCAAGAAAAGGATACATTCCCAACAAATCCAAAATTATAGGCGCTCCACAGAGGCTTAATATTGAATAAGCTCCCGCAACTAACTCAAAGTGTGATGTCATTGAGGAAAGTGACGATGAAGTTGAGATCGTCGAGGTTGATGAAGAAGAGCTAGACTGGGACATCTGAACCTGAAATTGAAGAGCCTGAAGGAGAAAGTAATAATCATTTATTTGAGTACCATTCAGAAGAAGAAGACGAATACGAAGAAATTGTAGAAGATATGAATAGTCAATCCTTCGCGGTCTTCACACGCTCTTAGAAAAAGGAGCAGAGTACCACTAAGGTGGAAGATAAAAAGAGCTCCAAGGAAGTTCCTAAAGAATCTAAAACTAAGGAAACTTCCAAAGAATCTAAAACAACTGAGATTCCTAAATGATTCCAAGACGACTGAAGTTTCCAAGGTCAAATATATCTCAAAGAAAGGAGAACCTTTGTCCAAATCAATCAGTTGATAAATCAGCTATGAAGAAAGTTTCTTCTTCCACATCAGTATCAAATAAGCCCAAAGAAAAGGTCAAAAGTGAGCCATCATCAAGTTTGAAAGAACTTTTATGTGAGACATCAAGTACGGTCATTTTTCCCAAATTTGATATTATTGATCATATCAATAAAAAAAAATCCATGTCACAAGCAAAGTACTTGAAGTCCAATAAGGATCAACTCGAGAAATTGGTCTAATTTATCAAAGGTGACTCTATTGTTCATTCCTCTAAAGGAATTCTGAAAACTCCCAAAGATGGGAAGACTCAAAATATTGTGGCGGCCACTACACCTTCAAATGAAAAGGTTGAACCTTTCTTTTTGTCCTTTCTTGATCAACGGATGCAAATTAAGTAATTGCATTATAGATTCTGGAGCCTCGGATAATGTGATGCCTATAAAAGTAGCACATGATCTTAGGTTGACTTGTATGAAACACTTAGATCTTGTTACTCCATGGAGACAAGACAAGTTCCTTTGATTGGGAAGATTAAAGACACTCAAATGGATTTAGCTTAATTTCCTCAAAAGTGAGTCAAGGTAACCATTCTAGTTTTTGACATTCCCAGCTTCATATGGTATGTTGTTAAGAAGGAAATTTTGTAGAGATCTGGGTGGTGAGATTCAAATGGACTGGTCTCATGTCTATGATCCCTATCAGTGGAGAAATGAAGAAGCTAATACACCGGAGACTCAGGAAAAGTTCACGGTAAAAAACCAAAGATCCTCACACACAGGTCCTGTTTCAAAACTCTAGTATGGGTAATTATATGATGACTACAGAGGTTCATGCGCCTAAGGTCACTTTCCAAGATCCCAATGAGATATAGACTCTTGAGTTTGATGGAAGTTGTTTCTCAACAAGTTCCGGTGTAGGAGTGGTGCTTATATCTCCAAATTGTAAAATAATTTTATTTTCTTACAAACTCCAATTTTCAAATACTAACAACACTGAAAAATATGAGGCGTTAATCCTTAGTCTCCAAGTTGCAGAAGAAAAAGGGATCAAAATTTTGAAAGCCTTGGGAGATACAGAGTTGATCGTGAAGCAAGTAAAAAATCAGTTTCAAGTAAAAAATGATCACTTGAGACACTACAGAAATAAAGTGTGGGATGCGATTGAAGCCTTCGGCGCCTTTTTTCCATAAAATCCATCCCTTGTGAAAAGAATGACAAAGTAGATTGTCTAGTAGTCTCAGATTCATTGATGATCCCTCATTCAGAGTTTGATCAAGAAAAATACACCATTGAAATGATTTTTAGGCCAAGCGTTCCCGAAAATGCAAAAAATTGGAAAGTCTTTAATGATGATCAACAAATTATTGCCTTCTTAGAAAAAAGGGATAATTTTGAATAGTTGTAATTTGAAGGAAGTGATTCTGCATTTCACAAATCGACGACCTCACCCATTCAAGAAAGAGTTGAGAGCGAGGATCCTTGCGATGGCATCATTCAGCTCAAAGGAAATAAAATTCCAAAAGGATTAGTTTCACTTGAAGAACTTTTTGATAAACATGACAAGTTTATCAAAGAGAAAGAACGGGTAGGACCTGCGAATTCTACTGACTATGAGGAAGTTGACATTGGTACCAAGGACAAACCTCGCCTAGTCAACATTGGTAAGTGTTTCTCACCTGAGGAGCACAAGAAATTTGTAAGCCTCCTTACCAAATATTTTGATGTCTTGGCTTACTCATATGAAGACTTGAAGTCTTTTCAACCTAGGGAAATGGAGCATGCCATACCTTTGAAACCTGGTGCAGCTCCATTCAGGAAGAAGCAAATACAGTATAACCCCAAGATAGCAAGGAAGATACTCCATGAGGTTCAAAAGATGTTGGATGCATGAATAGTGTTTCCTATTTGACATTCAACTTGGATAGCTAATATTGTCCCAGTTCACAAGAAAAATGGAGAAATTAGGATTTGCGTGGATTTCCACAATCTTAATCAAGCTTCCTTGAAGGATAACTATCCACTTCCAGTCATGGACCATATTCTACAGGAAATAATTAGATCGCAAATGTTATCCATGCTAGATGGTTTCTCTGGTTATAATCAGATTGAAGTAGCCAGGAGAAGATCAACATAAAATCATGTTCACCATCCCCTTAGGGTACATTTGTGTATAGAAGAATGCCTTTTGGTTTGATCAATTCGGTGCAACCTTTCAAAGGGATATGGACATGGCATTCACAGATTATAAAGACAAAATCATCATAATATACCTAGATGACTTGAAGTTTTCTCAAAGAAGAGAGAAGATCATCTAAGAGATTTGGAGAAAATATTGCAAAGATGCAGACTTCATAGAATCTCCCTGAATCCAAAGAAGTCCATGTTTGGAGTTACGGAAGGGAAACTCCTAGGTCATATTGTTTCTAAAGAAGGAACCAAGATCGATCCTGACGCATGTTCAAGCTATCAAGAATCTTTCCTTACCTACAAGTAAGCCTGGAGTCCACTCATTCTTTGGGAAGGTGAAATTTTTTGAGAAGGTTCATGCCATATTTTTCCGAGCTAACCAAATGAAATTGCTGACATGATGAAAGGAAAAGAATCCTTCAAATGGTTGAAGGAAGGTAGGGGAGAATTTGAACAAATCAAAGGATGCTATTGCAAAAGCTCCTACATTGGTGTGTCCGTAATTTTAAAAAGGATTTCATCATCTATTGTTATGCTTCCCCGCACATGATCTCTGCCATCCTGACTCAACATAATCAAGAGGGAATTGAATCTCCTATTGCATTCATGAGTTCCGGATTCAAGAAACATGAACTAAATTACACTCCCCTTGAGAAACATGCGTGCACATGGTTAGAGCCTTGAAACATTTCAGATACTATGTGTTGAATTCTCACACCAAAGTCTTAGTTCCAGACACCACAGTTAAATCAATGTTGACATAATAGGAACCTAAGGATCTAAAAGAGGTAACTGGGTCTCCAAGATCTAGGAATATGACTTGGACATCAAGCTACCAAGTTAGTTTGAGGAAGAGGACTCTACCAACTCATCGCAGAGAATGAGTCTGAGAAATGACCTTGAGGAAGAACCAGTTGAAGAAAGTTTACCACTGGTAGTTTTTCGTCAGTACCATAGATGAGTGGTATTCTAATATAGCTTACTTTCTCACATATGGTGAATGTCCTGAGAATATGACAGCTAAGGAAAAAAGAGCTATCAAATTAAGATTTATCAGGTACATCATTTGGGACAACACCTTGTTCAAGAAAGGTATTGATGGCATGTTCCTCAGATGTGTTGATAAGGAACAACAACCCAGGTTGCTTGAAGTCCTTTCACAATCATGCTTGTGGTGGTCATTTCTCTGGACCAGTAACAACTCATAAGATTTTGTGAGCACATTATTACTAGCCCACTATGTTTTTGATGCTCAAAAATGGGTAGCCAAATGAAAATCTTGTCAACAATTTGTTGGAAGACCTAAATTGGAAGCTTTTCCTTTAAATCCAGTTGTCATTGAAGAACCCTTTCAACAATGGGGGTTTAGATTTCATCGGGGTCTTGAACCCAAATTCCAGTGCTATGGTCATACTCACGTGCTCATGGCAACTGACTACTTTACGAAGTGGGTAGAAGCCATTCTAGTGAAACAAACATCTACTACGGTAATCTGTGACTTCATCAAAGAGAAATATATTGGTTCATTACAGGAATTCCACAAAAGATCGTGACGAACAATGCCACCAATTTCTCTTTTGCAGAGATGATAGGTTTTTGTTATGGGTATGGGATATCTTTATCTCATTCATCAGATTACTATCCTCAGGAAATGGTCAAGTAGAATCCAGTAACAAAAACATCATTACTATTGTGTACGCAAGTTGGTCTAAGAAAATCAAAGAACTTGGCACAAAAATTTATATGATGCATTATGGGCTGACCGCATAACTCCCAAAAGATAAATTGGAATGTCTCCATTCCAACTCTTGTATGGAACTGATGCTCAAATTCCCATTACATTGGAGTTACCGGCATTACGATTGGCTCAAGCAGTTGACGATGAATGCTTTGCCAATGTGTTGGATAAAAGGATCATGTTCCTAAGAAAGCTTGAAGAACAAAGAAGTCAAGTAGCAAACAGGATTGAGGAACACCAATCCAAGGTAAAGAAATTGTTCGATAGAAAAACTAAGGAGAGACAATTTTAAATCAATGACCTATTTCTTCTATGGGACAAGAGGTGTGAACCCAAAAGGAAAGCACGGGAAGTTTTATTCGTTGTGGCTAGGCCCTTTCAAAATCAGGCATTTCTTTGGAGATAACACCTATTACTTGGCATATCTGATGGAACTCATTTTCCTCTACCCTACAGTGGGCAATATCTCAAGCACTATCAAAATTGAAAATGGGTTGTCCCCCATATGTACATAGGTAATTAGGGTTTTGTTCATTTCCTGTTTCCTATTTTTGGTTTCCTCTCTTTTTTCGTCCCATTTTTGTGCATCGTTCATCTTTGGGATCATGTTCATTAAATTTTTGGGTCTGTGTCTATTGTTGCATCTGTGAAGTCCTTGTCCCCAATAAGAGCCATCTTTTATCAGCTAATTTTGACTTTGCAAAATTATAACTTGAAAATTTTTTTAAAAAAATTGAAAGTGTCCTTTCTCATGATTTATCACCTTCATCATGATCGTTTTATTCTCCTGATCATTTTGGCCTTCGTTTCATCCATTTCAAATAAGTACTTCACCTGTTATGTCACAAACTGTGTTTTAATTAATTAATTAATATCTTACCTTTTTATTTAATAAAATTAAATTTATTAAATTTTAGGGTTTTTAATTAATAAATATTAATTTAATCCTCATGAAAGTTGTTCGAAAAACTTGGAAGAACTTTTCTCATTTTCCCCAATTGTCATGGGAATTTAACTACCGTGACCAATTATCATGGGCAATTATAATTCTACTTCCAATTTCCCTCCTGGGTAATTATAATTTTGTCATGGGAAATTCAATTTTACTTTCATCCAAGAAATTGGGAAGAAGACGGTTACAAGAAGTTACAGAAGCAAGAGAAATTTGGAAGAAGAAGAAGCAAGGAAAATATTGCAGACATCCAAAGCTAGAAGAAGGAAAAGCTCATTCCACAGACATTCCTTATATTTCACATGGAAAGCTAGTGCGGGAATTAGCTAGAAATTAGGCAGCCTTGAACGCTCTATATTGGGCACATTACACACACAAGTTAAAGATAGAAAGCCATTTGCAACCAAGATTGTATTTCCAGTTGAACGCAAGAGTCCCAAAGGAAAACTAAGGCTATTCGTCAGGTAGTCCAAGGGAGCTACACATGCAAAATAAGGTAAAGGCCATGCATTGGTAAAGTTAAAGCACCATTTCCATGCATTAGTAAAGAAGATCCACCACACCAGTGAAGAAATCATTCCCATGCATGCATTTATTCAACGCACCAGTCAAAGCCAATATGCATTTCCAAAAATAAAGGCTCTACCATGCAGGTCAAGGGAAGCCAAAACCACAGATTCCTCATAGAGAATAAAATACCCATGCATTTTCAGAAGGAGAGCCCACATTTGCAAAGGAAATCCTACCCACACATAATACAAAGGAAGACTACCTAAGGCCAATACCCATGTGTAAGAATAAAACAAACCAATCAAGAATGACAATACCCCACATAGTTGTCAGAGAAAACATCCACGCAAAGTAAAGATAATCACAATTGTCAAGAAAAAATGAAAGGAAAACACCACACTTTATTAAGAGCATTGTTCATGCATTTTCCAAAATAAAATAAGTTCCATGCACTACAAAATTAAAATATCATGTAGTCCAAAGGAAAGGAGAAAAATAAGGCACATGAATTGTTTGAAAAAATGTCTATTCGAGATGCAACTTCATGAAATACAATGATTGCAGGCTATGAAATGCATGGATATAACAAAGATGCTCTCAAAAATTTTAAAAGTAATGAAGCACTCTAGAATAAACGTAGACCATTCAAGCTTTATATGTGTTTTATTTGCATGCATTCATGCAGGTTTAGTAGATGAGGGCTGTAAATACTTCAAGTTGGCATGGGTGTCTCTTATTGCATTATGCTTGCAATGGATCATTATGCATGTATAGCATACCTTCTTGGTCATGTTGGCTATCTCGAAGAAGCTCTAAATTTTATCACCAAAATTCCAATTAAACATGTAGTGGTTATATGGATGTCTTTTCTTGGTGTATGTAGATCACATAAATATATAAGGCTAGGAGTACATACAACAATGCTCCTTTTTATTTGGATCCTAAAAATCCTACACCTTATGTTCTTCTGTCAAACATTTATGCGGAAGTGGGTAAGTGGGGTGACGTTCAAAAGGTAAGTAGGTTGATGGAAAATGGAGGAATTAAAAAGACACATGGATATAGCTGGATTGAAGACCATAGAATGATTCATACTTTTTGTGGAGGAGATAGATCACAGTAATAATTACCCAGGAGATGAAGGGATCAGGGTATTTTTCGACTCATGATTCCTGAATGATGTTCACAAGTAAAATAATCATTCCTTTGTCACCTAAATGAGAAGTTTGAAATGCCATATTGATTGATAAAAACGTCCCCTAGAATAACTATTTGACTTGATAAGAACCTTCAATTGTGTGCATGTTGGAACACTGTAAAATATCTTATCTCTGAGATTGTTGTGAAAGATGAAAACTAATTCCATCATTTCAAAAATGGAAAATGTTCTTGTTGGTGATTATTGGTGATGCTAAGTGAACCAATAAAAGATAGGTTGTGCAGTGAGATGGAAGAGTTGGGTTATTCAGTTTGTAGAAAGTGTTTGTGAGCTAGACAATTCTTTCAAATTCATCAAATCAGATGTATAGTGCAAATAACTGGCTATATTTACTCATGGGTTGTTTTTTAAAGCCTTGTTTTGTAATACCATTAGAGGTTTCATGACATTCAACTATTTTTCAAAAATAATTGTATACCAAATGATGTTGTTTATAGTACTATTATTTATTGGTTGTGTAAGAAGATGTTCGAGACACTAGAAAGGTTCAGATATTTTCAATTGGAAAAGGCGGCAGATCCTATTTTCACCAATGGGAAGAAGAGATAGCATTCTATCATCTAACAAAGTGGGAGAGTCCATTTCTCATACGGTTGAGATAGGAGGACCCCACTTTAATGGATAAGGCACTGGGTCTTGTTATATGTTTTAAAATGGTATTTTAAAGTAATGTTATTGTTAAACTCACTTTTGGCATAATTTTGATAACTTAAGTGATTTCTAATTTCAAGTTACTTTTCAAAGTTTGGTTGAAAAAGTCAAATTCAGTTAAGGTGCCCTAATTTAATGTTCATGTAAATCCTAACTACTTTATAACCAAATTTTGGGTTATAAAAGGAAGTTAGGGGCTCATTTGTAAACGGTGACTTTGAGAGAGGAGAAGAAATACTTTTCTTTGCAATTTTTGTTTTAGGAAAGAAACTTTGTGCTCTTTTGTGAAGACATTTTGAAGAGTTAATGAAATATGAACTGTGTCCCATTCATTATCTCATATAGCATTTGATGTTCTTATGTTCATTAGATGTTAGTGTTTAAATATTGCATGTGTATAGTATCCTTGATCTTATTTTCATCGCTATTAATCTATTTTTATTGTTCATAGTGATCAAGCTCTAATATTTACTTGCTCATGTGTGTTCCCTTTCATTTATTCTTTTCTAGTTGATTCAAACTCTGTTTTATTTGAGTTAGTTATTCATTTTCTTCTTCTTCTTCTTCTTCTTCTCTATGCAATATTAGGCTCTATTTTTACCTACCTATTGTATGCTCCTTCCATCCATTCCTTTCCATTTATTTCCTTCATTCCATTCCATTTCCCTCATTCATACTTCTTTCCATTTGATGTCCCAAAAAACCCCCCATATAGTTTTGGTTTTCAATAAAGGCAACCTCACCTTCATTGAGGAGGTACTTTGTCCCTTGACTGTTGCATATCATTTGCATGCATGCAAATCCATTTTCTAATGGTGTATACAAAACTTTTAGGATCAAATTGATTAGGGGAAAATTAATACACGAGTGTCAGGACCATATGGCACAAACTGACCCTACAGTATGTTTTTGACCCTAAAGGAGAAATATGGAGTATGAGGTTTATAAACTTACAAGTGGAGTTTCTAAATAGATTTTATGCATTCAATTCTCTTAAAATATCAACAAATGAGTGCATGACCATGTAATCTAGAAAATAGACCAAGAGATGTACCAAATTATTATGGGTAAGGTGCACTTGTTTGAGCAAGCGAGGAATGTCAAAACCATTATTGTTAAAGAGTATAATTACAAAATTTGAGTGTATGAACTTAATTGTGTTGTCAATAAGAAGTTGTTATGCAATAAGCACCGCTAGAAGAGGCAAACTAGGATTGTGCCCTTGAAACCCTTTTGAATGATAACTTTGGGCATATCTCTAATTGGGATATTGATTTCTTTTTTTTGATAACCTTGATTGAAATTATAATTTGGGGGTTTGCCTTGGTTTAAAATTGGGTAATTTCTCTTTGTTTGGGATTTTTGCCTCTTGAGGGAGATAATTTCATTTGAAAAATTCTTCACCAAGGTGTAAGGTCATCAATATCACCTTGCTTATTGGGAGGATAAGATTTGGAGAAAGATGAAGAAACATTTGATTCTAGAATGGGAGTGAGAAAAGGTTAAATACTTTGGGGGAATTATATAAAAAGAGGTGTAGGAAGTATGGAAGCTATTTTTCCAAGTTGTATTAGGCAATTTTCAGCCCTAATGGCTATTTCATATGCATTCGGTAATTTTGTATCTCTCGTAGATTGGATCATTATTGCAATATTAGAATTAAAATATATTAATAAATAAAAAAATACACCTTGAGGAGTTTGTTTCAAAACTTTTGAATATTATTATTAGTTCTCTGAAACCTAAAGTTGAACTCTATCATTAGCTTTATAAGGTCTCTCTTGATAGTTTTTAATTGCTTTAGCAAAGAGATGTTATCTACTTTTTCTTCATTTTTTGGAATAAGTGCTTCTCTAAACTCATCCCATGAATGGATCAAGATAGACAATAGACTTATATACTATTGTAGTGCTTTTCCTGTAAGAGAAGAAGCTAAAATCCTTACTGCTACATAATCCTCACTTACAAAATGGATTGAACACACATTTGTAATATATTGAATGTTTTTTATAGGGGTGGTAAGTTTTTCACCAGTAAAGAATGGAATACCTTTCTAGGTATAAAATGGTATATCATTGTGAGCTACCAACTCTAAAGGACTACCTACATTAAAGGTCACAAAAGGTAGGTTTATTTGGTGAGCCACGAAGGGAAATAGGCCTTAAGTTTCTGAAGGGAAAAGAGTATGGTGTGCCAAGAGGATGAGTGGAAAGACTCATGCTGGGAGGAAATTGAAACCTCTTATGTGATATTCCCCTCTTTCTTCTCCTTAGCAAGAGGTACAAGTGTTCAAATGGGTCTCCTCTATCTGAACTTTTCCTTGTTTGTATTATTTTCATGAAAAAGGGCACTATAATTCTTGAAAAGTAGATCTAGATTTGGGGGTCATGAGATGTGTTGAAAATATTCCTTCAAAGGCCTAATATCACTAAGATACACACTAATATTATTGAAATATGATCATAAGTGAGCTATAAGTGACTCAAACAGTCCCACCGAGAGTGCCAAAAAAAATTATCACTTCAAATTGCATCCTTTTTTGAGGTTGAGCTCAGTATCTAAGTGAAACATGTAATGGAATTCAAAGTTTGGAGTGATGGTGCCTTTAATTTCAATCTCCATATAATCTCAATTTCTTCCATTCTAGTTCACTAAAACTAAATCTAGCCATCACTAAAACCCACTACTAACTATTTCTAAGATGAGAGAACTCATTATAAAGGGATAGGTTCAGAAGGTGAAAGTTGAAATAACATAGGTGATGCACCAAACTAAAACATGTTTTAGTGCTGACCATAATAGATATAACTTAGCATGTGAAGTTATGAAAGAATGCACACAAAAATTCCATATAGGATAATCACAACAAACTGAAAATTCGCAAGAGGAATGAGATATTCACATTAAACACATATGAATTCAAAGGAAAGAGATAACATGTGTAAAATATCACAAACTTAGTCATTCACAATTCTATAGAGCCAAGGCACATGGAAAATTCACAAACATGTTACAGATATCCACGAGAAAAAAACTTAGCACTTAAATGGAATAACTCTAGAACTTAGAAAAATTACCATTTATTTATTCACATACAATCGTATTTATAAAGAATGGAGAAGGAAAAAGAGAGAATAAATTACACCCAAAAATTAATAAAAGTTAACTACTCAACAAACTATTAAGGATGAATCAACATTCAGTTTTGTAGATCAAGTATGGGCACCTAAGGTTACTCAAATCACACTCTATCAAACCATCTAGAAAAGAGGGAAGTTGTAGCACCCACCAATTTGGGACCCAAACACAAGACCAAAATACCATGATAATTTTCCTTAAATTTCATATTGATTGACATAATTATGCGACACCCATAAAGATTCACAAGAGATTGCATAACACCACATGTAACGTTTACACCAACGTGAAGAACATGAAAATAACAAAATGACTGAAGGCACATCCATTGTCACACTTATATAAATGAACAATTATGAAACCATGACCCAACCAAAACATGAACTTCATGAATAGATATATTCCACACCATCACATTTTTAGGTTAAACTCTTAATTGTAATCATATTTCATCATAAGCCTTTAAGGTTCGAAGGGAACTTGACATGAACACACTTTTTCCTTTTTCTCTAGATTACATTTCCTTTTATTTCGTTTAATGAACAAATTAAGATGGTCCCATCTTAACTACCATTCAAGTCCCTTATTTCACCTGATATGTCTCAAGATCATTTTTCACGTAAGTAGATACTCTTATTCACAATATTTCACATTATTAATTTCTTTTAGATTTAACTTATACAAGTAAACTTCATCACATGAGAAGAGTGGACGTTATTTTTAGGGGAAAGGATTCCATATTTAGTTTACTCAAATTCAACATCTTAGAGACACCTTTAATATAGTAAAGGTTAACTATAGGTTTCGAACATCATTAACATATAAGGAGGTCCTAGGCTTGAAATTACTTCTTGTTTACACTCAAGGACTCTATGACCAACTATAGTCAATTTTGAAGTGGATCAAACACATTTTTATCAAATACCTCCATTTTTTACATCATTCCAAAATAAACAAAAACACATGAATATAAATTAAATTCTAAATATTATCAACAAATTTGTTCACAATTGACACTAATTGTTGTTATGATTCAAAGTAGGCTAGAATCATTTCTAATGGTTATACATAATAAGTTTTATTTTCTAAATAAGAGATTATGTGGCTCAAATTCTTGAACTCATGTGGAGAAATTATAAGTGCTTTATACAAAAAAATAGGCTTAACTAAGTATAAGTTAGCTCCAAGATTAATTTGTGTGTCAGTCTTATATCACTTGCATTTTTAAAGAGTTGGGATTCTATCGAGATAAAAACAAACATGAGGGAATCACCACACTATGTGGTTTATCCAATTTTGATTGATCACAATACAAGGAATGGTAATTACCTTCTTTACTTTCCCTTATGATCCCATACACATACCCTGATTAGACCTTCCAAAGAGGCTTAGGATAAGAAAAAAATTGTTAAACATGACATCATTCATGTCGCAAGGTGAAACTATACTCTTAACTACCATAACACTCACACTTCCGCATGCACAAGAAACCCTTTTTTAAAACGAAACATGAACAATTCAATTCTCAAGGGTAACCTTCTTAATGGATGTTAGGTTAGGGTCAATCATATAAATTTTAAAATAACATCCTAATAGAGGTCAAACAATAGCCATTCCTATTTATGAAAATATATTTTCTTTCAATTTTTCCAAAAATTTAAAAACAAAACACACAAGGATACATGGTCATCACTTTCACATAGGAGAACATTATAAATGGTCAATTCATTTCCAGTTTAAAATTTACATCTACATTATTAGCAAGATATATGCCTACAATCAAGATTACTCCTAAAATAGAATGTCCCCTTTTTTTCTCAAGATACCAATATAATACAATCTTTTACACATCACAAAATAATCAATAGATAAGATACATGCTCATTACAATAGTGTGGATACATCTATTTAATATTACATGTACATTTCAATGAAATCCCATATTACAAAAGCACAAGAAATGCTATCATTTTCTTCCAGTCTCGCATACCTGCAACCACCTGTTGGACCCTAAATATTGGCTAAGTACTAAGAGGCATGCACATATGATCAATAAATAGAAGGGCACTCAGGGAAAAGTGTGCATGAAAAAGATTTTAATAAGGTTTTAAGTGAAACCAAGGTGCGCATGGGAGGAAGATCAAGGGTCTAAAGGACTTAGCTATATTTGGCATCATAGAGTCACTTGATGAAAATTGTGAGGACCCAACTAGGCATGATAAGTGGATAAGGGGCAAAGCTGGAACCTGTGGGGCAAAGAAAAGGATATTCCATGTAGGGAATATTCCCAAAGGCATCATTATAGTTAGTTAATGGTTTTGCAAAGAGGATAATAATTCACCAATAGAGGACCAAATTGACACTTGGCATGTGATTTGATCAAGAGAGGAGTCATAACGGTGGATGTTGATCCTATTTAAATAAGTTCTTGGGACATGAACAAGGAAGGAGGGAAGAGGGGGGAGGAGAAGGTAGTGCGAAGGCACTAGAAGGTACAAGAGCCATGAGAGAAGGAGGGTAACGAGGTACTGCATAAATGTTAGGAAATAATAAGGGTTTAGAACTCATGATGCTAGGGTTTAGAGTTCTTGGTACTATATGGTTATAAGGGATATCATTAAGCATATGTATGGGTACTAGGGTCTATAACAAAGGTTATAATGGGGAAAGCATAGTTAGGATCTTTGATAACATGTTTTTTCAGGGGTTGGAGCTCAGTCACTTGATGTAGATGGTCTGAGATGACCCTTTTGAATGTAGTATGGCTACCAGAAACTCTTTTAAATCAAAATACATGGGTATATTATGTACATATTGCTTATGGGTGCAAACCCTTATGTTATTCGGCTTGTCATGACTCAAATCTTGTTCCTTGTGACTCATACAATGTTTATTTAGCTTTTTTACGTAATGATGTGTAGATCTATAAGTTATATCTTCTTCCTTTTAAGTAGATGCATGTAATTCTATTTTTGAAAATAAATCCTCCATTAATTCTATTGCAAATCTCACATAAAGGAGGGGCTTAGCACCCACGTGTGCCTTGAGTGAGCACCTAGTGTATGTTGGGTGATAGGCCAGGACACTTGGGGTTAGAAGAGGTATTGAGGGTAAAATAATGACTACATCTTAGTTTCGTTTCCGAGACATATTTTGAAGCTAATGTGAGATAAATGTGTAACGACATAGATCTTGACCTTGGATAGTGTCAAAGCATAGCTCAAAAACATGGAGGATGTATTTTCTCAAATATTTAACACTAGACCTAAGTTTGATGCACGTCAATTGGTAGAGGATCACATATATCATGAGTTATATGAGTCCTTTTTCTGTTGCTTCCCATTAGAGTTGTATGAACGGATATAAACATATGCATCAAGGTCAAGTTGATACTATAAACCTCATGTTTTTACCTAGGAGGAATATCAACAGTCGCATGATGTCGATCTGACATGGACCCATAATGTTGATCATTGGTGGAGTAGAGTGTTGACTAGTTATACCTTGGAATACATTATTTCTACGTATTCTTTCCCAGAGATTGTTGAGTTTGAGTTCTTAAGGGAGCCTAGAGGATCCTTTTTGCGTGTTATTCCATTGGCTATCAAGATCCTAGTCATTACTTTGATTTTGGAAGCATTTCCCATGGCTGGTTAAAATCCTGCTAAGCATAGGGTGTGGAAGCTAGCGTAGTAGAGGATGAAGGACCTTATGGTGGAAATGGAGAGAGAGAAGAGGTGGATCAAGTATAATGAATCTCAAGAGATGGAGTTGGCAAGACAGCACAAAGCTGCATGAGTGATGGATTTATTGAGGTAGATGTTTTGGGAAGGATTTGAGGTTTATGCGGAGGATGTGGAACCTGAGAATTTTGAGCTACTCCATCTTGGAAAGTGCGGAATAGAAACCCCCTTGGATTCTGGAGAGAGCTCTTTATATAAAGAAAGGAGAATAGTCATAGGCATGCATCTTGACCCACATGGCAGCCAGACCCTTGTGCTTTGTTTTCCACAGTCCCTAAGAAAAGTTTTGATAATCCAATTGGTATCAGTATTGGTAGCTGAGCGACACATAGGAGGTATAATTTTTCATTTGGTACATCTATGGTTACATAGAAATTTCTTATGTTTGGGGGTATTTTGTCTAGAACAACATTTGGGTAAGGTGTGGGATCACAAGGTTTGAGTATCGTGTCTGGGAGTGGTGCGGGAAACACTTCTGGGAGTGGTTCAGTATCATAAATTGTCAACACACTAGTTTAGCATGATGGTTAGATCACATGATGCAACTGCATTAGGGCCCTTACCTACCATAGGAGGAGGATCTGGTGGATCTACAGGAGTTGGAACTAGTGGATCTAGTGTGGTCTAGTGGTGGAGGTAACGTCGGAGGGATTCAAGGTCCTGTATCTGGCGGAAAAGGTCCACAAAACCATCAAAAGGTTTTTTATGAGATGTCGCTCCACTTACCTAATTACAAGGGCGTTGAGGATGCCGCGGAACATGTACACAATGTGTGAGTTACTATGGTGCACGAAGGGAATCAATGCCCTAGAGTGGAAGGCAACTCAGATTACAACCACGTTTGCAAGGGCGTGCACATAGCTGGTATAGGAAGTATGAACCACACCATATAGTGGTGGATTACATTGCGCTACGTAATGACTTTTTGGTAGAATTCCACATACCTAAGTGTGAATAGAAAAGCATTAGCGTTGAAGGATTTTTAGCAAGGAATGGAGGAGAGTATACAAGAGTATGACTCACATTTCAAGACTCTCCTATCCAAGTTATCTTATGACATTCACCCTTTGTAGCATGCTCAGTGGTTCATGGAAGGACTGATCAAACCATTCATGAGGGTTATTTCACAAAATACTTTTACAAATCTGCGCGAGGCCTTGGAGGTTTCCTTGCATGCTGAGGCATTAGGAAGCATTGATACATGAGTTAGTCCATTCCTAGAAGCCCAAATTGTTGTAATGGGAAAGTAGATGGAGAAATTTTATGTGAATTCATCTCATGAGACTTGCAACGGGTTATGGTGTATGGATTGTGAGGTAGAAGGGCATACGAAGGAAAATTGTCCTCGGAGATCAGTATGCGTGATGACGGTTAGAATGTGATATTTTCCACATAGATCATGATGCAAGGAGGTTTCCGCTACTGCAGCTCATAATCTGTAAGAATGTGTCTTGCTATTGCAAAATTTACACCTCTACTACTCATGACACCAAGGATTGTAGATTGATTGACCGAATACAAGATTCCATTGATATTGGTGTACATCAGACCAGTGCTGCAAATAACTCCAAGGATGATGGTCATCATTATGAAGGGTGTGTGGATGGAGGAGGATGAGGTAGAGGCTTTCAAGGAGGATTTAGAGGTCATTACAATCGCGGGGGTGGAAGGATTGAATTCCCTTATGGAACCTGTTATAATTGTGGATCTACATAACATTACAAGTGCCAGTGTCCCGATTTGCTATAGTGCTCTTGGTGTGGGAAAAAACACAATTATGAGGAATACCTGGAATTGTTTGAACACATGAGCTATAAGTAGCAGAAGGATAAAGGCGTTGGGATGATGAGCGTTAAACTACGGATCAATAGTGGATGTCAATGGTGGCACATGAGTTAGAGTTAGAACTTGTACTGGTGACAACGCGAGATGAGGTTGCACACTCTAGGGAGATACTGTTATCCCAAATTCACCCCCCTAAAAAATTTGGTCAAGACAACCCTGCACATAGAGGAAAATATGAAGGGAAAATGTTTCAGACCTACGAGCTCGCATTTAGAACGAGGCAAAGGAAAAATTCAAAGTTTGAACTCGAGTCAAAGCTAATGCAGGGATGGCAGACCTTCAAAGGTAAAATGAGATTTTTTGAATTTTTGTCAAAAAATGTAAAATGGAAAAAAGGAAGCCCCTACCTCCGCCGACCCCAATGGATGCCACGTCATCAGTGGAGGAGCAGGGGAAATGTGCAAAATTTTCCCAAGCCAATTTTAGCAGTAAAAACGTAAAGGAAATACGTAGAAAGCCATATCTTTTGATACAGAGCTCCATTTTTGACAATCTTGGTACCAATGGAAAGATCTGAAGATTCTCTTCATCATGGAGTTTCAATTTTGTATTTTGGTAGAGATCTAAAATTTGTGGGAGAAATTTGCAAAGTGCACGTTTGGGCACGTGGAAAAGACAAAAAAACCAGTTTCCAACCACCAGGATTTAATGAAGTATGGGTCATTTTCGTTAGTCTACGAAGTAGATACATGGAAATATGAGCATTTTGCATTCGAGCCCATCTAAAGATGAAGAATTCCTAAAATTAGAACTAGTTTTCAACCACCAAATTTAATGGAATATGGGTCTTTTCTTCCTCGAGCAAACAAAAATGCATTTGGGAATGTAATATTGTAAATGGAGCCTTGACTTTTCGACCAAATTTATGAATGCTATCGGTGGTTAGAGCATAGAATCTAATTTTCTCATGTTTCTCCCTCTCTTTTTCATTTTGCTATCTATTAATATAGAGGCAGGATTTTCAAAAGTGAAATGGTTGTTCATTCTTATTCTCTACCCCCCTCTTCTTTTCTTCCCCAGGGTCAAAAAAGGGAGACATTCTGGGCATAGAGAAACCTGTCAAATTTGTTTCTCGACTCATTTTTGAGCAGCGAACCTTCTCCCTTGCCTAGCAAATGTATTTTGCCCTCTATTCAGAAATGTAATGGTGTGCACCTTTTAGAGCAATAAAAACGTGTTTTTGTGATGTTCTTCAACCCTTTACATCATTTTATTGTTTCTTCCGTGCCTCTCCCTTCCAGATTATAGGGTATACTGTGCATGTATTTCATGTTTGCTGCAAGACCTGCAGGATGTTGTGTTTCATGGTTTTTGAATGGTGAATTGTGAAGATCTAGGCTCTGGTCTATCGTGCATCTTGACCACCTCATCTCCATTTTCTCTATTTCTTTCTCCACTTCAAACAGTTGAGATTGTGATCAGCACTTCCCTTTTCTTGGTGTATCACCTTTGTAGTGTAGGATTTCTTTATTTCCATGCTCTTTCTTTCTCTCCTTGGTCTCCTTGGAATTATTAGATTAGGATTAGATAGTAACATTGCCTGCACTTAGAATAGCTTTGGCAGGTAGTTTAGGAAGAGGAACCAACCTTCTCTGGAGGGCCATCTCCAGTTTGCAAGTCCCACAGCTTAAGAGATGGTCCAATGTTATGCAAATCACACCAAATGAGTCTGCCTTAGAAAAGTAGATTTTTAGAACTCATTTGGGGTGCTGTGATTTTGCATTAACAGTTTTGACACGCCCGGTGGGACAGGTCTGAAGCACCTTACCACTTCACTTCATCAGGTTCGATGTGCTCTTGGTGAAGATTTCAGCCTTTGGAGGCACTTTCAAGCACATCTGGCGACTCCATCTAGTCAAAAACCCATTCTCTGAGTTGTAGACCTTTTCCATCCATTTCCACTCATTTCATCCATTTTCTTCTTCCATCTCTTTCATTTTCTCCCATTCCATGAGGTTGTGCAATCATGACTTCATTCCCTTCATGGAACTCACACTTACAGCAATGCAATCCACCTCCAATGTATTTCCCAACTCCTCCAGATCAGCATTATAATCAGATCCAGGACCATTATGCTTACCCATATGAGCAGTGTCAAAGTCAGTTTGGCCATGGAGCTTATCAAGAACAAGGGGACGCATATGATGGTGATAGTTATGCAGAGGATGTTGATCTACTGGAGAAGATTAAAAAAATGGAGGTTAGCATGGTTCAATTAAGGGCAACATAGTTCAAATGAGGGCTTTCAGCATTGGTTACAGGGCACCTTGTCCATGGGAAGGCCCTTTTCCAAGACACTACAGCCCTCAAGAGAAGCTTGACTTCATGATTGAAATGCTACCCCAACTTGCACAATGGACAGTGGAGATCAGGGCTTATGAGCAAAGTGCGGGACAACCTTTTCAATGGGTAAGTCAATCACCAGCTCCATACCTTTCATTTTCTCTCCCTCAATCTTTACCATTTCGACAAAGGCAAGAGTCAAGCCCCTCACTTGTTGCCCCAAGTGTTGATTTCATTTCTCCATCTCCTAGTCTTCCATCCCACCTCAGTTTCTCTGCCCTTTTCCCTCCCAAATAAGAAATCCCCCTCTACAAGAGCCAAAAGCAAAACCTTCCCCACCCACCACTCCTCTTGCCTTCCCAAGTCCATGTTGGGAAGAGACTCCAAAAACCAGCCAAGGAGAACATCAAACAGAGGAACCCAACAGAGAAGAAATGATAGAAAATCTGAAGTGTTGGGCTGCTAAATTTGATTTTTCAAAGGTTCCCTTGATTGGTTAAGCCTATGGAGGAGGCTGAGGTCAAGCCGCAAGTGGTGGAAGCTCCAGCTACAACACAAGCAGGGGAAGAAGAGCTACTCCTAATCCAAAAGAAGAGGAGTACATTCCGGCTGTGGAGGAGGACCATATAGTTTCAGAGGCTCCAAGTGTGGAGCAGGCCACAGAAGAACCTTCAGTTCTTCCTCCCACTTCATCCCCTTCAAGCTCTGATGTTGAGGAAGAGTTTGAGCTTTCAAAATTCATGTTTGAGGATGAAGGGAACCATGGTGAGTCAATTGTAGATCAGGAGGACACCATGAAGGAGGTTGAGCACCTGTAGCAGGACAACAAGGAGGCAAATTACCTGTCTGACTTGGAGGATTGCCTTGATGGAGAGGAGCCCGAGGAGATCACATCATTTTTTCCTCCATCTCTCACATCCCAAGCACATGAGCCTTGCTGCCATGGAGGAGAACATTCAGGAACAACAACCTGCACTCCATAACAGCCCTCTAGAACCAAGGTTGGAAGATCTTGATCTTCCATGTTCTTCAAAGGAGGAGGAAGAGAAAAGGAAGGAAGATGTTATCATCTCTATCTCACACCATCCACCCAAGAAGGTCCACAAGAAGACTCCATTTTTGGAGTTGAATTTCAGAGAAATGGGCACATCCAAAGGATCAGACTGTGCCCAATCAGGTACTTGGCTTCATTGGAGCCAAAGGAGAAACCAAAACCAGTCATGCCTACTTCAGGGCATGAGGATGAGCATCAAAGTACCAAGGGTCACCATCAATACCTCAGGAGTCCAATGCAAGTCAGCTTGAGGAGGTATTTTCCATTAATCTTGATACCTTGATGATTTGGGTGGAGGACCGACTTATTGTTAGTTTTTCACTCATCCAACCAGCTATGTTCAGTGCCAAATCAGTTGCATGGCTGCCATTTTTGAGGAAGGGAAGCTATTTCTCCCTACCAGTTGTAGGTTTTGTTTGAGTTCCCTTTTCTCTTGGTTAGAGTAGAGTAGGTAGGTTTGTTTTTTAGTAGAAGAAGTGCTTTTTCACACTCTGCATGTTCCATTTGGAGCATGTATGATTTTTCTTTAGTTTGTACATAGTTTTTGGTGCTAGTTGTTTTTCTCTTGCACTAGTGCATTCAGTTGGCTTTTGGTGAAGTCCAACTTCAAGTTTCAGTGGGTTTCCAAGAGGCTCAGAGGTCAAAATTTCAGATTTCAGATCAGTTTCAGTTTATCGAGTAGACTCCATGCCCAATGGATGCTTCAAGGCCATAGGTCTCTTCATCTAGCAGGCAGATGTCCCCGTGAGTCACCAAATTGTTATCCCAAATTCACCCCCCTACAAAATTTGGTCAAGACAACCCCACACATAGAGAAAATATGAAGGAAAAACATTTCGGACCTACGAGCTTGCATTCCAGAATGAGGCAAAGGAAAGAGTCAAAGTTTGAACCCGAGTCAAAGATAATGCGGACAAAGGCGGACCTTCGAAGGCAAATGAGATTTTTTGACTTTTTGTCAAAAAATGTAAAATGGAAAAAAGGAAGCCCCTGCCTCCGCCAACCCCAATGGATGCCATGTCATTAGCGGAGGAGCAGGGGAAATGTGCAAAATTTTCTCGAGCCAATTTTAGCAAAAACGTAAAGGAAATACATAGAAAGCCATATCTTTTGATATAGAGCTCCATTTTTGACAATCTTGGTACCAATGGAAAGATATAAAGATTCCTCTTCATCATGGAGTCTTCAATTTTGTATTTTGGTATATATTTGTGGGAGAAAATTGCAAAACGCGTGTTTGGGCAACTCCAGGAAAAGACAAAATCAACATTTGAGCCCAACAACCAGATTTAATGAAGTATGGGTCATTTTCCTTGGTCTACGAAGTAAATACAGGCACCAATTATGAAAGCTTTTGCATCATATGTCTTTTCTCCCTAGATCAGACCAAAGGCTGCCATTTGGGAATGGCAAAAGATGGACCTTAGACTTTTTGAAAAGTGGTTGAAATTCAACCTACTGTTGGACCAGATTCAGATTTTTCGAAGGCTCATTTCTTCTCTCTGATTCTTTCTATATATTGTAACACTAGGACATTTTGAGAGGAGAGTTAGTTGTTGTTCATTCTTCTTCTGAAAGGCCTCCCCTCTTCTTTTCTTCCCTAGTAGGTCAAAAATGAGAAGCTGAACCTCCTTTCACGGCTCTGTAATGGCAATTCTCTTGCCTCTGATTCGATTCCCACTAACGAATGTACTGTCGGTGAACTTTTGGAGCAATAAAAACGTTGAGATTTTGTGATTCAATCTGTCCATCCTTTGCTTATTTTATTGTCTCTCCTCCACCTCTCTTATTCATTTGTAGGGTATATCTGTGCATATTCTGATGTTTGTTATAGGTCCTGGGAGTTGTGTTTAATGGGTTTTGAAGTGGTTTTCTTCTGTGAAATCTATTTGTGGTGAAGCATCTTGTCCACCCTCTCCTCTCTACCTCTCTCCTCTCTCCACTTCACCTGCTGAGATTTTGACCTCACTTCCAGAAATTTCTTGGTGTTATCACCTTGTAGTGTAGGATTTCCGTTATTTTCATGGCTCTCAACTCTCTTTCTCTCGTCTCTCTCTTCCTTCTCTCCGTGCCTTCTCCCTTGAGAATTGTTAGATTAGGAGTAGATAGTTAGCATTTCCTTGCGGGTTAGAAGTTGTTTAGCATGTAGGATTAAGGAAGAAGATCTGGTCTGTGACTTTCTTTAGAGAGACATCTCAATTCCTGCAAGTCCCACAGCTTGAGAGATGGTCCCATGTTATGCAATCACACCAAATGAGTCTCGCTTCCTTAGAAAAGTCAGTATCTTTAGAACTCATTTGGGGGTGCATGTGATTTTGCATTAACTTATCTCCTTGGAAGTTAGATTACTGATTAGATTAGAAAATTCCTGGTACATGGGAAGTAGCTCCGGGCAAGTACGTATTAGGAAGAGGAAGTCTAGCAAAATTCTTTGGAGAGATAATCCCTTTTTTCAGCTCCCACACCTTGGGGGAAATTCAGTGCGTAAATGTTATGCAATCTAGGACCAGATGGATTCTTCCTTAGAAAAGTAAATTTTTAGATCCCTCATTGGCGGTGTTGATGATTTCATAGTAACAGGTGTGTAAGATGTTGTGCACTAAGAGAATATCATCCCTCTATTAGGAGAATGGTCAAGAGATAAAGTACCAAGCACTAGAGGAGAGCACGAGAGGTAGGTTTTGCATGCTAATATACCTCCTCACAGCCTTGACTATGATAAGGAGATTACCTTGAATGCAATTGTTGATGGATGGCTCTTAATTAATATTCTGATAGACACATGTGTGCAATTTAATTTTCTCACCCTAGTTGCATGGAATCAAATGGAAATTCACCTCATTACATCCATATTCAAATGTGTTTTATATGGATAATAAGACAAAGGCAATACCCATTGGTGTTTTATAGGATGATGTCTATCACTATCCAAGGGGAGAAATTCACTGGAGACTTTGAAGTCTTGGCGCTTTCTGAGGTGTGACAACTTTCCAGATCATTACTTGGGTGCCCCTTGTGCTATAATAACAATGTTGACTTACATTTCACTAATGAGGTATATAAGTTTTGAGAACAAGGAGGAACATGTGTTATCATTCCTTTGACATATGGGAAGTCAGTCGCCCTATACTAAGCCCTTAGTGCAGAAGAAGACCTAGATAGAATCTATGTGTGCACTATCAAGGACCCTGAGGTTGTGCAACCAAAAAAAGAAGGCATTATTCAATGGGAAGAAACTTAATATATAAGTGATACAACTAGTGTGGCATGTGATAATTGGGTGCATGAGACATATGTGTTGGTCATAAGGTAGTTAAGAGGATCTTTGACAAGAGTAATAAAGGCGTGCTCAATTCAAATGCCTAGGAAGGAAAATAGTTTCCAAATTACACTGGGGGAGCTAACCCTAATGTTTTCATGCAAGAAATGGAGACCTAAGTGGATATGTGAGGTCGAAAGGAGAAGTATGCTTACCTATACCTTTCTCAAGACCGCAGCACGTTGGTGGGTGACCCATCACAATAACCTTCTAGAGTCGAAGCGAGGTGAAAATCGCGTTATTTACTAGGTTTCTCTGAAAGCAATGCAACTACTGGTATAAAAGATTATCATGGGAATGTAACCTACCACATTTCACATCGAGGCATATGAGAAGGCCTAGATGGAAGACACATGGAAGCCTTGCCTCCATCTTTATGGGTGTATAAGCTTTAATCTCCACCTTACAAGGTTGTGCGTGTGTATGGTACATTCACACAGAGCTATGCCGTCAGACATGAAACAGGCAGGTGTTGATGGCTTGATCTCCTTGAATATTTCTAGTATCAGAAGTACTAAACCATTGGTGAATGAGTCAGATATAGGTTATTAAGTGCCTAACTATGGGAGATAGTGCCATGGCGGAGGATAGGGTACTGGAGTTGTTAGGGTGAACCTAACTTGGAAGCAGCATTTCAATGAGGAAGAATCAGAGGAAGTACAACTTGAGCACACATGCATGAGAAAAGAGAAAAGAAAATTGGTCTACGTGATAGATGGTGAAGAGGTGGAAAACTTAGATGTTAACCATACCTGTTGGTACACATGAGGTTGTGGATAGTGTTGATGAGAAAGTGCATGTTCCTACCATGAACCCCTAAAAACTAAGAAGGTTAACATCTGGTTTGGATATGGAACCTAAGGAGGCTATTCTTGGGAGATTATTGGATCAGAAAGGGAGGTTTCAAAGATTATTGATCTATTACACAAATTTAAGGATTTGTTTTCATTGTGGGGCACCATGAGATTAAGGGAGTTCACCACTCTTTGGGAGAGAATGTAGATCAAACTGAAGGAAGACACACGCCTAGATTAAGAAGAAACCATACCTAATGAATCAGAATCTATGCATCATGTTCAAGGAGGAGATTGAAAATATGATCGCATCAGGCATCATTGAGACTATTGGGGAATAAAAATGGATAAGTCCAATGGTCATCAACATTAAGAAGGATGGGAGGATAAGAATTTGTTGTTGATTACAGGGATTTGAATGTGGTATGTGTCATTGACCCTTTTCCCACCCCCTTCACTGAAGGATATCCTATGGAAGGAGTAGTAGCGTGAACAAGATCTATTCTTTCACAAATGGATTCTTAGGATATCATGAGGTTAGCATTGCAAAGGAGGACCAAGAAAAGACAACCTTCACCAGTGAATGGGGAAGTTTTTCCTACATGGTCAATGCCTTATGGATTGAAGAACACGCATACTGTATTTTTGTGCATTATGCTTCAAGAATTTCAGGAGTTCATCCATAAGTTTCTACAAGTGGACCTAGATAACTAGACAGTATATGGATTAGTGAGGGACCATTGTGACAATATGAGGCTGATGTTTGAGAGATGTTCAACAGTTGAGTATATCTCTCAGCATTAAGAAATGTGATTTCGCTACTCCATTTTGAAACCCTGTTGGGGCATATCATATGTAAGGAAGGCTTACTAGTAGATCCTACTGAAAGTTATCATTATTGTGGGATTAGTGGAATGCCTACCAGCTAGAGTGCAGTGCACATGGATTCCTTAGGGCATACTGGAGTACTACCATAAATTTACTAAGGGGTACGCTAATATTTTCAAGCCATTGGAAAAGTTGTTAAAAAAAGTACATCTCATTGGGGAGAGGCGCATCAGATGACATTTGACAAATTAAAGAATAGGCTTATCACCACGCCCATTTTATGCTTTCCCTCTTGGGATAAGCCATTCCATGTACATGTTGATGCTTTAGGGATGGTGATTGGAGAAATCTTAGCATAACCTGGAGAGGGAATTATTGACCATCCCTTATGCTTTGTTAGTAGGAAGCTAACCCTAGCATAACAGAATTATACTACCACGGAGCATTTAGCATTATCGATGATCTACACACTACACAAATTTAGGCAGTATTTTCTAGAGAATCCTTTTATCTTTTACATGGACCACATGGCATTAAATTACTTGGTAAATAAGCTCGTCTTACAAGGGTGCATATGCATGTGGGTCCTATTTTTCTAGGAATTTGAGTTTACGGTTGTTGTAAAACCGAGTAAGAGTAATTTGGGGCTTGACCATTTATCAAGGATTGAATCAAGAGAGGATGCATAGAGCATTGAGGATGTAATTCCAGATGAAGAAATATTCAGATTGCAGTGCGTTCCCTTTGACTTGGAAGATATTGTTGTGTTTTTCAAAATGGGTGTGACACCAGAGGGAATGAAGACTTTAGAAAGGATTCAGTTAGCCATATGTGTCATGCCCTACATGTTAATTAGTGGATACTTATACAAGATATGTGACAATAAGGTTTTACGTCGATGTGTGCTTGAGCATGAGCTCACTGCAATCATAGAATAGACTTGTGGTGGGATTGCGGGGGGGTGACACTATGCAAGGAATGCAACCGTGTGCAAGATCCTTCTAGCAAGATTTTAGTGGGAAACATTTTACAAATATTGTATCAAGTATTCCAAGGCTTATGACCACTACCAGCACCTTGGTAAACCAGGGAAAATATATGAAATGCCATTAAGACCGATTGTCTGTGCAGAGCCGTTAAAAAAATGGGCAATTGACTTTGTAGGCCCTATTTCTCTAGCCACGCAAAGGACAGTTTTGCACTATATCATTACATACACATATTACTTTACAAGGTGGGCAGAAGTAGTGCCTATAAGAGATTCCACAGTGGTGATAATAGCTAGGTTCCTGTGGGAAAATATAATCAACATGTATGGATGCCCATTGATCTTAACAAGTGATAGGTGTACTCATTTCTTAAATGAGGCAGTTAGAATTTTATTGGCAGAATTCATGGTGGCCCATCACAAGACTACCCCTTATCACCCATAATCTAATGGGACTACTGAGGTGTTTAACAAAATTTTGAATCACACATTAACCAATATTTGTGATGTGGGAAGAAAGGATTGGGATGAAAAAAAAAATTGTTGTAATATGTTCATATCAGACTACTTATAAGAGAGTGAACAAAGCCACACATTTTCAATTGGTGTTTGGCATGGAAACTATGTTACTTGTTGCATTCATGGTACCATTACTACGTATAGCACACACATGAGGGTTATATGATTAACAAACGCTTAAGGAGAGGATTGACAAGTTGATGCAGTTGGATGAGAGGCGGCATATTGCTCATTGGAATCAGAAAACATAAAAATCTAGGAAGAAGGCATGGCATGATAGACACATCAAGAACAAGCAGTTTGAATTTGGTCAGATGGTTCTCTTGTATGATTCCAAGTTTCTACGCCATCCTGGGAAATTCAAATTCCATTGGTTGGGCCCGTATATTATATCCTATATACTTGATTCAAGAACTTTTTAGTTGCAAACACTAGATGGAACATAGTTGTCAAGCCATTTCAATGGGAGTAGGATGAAGCCCTACTATAAATAAGTCTTATTTGTGTTTGCAAATAAGCCAGTATTGACAATTAGCCTAGGATTTGCTTTGATGCATTTCCCTTTCTTTGTGTTTCCCTTTCATGTTGTTTTGTTTTGTGCACATTTATGCACTGCTAGCCACTTATTATTTCAAACATTTTCTATGTGCAGAGGAGCGCACATCCATAATTTATGTGGGGTGGAGTGATGTGACAAGTGCTAAAAGATATGGTTGTTGATGGCCTAGGTTGAAAAATCAACAACACGTGGATTGAAAGATCACGCGTAGAAGAGGTGAACATGAGGGAAGGATGGTGTCAAAAGACTTTATAGAAACCACGTACAAGAATGAAAAGTGTAAGAAC
Source organism: Taxus chinensis (assembly GCA_019776745.2). Taxonomy (NCBI): domain Eukaryota; kingdom Viridiplantae; phylum Streptophyta; class Pinopsida; order Cupressales; family Taxaceae; genus Taxus; species Taxus chinensis. Next base: position 810,018,269 of record CM034148.1, read on the forward strand.
AAAATGAGGTAGGCAATGTCAAGAACTAGGATCGAGACACAGAGGAAGAATGCCTTCGGCGTTGTAAGCATGTGCATAAGGATCTATGGTTAGTAAGGGGTTTTTGTGCCAAAGTTTTTCACATAGGATTAAGTGCAGAGGAAAAGTATTAAAGGTTGGCATTGGAAAAAGTTGTCTTTATTGCGAAAGTACATTAGTAGGTGACATGCCATTTATTATGGAAAAAAGAAAAAGTTATAAATAGAAGATCGGGGGTGCATTATTCTTTACCTTTGATTTTAAGTTATCAAAGAGCTCTCGTGAACTAGGGTGTCCTTGCGAAGAAGGTCTGAGAAAATTTGTGAAGATTTGCGTGCATAGTTAGTTTGATCAGCACACTAGAGTGGAAAGGAGTACACACGCATAAGTGGAGAAGTTTGTGTGGAAATATCCCATGGATGTTACGTCATCTTGTGGAAAAAGGTTTTCCATATTAGGGTTGCATAGCTAGGGCATAGGTTTGGAAAAACTTTCACAAAGGAGTGGAGCCATGAAGTTGAGAAGAGCCAGGATCAGGAGGTAGGAATAAGTTTTAAGGACCCAACGAAGGAATGGAACCTAGGAAAGTAGCAAATCTTTCACCAAATAATGTCAAGGGAAATGGAAAACAAGCCATTTCTACCAGTTTCAATGAAAAATGGTATGCAGAAATGTAGTACCTGGATGACATATTACTTGGTAAGGAATGGGTGTCTCACATCATAAAGATTTCTGTAAGTGATTACAACCATCGAGCAAGCACCACAGAAAATGAGATGACACTAGAATTGGCTCACTCTATAGAGAAGAGGACACCAGATGGAATGTCTATCTATGATGACGAAGTGAAGGTGAATATTGAGAAGGTTGGGTTGTTCCAACTCTATAATTTTCCCTATTTCAAAAATATTGAACGACTATACCAATGGTTGATGTCACACATGCATGAAGACCACTTCTATTTCGTAGGTCGAAGGATGTGCATAATCCCCTAGCTGATTTCTAAGTTCACCAGCCTTATCTGTGAAGGAGAATCATTGGAAAATGATTTGGGAGATACAAAAGCCATTAAGAAAACCATTGAAGCTTGTGACTACAAGAAGGGTTGACGCTACTTCAACATTTCTGTAATCACCAACCCTGTGATGGGGATGGCAGCACGCTTGGTCAAAAATTTGAATGGACAAGAGAGATGGACATAGATCAAAAAGAATCTTTGAATGTATACCACAAGATCTTGGAGGGGACCATCTATAACCTCTTATATTTTATTACAAAGGAGATTATAAATGCCACGCATGACGGAGAGAAGATGATGTTTGGTAATGTCCTCTTCACCATTGGCTTTTCAGATATTGGAGTTCCTGATGGGCCAGATAAGTTTTTTTGGGAATACCCAAATGAGAACCCCTCCCTCACCAAGAGGTTTGAACAGTATATTTGTGACACCATGATGGCCACTCATAAGGTGCACCTGGAAAAGTGGTATAAGCGGATGCACAACGCATTCGGGGCTGAATGGATAATACCCGAGAAGTTACCTTCATTAGTATAAAGAGAGGCTGAGTTTTCCATATACCAACATTTTTGTATCAACAGATTTACTTTGATGGATGGTACCAAGAGTCCTTGGTGTAAGTTTCCTTTCTCCTTCATGGCGTAGTACTTCCAGGACAGGGTTAATCGATTCCAAGAGGTGAAGAAACTCGGGTTTGATCTAAGTGTAGTAGATCAAGATTACTACAAGTTGCCCAGGAAATATAACCCAAGAAGCACACCTATGTGGAGAAGTATGTCTCCCAGGATGTATACATGTTGAAACCAGTAACCTTACCTATTATAAGGAGGACAGAGTGAGGGTGTATTTGTGCCTAAGGCCTAAGTATGAAAAAGGAACTTATGTTGAAAATGATGTCTCAATTATTGAGGACCCTACCGCGAGGGAAAAGGTTGTGCCAAGGAAAAGAGAAAGAGGGGAGTCTTCTGAGAAAAAGGCACCGAGCGCATAGACAATAGGGGCACAGGAGTCAAGAGCAGGTACAAGTACTTACATCTACTAGAAGAGGTCTCCCATTAAGAAAGAGTTTCTGTAGAAGGAAGATTCTCTGGTAAGGGAAGATTTGCCCAAGAGAGAATAAAAAGATAAATCCCTTGAATTGGATTCACCAGTAAGGAAGAGGCAAAGGGTGATAAAAGGGTCAGAATCATGAGAAACAGAAAGCATGAAAGCCAAAAAAGGTGATGAAGATGATGAAGAGTGTGGTGAGGCTCAAAATCATCCTGTGTATGATGTGCATGAGTCAAATGAAGAATGAAATGAAGAGAGGGATGAGAATGAGGAAGATGCTCATGAAAAAAGGGGGAGTGAGGAAGTAAACATGAAAGATCAAAAGGCCCTGACCCTGACCGAGGAGCAGATGGATAACACTATAGAGAGGGAGGTGGTAGGTATTATCCAATAGTTGGTGGAGCACAAAGTAGAGAGAAGCACCGAAGAAGTGTTGAAGGAAACTGAGTAGAGCACAACTGTAGGAAAGGAATATGGGAGCATGGATGAAGACCCCAGCTTAGCAGTAAGCTTCCTAACAATAGCGTGGATAGGTGGAAAGGGCATAGTAGTGGTGCAAGAACACGATATGAATTATATTAATGATCCAAGTAAGGTACTGCGCATGCATTTCCAAAGTATAGTGCCCACCAACCAACTCCTCACTTGATTTTTTTTTATGAAGAGGGTGTGTACATGCACATGAGGAAAATGCTATCTTGGGCTTTTGAGTCCCATGTTGACGAACCTGAATTCAAGGTAAATCATGATGCATTGATGAAGATACCATATTCCAAGGGAGTAAATCCCCTTTTAAATTCCCAACAAATGTCAGATGAGCAAGTTTACAACGCACTCAAAAAAGCATCAGTAGATGTGGAAGAAATACTCTTCGGTAAAAATGATAGAATAAGGGTCTTGGAGGAAGAGCTTGAGAAAAATAATGAGGAGATCATTGAGTGGGATAAGGAGATAAAATAAAGGAATTGATTAGTGTGAAATTAAGGCATAAAATGATGGATGTAAAGGTGAAGATGCGTGAAATCCACAAGAAGATAAAGGCCATTTCAGATGTCATTATCTTGAAACACCTAGACTTGGCCCCGCCTAAGCAAAATACGAGTCAACCATGCACCTCTTAGAAGACTTGACCTGCATCCTCACCATGGAAAGGTAGCCACTCACATTAGAATCGGTAGAGGAGGCGATGGCATGCCAGAAGAAGGAAGAAAGGATGAAGATTGGGGAGAAAATGACTCAGTACTTCGATCTCCTTGCCATGGTAAAAACCACTGTGCATATGGACGGAGTCATGTATGACAATTGTGCCGACAGAGATAGTGTAGCATGTATATTATATTGGAAAGCAACTCCTTTAAACACAAACCAAACTTGCATAAAATAAATCACACTTGCGGAAATTAAAAGGCACACTTGCAGAAATAAAGTTTGCATGAAAGAAACACACTTGCATGAATTGAAATGCACACTTGCAGAAATAAATAAAGGCACACTTGCATAAATTGAAATTACTAAATTGAAAATAAAGGAAAGAGGAAAGGACACCTACAGGTTCACAAAATAAATTACATAACATAAAAAAATAGAAATTTACAACAAAAGGAAAACTGTAGAAATAAAGAAATTACATAACATAAAAAACATAGAAATTTAAAACAAAAGGAAAACTACAGAAATAAAGAAATAAACATTAACACATTGATCCATATTCCTTGGAATGAGTGGCCAGCTCATTCCTTGGAAGAGGATTTAATTCATACTTTTAATTCAGAACTTGCAGAAAAACTTTACTTCCAAAGATTGGAAAGAAAGAACAGATCTTGATTACTTGGGGAAAAGAAATTACATATCTAAGTGTGGAAGGTTGCATTTATAATTTATGCATCCAACCAACTCCTTATTTTAGGAAATACAATCTGATCTTATCTTTATTCCAATCCTAACAACTAAGATCTCCATCTCCACAAAATATGGAGAGAGATATATTATTGAAGTCAAATCTTATCTCACTTATTTTAGGAAGATTTGCTCCCAAATCTTCTCCTTGCTTTTCGGTAACAAGAATCATAATGATTTTATTCCTCTACATTATTGGAAGGAGGATTTCCCTCAAAATATTATTTTGACCAAATACCTTTCTCAGATTTTCCATTTGACTTTGTTGTTTTTGATTGTGGAACTTTTGACGCTTGTCAAATACGCTTTTTCCTTGGACTGCAGTTCACTAAAAGTTAGATTTCTCTTGATTGGTAAAACTTGTAGAAAATATGAATGAATTTTTTGTTAAACATGAATTTCTATGAACAAAAACCTCTCTCATATTTTCCATTTGAATTTTTGTTTCTGTTTATGGAACTTTTAGTGCTCGTCTGATACACGTTTCCTCGAACTGCAGCTCACTGAAAGTTAGATCTCTCTTCATTGGTAAAACCTGTAACAAATATGAATGAGGATTTTGTTAAACACATTTCTATGAACAAAAAACCTCTCTCATATTTTCCATTTGATTTTTTGTTTCTGTTTATGGAACTTTTAGTCTCTGATACACGTTTCCTCGAAGTGCAGCTCATTAAAAGTCAGATATCTCATTGGTAAAACCTGTCTGAATGATTTTTTTGTTCACATTACTATGAACAAAAACCTCTCTCATATTTCCCATTGGAATCTCTGAGTTTTCACAATCCCTCAAAAATTGTCATTCCTTTGATGCAAGTTCTGGAACTAAAGTTGTCATTCCTTTTATGCAAGTTCCGGAACTAAATCAAGTTCCGGAACTAAATCTGATTTTTCCATGAATTGAAAGTTACAGAACTAACTTCCATTCAATTGATACAAGTTTTGGAACTAAATCTGTGAGTTCCGGAACTAAACCTGCAAGTTTCGGAACTAACTCTGTGAGTTCCGCAGCTAACTCAAAAATACTATAACTTTTGCATGCGACCTCGGATTGAGATGATTCTTTTTTTGAACTTGCATAATTTTTTGAGAGAATCTGAATATGAAATCAGATTTGATTTTAAATGTACTATTCATGATCAATTCCAGTTTTCCCAATACTAGCATTATCTTTCCTTTATGACCTGCATACACAAGACTTTGCATCTTTTCCCAAATAATCAATAGGATTAGTCAACAAAATAGATAACAAAATATTTATAAAGAATGAACAATATATATATCCTATATTCTATCTTAAGAAAACTATAAGTTCCTAGATTACATTTAAATCCACTTTCAAAGGTAACTTGGAAGGACAAAATAATGGTAATTTATGGCCAATTTATGGCCTCATCATTGCCCCACACTTAATCTTATGCATGTCCTCATGCATTACATTATTATCTCCTCTTCTTAGATTCTTCTATATATTGAGGACACTTTCTTATGGATCTCCTTCTGCTGCTTTTGATTTCTTTCTTTTACAATAGGTTCTTGTGTGGATCTCCTTCTGTTGCTTTTGATTTTCTTTCTTTTACAACAGGTTCTTGTGTGGATCTCCTTCTTCTGCTTTTGATTTATTTTCTTTTACAACAGGTTCTTGTGTGGATCTCCTTCTGTTGCTTTTGATATTCTTTTCTTTTACTTTGCTTTTGGATTCTTTTCTTTACAATAGGTTCTTGTGTGGATCTCCTTCTGTTGCTTTTCATATTCTTTTCTTTACAATAGGTTCTTGTGTGGATCTCCTTTTGTTGCTTTTGATATTCTTTTCTTTTACAACAGGTTCTTGTGTGGATCTCCTTCTGCTGCTTTTGATTTCTTTTATATATTATTTTCTTTACAATAGGTTCTTGTGTGGATCTCCTTCTATTTCTTTTCATATTATATTCTTTACAACAGGGTCTTGTGTGGATCTCCTTCTGTTACTTTTGATATTCTTTTCTCTTACAACAAGTTCATGTGTGGATCTCCTTCAGATACTTTTGATTTCTTTTATTTTACACAGGTTCTTATGTGGATCTCCTTCTATTGCATGTCTCATATCAAAATTCATATTTATGCTTCTCCTTCTCTCCCATAAATTAAACTCAAAAATGTCCTCATGCATGTTGTCTATTTATTGCAAAGAGGTCTTTGTCATTCTATTGTTGCACATCTACAAAAGTGTGGTACATAAATTAGACTCAAAAAGTTTGATTGCAAAGAGGTGCACATATTTTTCATATAAGCAGGAGAGATACTTGAATTTTATTTTTTCTTCCTTGGAAATATTTAAAAGTGGATCTAGCTGTAATAAAAAAACTTACAAGAAAGCTTAAAAATAAAATAATAGAACAAAATAACTTGATCATACCTCTAGTTGTCTTTGTCATCTTATTGTTAACATGGTCAAATAGTGCTGAGAAGAAAGCCATCAGGTAACTATTGATTTCCTTTGAAGAAGATCCACCTCCTTTTTTCCTTTGATTGGCCAGCACACTGGTTTTCCAATCAATTTTTTTTTTACCTTTGATTGGCCAGCAAGCTAGTTTTCCAATCAAAGCTTTTTGATTATTTTTTATTTTTATTTTTTTATTTTTTTTTGCTGAAATGATAGCATGAGAAGGATTAGAGAAAAATTTGATCCATCATCAAACTATATTCATCAAAGTACAACTTGTGTAAAATAGGAAGCAATGTCTGAGATCTCATAAAAACCTTTTTGCATACTTGGTAACTCCAAGAAGATTCCAAAAATTGTGTAGACAATTTTTAGGTCTTCAAAGCCCAACTTGAATTGTGCAATATCAGAATCACCATAGTAATCTTCAAAGCTCAGACTAGTGATCTCAGGAGATGGAGAGTTGTTAAAAAAGAAAGTGAATGTATCCGTGGGTCCCTCCAAAATCTGCATGCTCCTTGGTTGATATTGTTGGTGCTCCAAAATCTACATGCTAATATCAAGAACAACTCTAGAAATTCCTATAGATCTAGTCCTCAGATGTTAGTATGCAAAACTTTCTTGCCTTGATATTCACAGTAATTGCTTCTTAATGTTATACAAGCATATATAAAAATGAAAAAATTGAAAGACATGAAAACAAATTTTTCTAATGGATCTGGTTCAGGGATTGAATTTTATTATGGGATGAAAAACTGATTTGGATGGGTGGATTTATTATGAGTGGGTTTTTATTTTGGCTCTAATGAAATCCCTGAATATGGATGAAGTTAATTAGAAATGCTACCACTTCATTATTACAAACTGGATAAGCCAGTTTTTTACTAAGGTTATGTGTAATAAGATCACTGAGTTGTTAGTTGATACAAGGGGAAATGGTTGTGGTTATCAAAAATGGCATATGATATTTCATCAACTAGATCTACTTCCAGATTCAATATCATATTATACCATTTCCAGATCTGAATTATTTGTTCATACCATTATACCTCTTGATCAAACATCACAGTCATTTTTCTTATACACAGAGTTAGTTTGTGGGGAGATATTTACAATCTAATATTCCTAATTGCAGAAATGAAATTTTAATCTACTTGCAGGAAATAAAAGTCTAAAGAAACTACTTACCAAATTCTTCCTATCACAGAATTGCTAAAAGGTATTCTACTGTCACTAGAATATTCTTTTAGAGAACTCTGAATCTCCCAATAACATCGTGTTCCCCAGCAAACATGCCAAAATGATGAGGGTCGTCAATCCTCACCATTAATAATGTCAATCCGGGTTGGTGTCTGAAGGCTGTATGCATTAAGAGAAGAAGATCTTGGAAAGAAACTCCTTTAAACACAAACCAAACTTGCTTAAATTAAAATCACACTTGCAGAAATAAAGTTTGCATGAAAGAAACACACTTGCATGAATTGAAATGCACACTTGCAGAAATAAAGGCACTTGCATAAATTGCTAAATTGAAAATAAAGGAAAGAGGAAAGGACACCTACAGGTTCACAAAATAAATTACATAACATAAAAAAATAGAAATTTACAACAAAAGGAAAACTGCAGAAATAAAGAAATTACATAACATAAAAAAATAGAAATTTAAAACAAAAGGAAAACTACAGAAATAAAGAAATAAAAATTAACACATTGATCCATCTTCCTTGGAATGAGTGGCCAGCTCATTCCTTGGAAGAGGATTTAATTCATACTTTTAATTCAGAACTTGCAGAAAAACTTTACTTCCAAAGATTGGAAAGAAAGAACAGATCTTGATTACTTGGGGAAAAGAAATTACATATCTAAGTGTGGAAGGTTGCATTTATAATTTATGCATCCAACCAACTCCTTATTTTAGGAAATACAATATGATCTTATCTTTATTCCAATCCTAACAACTAAGATCTCCATCTCCACAAAATATGGAGAGAGATATATTATTGAAGTCAAATCTTATCTCACTTATTTTAGGAAGATTTGCTCCCAAATCTTCTCCTTGCTTTTCGGTAACAAGAATCATAATGATTTTATTCCTCTAAATTATTGGAAGGAGGATTTTCCTCAAAATATTATTTTGACCAAATACCTTTCTCGGATTTTCCATTTGACTTTGCTGTTTTTTATTGTGGAACTTTTGACGCTTGTCAAATACGCTTTTTCCTCGGACTGTAGTTCACTAAAAGTTAGATTTCTCTTGATTGGTAAAACCTGTAAAAAATATGAATGAGGTTTTTGTTAAACACATTTCTATGAATAAAAAACCTCTCTCATATTTTCCATTTGAATTTTTTGTTTCTGTTTATGGAACTTTTAGTGCTCGTCTGATACACGTTTCCTCGAACTGCAGCTCACTAAAAGTTAGATCTCTCTTCATTGGTAAAACTTGTAACAAATATGAATGAGGTTTTTGTTAAACACATTTCTATGAACAAAAATCTCTCTCATATTTTCCATTTGACTTTTCTGTTTCTGTTTATGGAACTTTTAGTGCTTGTCTGATACACGTTTCCTCGAACTGCAGCTCATTAAAAGTCAGATCTCTCTTGATTGGTAAAACCTGTAAGCAAATATGAATGAGGTTTTTGTTAAAAACATTTCTATGAACAAAAACCTCTCTCATATTTCCCATTGGAATCTCTGAGTTTTCACAATCCCTCAAAAATTGTCATACGTTGATGCAAGTTCCGGAACTAAAGCTGTCATTCCTTTTATGCAAGTTCCGGAACTAAATCTACAATTTCAGAACTAAATTTGATTTTTCCATGAATTGAAAGTTCTGGAACTAACTGTCATTCAATTGATACAAGTTCTGGAACTAAATCTGTGAGTTCTGGAACTAAACCTGTAAGTTCCGAAACTAAAACCTGTGAGTTCCGGAACTAACTCTGTGAGTTCCGCAGCTAACTCAAAACAACTATAACTTTGCATGCGACCTCGGATTGAGATGATTCTTTTTTTGAACTTACATAATTTTTTGAGAGGAATCTGAATATGAAATAAGATTTGATTTTAAATGTACTATTCATGATCAATTCCAGTTTTCCCAATACTAGCATTATCTTTCCTTTATGGCCTGCATACACAAGACTTTGCATATTTTCCCAAATAATCAATAGGATTAGTCAACAAAATAGATAAAAAAATATTTATAAAGAATGAACAAGATATATATCCTATATTCTATCTTAAGAAAACTATAAGTTCCTAGATTACATTTAAATCCACTTTCAAAGGTAACTTGGAAGGACAAAATAATGGTAATTTATGGCCAATTTATGGCCTCAACCAAGAGGTGCACATGCAGGATCAGTAAATAGAAGGGTGCTTGGGGAAAATTGAGATGGAAAAAGGTTTTAAGAAGGGTTTAAGTGAAAATAGGGCATGCATTGGAGGCAAAACAAGGGTTTAAAGGACTTAGCCATATTTGGGCATCGTGGAGTCACTTGAGGAAAAACGTGAGAACTCAACTAGGCGTGATAAGTGGATAAGGTGTCAACCTAGAACCTTGGAGGCTAAGAAAATGATATTCCACATAGGGAATATTCCCATAAGCATCATTACAATTAGTAGATTTTTTTTTCAAAGAGGATAAATATTCGCCAATGGAGGACCACATTGACACTTGACATGTGATCTACTCAAGAGATAAGTCATGGTGGTGGACCATTGGTCCTATTTAAAGAAGTGCTTGGGACAGGAACAAGGGAGGAGGGAAAAAGAGAGGAGGAGAAGGTAGTTCGAAGGCACTAGAAGGTATGATAGTGCTGAGAGAAGGAGGGTAACGAGATGTTGCAGAAATGTTAGGAAATGCTAAGGTTTTAGAGCTCATGATGTTAGGGTTTAGATTTCTTGGTACTATATGGTTGTAAGGGATATCATTAAGCACATATATGGGTACTGGGGTCTGTATCAAGGGTTATAATGGGGAAATCATAGTTAGTATCTCTAATCAGATGGGTTTGCAGGGGTTGGAGCTTTGTCACTTGATGCATATGGTCTAAGATGACCCTTTTGAATGTAGTATGGTTACGAGAAACTCTTTTAAATAAATATACATGGATTTATTCTGTACATCTTACTTATGGGTGTAAACCCTGATGTTAACCATCTTGTCATGACTTAGATCTTGTTCCTTTTGCTTCATACAATGTTTATTTAGCTTTTTGATGCATTGATGTGTAGATTTGTTAGTTATATATTTTTACTTTTAAGTAGATGCATGTACTTTTGTTTCTGTAAATAAATCCTCCATTAATGGTGGAAATCTCTTACAAATCTCACAGAAAGGGGGGTCTCGGTGCCCACGTGCACCTCAGGTGAGCACCCAACATATGTTGGGTAATAGGCCGACGCACTTGGGGTTAGAAGAGGTATTAAAGGTAAAATAATGACTACATCTCTGCATGATCAATACAACTACTGGCATGGAATTAAACTACAATCAAGCACGATTTATAGTTTCATGGTTTTTATAACATTAATGAAATTATACTTATTACACTTTAAATGATATTAAGAAAATACAATTACCATTTCATTTCTTTTTCGAAGTTAAGGAGAGATAGAAACACCATTTTCCATAGTCAATTTCTTTTCAAGTAAGCATAAAAAGAAGGTTTCCTACATGCATGCATTTGTGTTTACAAGGTTTACCGATAGTTTTTTTTTGCTTGGATAAGGTCATATGAAAGTTTTGTCTATAGAGTTGCAAGTTTCCAAAATTGTCAAATTTAGATAATTTTCTCATAAATAAGTGTTCAAAAAACATCTTCGAGACTCAAACACATAATGGAATGAATTCCTACCTATTCCCCTATATACAGAGAAACACTCAAACCTAATAGAACCCCCAAACTAGAAAACAAGATTTAAATGGTGGTCATTTTTCCAGAGCTACCGATCATAAATGCACCCAAGTGTTCTCGTATCCCAACAACCGGAGGCCTAAAAAACCTATCAAGAAAACTAACTTGTGAGTTGTTTTTCTCCAAACTGAGGGTTTGTATTAATTGTCTCATAGAAATATTAGAGGCATGTGGAAGCCAAAATCTATTCGACACCCAGGGCCAAAACAAAGGATCAAAACCAAACTACATTTATAAATTTCAGTAGTTTTTTTAAAGTTGTAAACTATCATGTTAAGCTTCTAAAAAAGTTATGAAACAAGGTAAAACAAACATCCCAGGAACAACTAAATGTTTGGTTAAACTCTATGTATAACTAGGTACCCGGATAAAGTTTTCTTTTCTCATTTCATGTTTTATAGCGGATGTTTTGTGCCTCCATGAAAACAAGTTTTATTAACATTACACAAAGTTGAGAAAAAGTAGTTTTACTACGTTTCCCATTTATCCTGCCAACCCCATGGTTTCCATATCCAAACTGGTATTGTATTTTATCCATCCATGTTACGTGGTAAAGGAGAGTAGTGTTTTCATTTATGGTTAATGCTCTTGATGCATACCAACAGAGGTGTAATTTTTTATGCTATAACCCATCCCATTTAATTCACCTAAACATTATTTTTCTTTAAATCAATTTACAATTCCCTTACAATTAAGAAAACCATGAATGATAAAACATACAAGGATAGAGTAAGACGGCCATTCCTGGAATTGAGTTGGCGAGTGACTGAAGAACGCAAGGTGCACGGTTTGTATCCATTCAAGAATTCTGTTAAAAAATTTTGTGGCCTTGTGAATGCTTCCAAAACTTCTCAACAAATATGTTTTATGAAAATACAGCAACTATAACAAAAAAGAGAAACATATTCAGGGAATTTTATCAAATAGTTGGCATGCCTTGATCTTACTTATTTTACACTAATACAATAACTATACACAAAGAAAGCCATCTTCCTACTGCAAATAAACTGCCCTTTAGTCCCTCCAACCAAACATCACATTACTCTATATAGATACTTTACATCCAATTGTAAGTCATAAGACCACATATCCTTAAAGTATTTTATCAAATAGTTCACACACCTTGTATAGGTTCCCCCCCACACACACACACACACATTACATACTCTACTAACAGGGATAACAACAAAAATCAAAACATATGAAAAATTTTCCTCTACCCATGTGCTTCGATTGGCAGTGCTTCCAATATGGTTCCAGAGGGGGAGTACAATGGTGAATACTAAGGAGTTTTGTTATATGCATGATAATTGTATTTTCATTGAAATTTTCTAAGGTTGTTCTCAAGCTCTTGACTTTGGTATAGGCAAGAGGAGGAGAAAAGGTTGCAGTGCATAGCTTTACACATGTCAATTTATATTTGTATAAATATTTTTTTGTCTTTTAACCATCCATTTTGTGCATATCTTGCAACCATTATTGTCGAAAAGAATACATTTCCCTCAATAATTTAACAAACTACTCAAATACATGGCGTGTAGCTCCCATTTTGCATAATTTCCAAACAGGGTATAAAAAGAAAGCATGTGTGGACCAATACTTTTCAACAGACATGTTTTGTGATTATCCTATAACTATGGAATTTTAGAGGAGATACATTTCTTCAAGGCATTTTATCAAAAATTTGTGTGCCTTGTCTAGGCTCCCAATTTCAACAAACACAAGGAGAATTTTGGTAGGGGTCATGGAAACTAGCTTCACACTTGGTAATTTATTAAAAAAAAATGTTTTGTCCATACTAGCACCAAAAGCGCCCCAACTCTAGAAAAATATGTTACCCAAGCCTTTTCAACGCACCCAATCTAGACAGAAACCAATAACATCACAGTCCATGTGACCTCATCATTTTTTTGAGGCTTTTAAAAAAACTATTCACCTATTTGGCGCCACCTATGCCCATAAAGTACTTCCACGTTTGCCAAACGAATGACTTCTAGTGCAGTTGCAACTAAATCGTGACAAAAATTCTCTACCGTGTGCTTTGATTGAAGTCGATGGCCTACTATCATTTTTCAATGGGAAAAGGTTGGGTGGATGCTGACAGACGTAGTGGAAATGTGGATTTACCCTATTAGGAGCTCCAATTATGGCACAAGACAACAGGTAATGGAGAGATAACATTGAGAATGTTGGTTTAAACTTGACCAAGGTAATAACCCATAATTTAAAACAAATAAAATAGAAAAATCTACCATGTCCAATCTATTTACCACCAGTATCAACCTGGAACAGGCTCTATCTAAGCAAAAACTACAAATAAAATTATCTTCTTCAAGAAAGATTCCACACCAAGCCCAAAATCATCCGACTACATTATCTGACAATGTTTACAAAATCCCCCAAAATCCTCACGCATGCCCAAAATTTCATTAAAAACACTCTCACAAAAATAAAAAGATGAATTGGGATTGGTACAAGCCCTAAACAAATTGGGGGAAGTTAGGAATATTTGAATTATTTTAAGATTTACTTAAATTTACTTGAATTTCCTTCTATGGTTAGTTTCATGGTTAATTTAATTTTTTAACAATTACTTTAACCAAAACCTCCACCATTCTTGATATGTCACTTAATTAACATGTAAATTTCTTCATTGAGAATTATGTAGAATCTTTTTATTGCTAATGAAATACGCTTGAGTTATATTGATATTTAATAATATAAATAAATTTATAAATATTTCAAACTCAAGGTTCGAGAATTATCCCAAGTTGGATGAATCGTGAGAATATTGACTTCATCTCACAAATCGAAAACATGGGGACAATCCTAGGGTTCCAAAAGGTTAGTCTGTGAAAGGACACTTCAAAACTACCCTTATTAATTTATTATCACAAATTCTTAATTTAAATGATACCATTATTTTATAAATTATTCATAATGTAAGTACGACGCTAGAACAACTAAATCAATCAAACCAAGGTCGACTCGAGCCCACACAACTACAATCGAGGAGTGGTAACGGGAGGGGAATTACATAAGTACCATTTAAGAATTAATGTTGATACTTGGGTGGTTTGACATTTAGACTAAGTTGAGCATAACTTTTCTATGCTTTATGACCTTGTACTTATCTTTTCTGGCCTTTAGCATTGCTTAGCGGAGCCTAAATGATCCATAACCTCTTTTTCATTTCATCACTTTTATTCACATTTTGCGGCCTTTTTTTATCTTCGCTTTGTGGCCTACAATGTTTTGTAGAGACTTTTGTTTCTATTACGGCTCACCTTATATCATAGATCTTCCATTCCCTAGATTCTCTCATGTCACTTCATTCTACGGCTTTTCAAATTTACCTAGGTTTTAATTTCCTTTGTAGCCATGCTCCTTTGTCATGCAGATTTTCTAATCTCCACATTACACTATTTATTTAATCCATGGCTTGCCATACTTCTTCCTCACATGGATTTTCAAACTAAATTTTCTCAAGTCTAAGATCCAAATTAAGTTGTTTTAATAATCTTGCGTGCTTTTTTGACAATAATTACTATGAACAAGATGAGATGGTATATTAATGTTTTTTGTTAGAGAGGTTGATATTACATTTTCACCCCCCCTTAATCCACTCAAGAGTAGGTCATTATTACTATTTGGGGTAGTCTCTTGTCGTTTCACCTTTTTAACTTTATTATTGATAACAGGTTGAGAGGAACCTACATTTTATGAGGATCTTGAAAAATATCATCTCATTATAAAATAATTAATTAAAATCACTTTAAATAATAAATTAAGACTTTATACATCCATACAGATGACACCCTCATCCTATGAATTTCCCCATCCTCATGTCGGCTGATATAGGATGTATACTTTCCATAATGAAAGCGTATTATAATTGTTCAATTAATAAAAAATATTAACAAATAGATTGTAAACGTATACCTTTGTGTATGGGACACCCTAAGAGCTTATGAAGGATGTGTTCTCATTCCATCATCATCATCCTTCCCTCGGTCTATATGGGAAGTAGACTTATGATACACGAGTGGTATTAGAATTTTTTAGTGGAATTAAATAATTTCTAATTATAAATAAATTATAAATATCTACCTTTTGTAGATTATTTATAGGTTGAGGAATGTCCAGTCATACAAATTTAGTTGTCTTCATTAGATGGCTCATGTAGGTCTCTACAAGTAGTAGAACTCTCATTATGAATATGTATAATTCTGGTTTTAATTATGAAAAGGTATTGTTAAATTGTAAAATATAAAATAAATGTATACCTCCATAATGGGCATGTATAGGTCAATGAAAATCGAGGTGGCACGTGTGTTTCATCAAAATCCTCATCCATATCATGTTGGGTCATACCCCGATCTCTAGAGTTTCCATAGCTAAAGGAATCAAATGTCTTCTTGAATAGCTTACATCCTCTCTTATATCAAAACCATATTTATATGGTTTAATAACATTGAATTAATGCAATTAAAATTTATAAATACAAAGAAAATATAAATTACTTTAGAATAGGAAATTTGGTATAACATGACTAAATTCCAACACTTGTTACAAGGGTGTGTTAGGATAAATAATATTATCCTATTATTAATTATACATAGTTAGATTATTTAATTAATTTTATTAATTAAATAATAAATATACTGTTGTATGGTTAATCAACCATATTTGTTTGTATTCAGATTGTTATATTGTTTTAAACAATATATTTGTCTTTTTCTAATTCCTGCTTCCCGGATGTTATTGGAAGCTTATTCATTTTGGCATTTGGTTGCACCTGTGCAACTCATTCTCCTGTGTGTATTTGGCTGTGCAATATCTATAAATATTGCAGCCCATTCTCTGTAATTGTTTACTGATTGAGATTAATAAAATATCATAGGCTTCCGTCCCTATTTCTCAATCTACACTTGGTTTCAGAGCAGGTTGAAGGAGATTTGAGGATTGCATAAGAGGTTGAGGAGCATTGGAGAAGCTTTTGCAAGCAGAGGAGAGCCAGAGTTACCTCCTGCAACTTCCCAGCCCCATCCCTTGCAATACCACAATCAAATTCTTCAAAACCGCCATTAAATCTATGTAAAACCATGTATGGTCTTTGCAATTCAAGCACAAGGAGGATAGAATCCACCAAGGAAGAGATTGCAAGCTCAAAGGAGGGGAGAAAATTGATAGAAGTGTTATACACAGTCAAAACCACCTTCTTTCACGCAAAACCGCCTTCAAAAACCGCTGGTCGCTTTTCTCTTTGCTGGAAAATTCACTCAAAACCGGATTTCCAAAACACTGGTTTTATGAAAAGGTATGGTTTTACAGTTTGGAAGTGTTTAATTATAAATTTCTCTTTACATATACTTGTTTAGCTTAGCCGCCCAAGTGGCTAGCATAACTTTTGTAAGACACTTCCCATAAAGAGAGGTCAAGGGGTCAAATCCCCCTCCCTCACCCACTACCAAATTTGGCGAAATTTTTGGCGGAACTGCTAAATTTAGCAGATTTTTTGAATTTAGTTACAACTAACTAAATTTAGCGGAGAAATCCCTAATTTAGGGTAAATTTTTTTTTTCTCCCATCTCGGTCTGTTTTTTCATTCCAGACATTTTTTGCAAAAGGAGACCCATCCAAAAATTGCATTTTCAGCTATTATTCTTGCAATTTTTTAGCATTTTGGGTCATATTGGGCTCAGGAGGCGACTAGGACCCGCGAAACTGAAATTTTTTGCCTGTCATTCAAATTGTATAGTTTTTTGAATGTAAATTGTATACTGCTGCATATTGTACTAATTTGCAGGTTGCCATAGTCAACTGCAAAACTTTGTAATTGCTCAGAAACTGGCAGAATTGTAATAAAAAAACAGTAAAAAATTGGTTCTATAACACTCACGAGATCCTAGATCTCATTCGTAGCGTTCGGTATATACAGTGCCTCTGGGAAGCACTTACGGGTAAAGCCATCATGACTACTACTGCACTTAATGCCTAATATAGCTGCAACAACGTCGTCTGGGCATCGTCCCTATAAATCGACGGGGAGTAATAAGGTCACAGTGCACACACTATGAACCATCCCATCCGTCTGTGAACGATTGAAAGACATAAACCCAGACTGAGAAATTATCCGAGTATATAGCGAAGTTACGCGTGCGTATGAGGATATTTCTTTGAGCCGGTGTCAATAATCGCACAGACCCCATCAGTACTGTCTTGGTACCACGTATTGAATTCTTTCACGTACGTTAACGCCTCTTTCACGTACCACCGGGTATATAGAAAGGGCGAGATTCTTCCACGTACCGATGGGTATATTGGAAGGGCGCGTATATAGAAAGGTTCGGTATATCAGACTGACGGTATATAGATTGGGAGACCTTATACCTGGAGTGATAAGAGCCAAACCCTGTCAGTGATCTCTACAAAATGGGCACCAATGCCCCCAAATTTTTTCTTCCGGATTCACAATTTCTCAGAGGAAGCAACTATGTTTCTTGGAAGACAAAAATAAAGACACAGCTTGAGTTTGAAGAAATCTAGCCTGTTGTGACTGGTACTCTAACCAGATCACCAACTGATGCAACACAGCAATGACAATTTGATAGAGCAGATCATAAAAGCAAAACTCATCATCTTGTTTGGAGTGTCCGATGATGTGTAAGCCCACATTCGAGATGCCACATCAGCAAAAGAATCATGGGATAAGCTCAAGCACAATATATGAGGCCAAGAACAAGAATGTCATACTCAATTTGCAGAGTCAGTTACATACATTGAAATTCAAGCAGAATGAGAAAATTGAAGCCTTCCTAAGAAGAGTTGCAGAGTTGAGGGCTTCACTTCTAGCCCTAGGAGAAGAGGTCAAAGATGAATCTCTCGTTCCCATTGTTCTGAGAGCTCTACCTTCTTCTTACTGCATTTTTGTCACAACTCTAAACTTGTCAGATATGACAATTAGTTTTGACAAGCTAGTAAACCTACTGCAACAAGAGGAAGCAATGCGCAACAAGGATGATGAAGAGGAGCAGGCACTGTCTTCACATAAAAAATGGAAAGGAAAAGGTAAAGGAAAACCTAAATCCTATCAGAAGTCCCCACATCAGAATCAGTATCATGGGGACGATCAACAGAAGAAGCGATGTCTAATTTGCAAAAGAGGACATGACTTGCAAGAATGTTGGTTTAAAACTTATAAGAAAGGTTCATCAAGCAATTATGGACCACAACAACAACAATCTTACAAGGGACATTCAAACAAATATCACGGGCAGAAAAAGGGGAACTGGAAAAGAAGACCCCACTAGCAAGGTAATATTGCTGAGCAACAAGAACAGTCAGATAATGAAGACTTTTTGTTCACTGCTCGATTAAGTGCACCATCCACGTCATCTAGTGACGTCTAGTATGTTGATTCAGAAGCCACTCGACACATGACTGGCCACAGAGACTGGTTTATTTCAATGAGGGACACGCCATCGAAAAATCATGTTTCGTTGGGAGATGATTCTTCATATATAGTTTAGGGGATTGGAAACATTTCTCTACCCCTTGGTTCACGCAAATGTAGACTATCAGATGTTCTATATGTCCCTGGGTTGACAAAGAATCTTCTTTCGGTCAGTCAACTCCTAGACCACAACCTGAAAATTGACTTTGATAGTCAATCCGACAAGAAAATGTGTTTGATTCGAGATAAATCCAGAGGCTTGAAAATAATTGCAAAAGCCTCAAATGTGGGACGAATGTTTCAACTTGATTTCATTCACAAAAATGATCAAGCACTTGTGGCCAAAAACTCCACCTTAGCCCAGTTGTGGCATCGGAGATTTGGTCATGTAAGTTTCAAATATCTCAAAACACTTCGCTGGTGTAATATGGTACATGGGCTACCATCTCTTCAGAAGGATACAGACAAGTGTCCTCACTGCTTAGCAGAAAAACAACACAGAGTTTCATTCCAAAAGAGTACTTTTCGAGCTCATGGTAAACTTGACCTAGTTCATACCGATCTGTGCAGTCTGATGCAGCCAAGTCATTCAGGGTTCCAGTACTTCATGCTTTGTGTTGACGACTATTCACGGAAAATGTGGATTTTTTGTCTTCGCAAGAAAAGTGAAGCCTTTGAAACATTCAAAAAGTTCAAAGTGGTAGTTGAGAAAGAAACTGGTTGTCACATCAGAACTCTTCACTCAGATCGAGGGGGGGAATTCACCAGTGATGAGTTCAGAGACTATCTACAAACTCACGGGATTCGTCGACAAATGCCTCCTCCACACACACCACAGCAAAATGGTGTTGTCGAGAGAAGAAATCGTACTATCATGGAAATGGTGTGATGCATGATCGATGATTCCGGACTTGTAAAGACATTTTGGGCAGAAGCAGCAAAAACAACAGTGTATTTGTTAAACAGAGCGCCCACAACTACTCTTGATGGAATTACACCACAAGAAGCATGGTCAAAAAGGAAACCATCCATTGCACACCTCATAGTATTCGGGTGCAAAGCCAGCATGCACATACCCAAACAGAACAGAAATAAATTGGACATGAAGTCACAAAATCTCATCTTCATTGGATACAGTGAAGAGACTCTTGGGTACAGACTGATGGATCCTAAGACTAAAAAAGTCTACACAAGTAGAGATGTTGAGTTTTTCGAGAAGAAGGAAGCAGAGACTCCTCCTCCGGACTCGCAAGATGTAGATTTTTCACCCGTTGTAAAAACTGAAGCTAATGTTCCCTCAGAATATGAAAGTGATGATGAGGATGATGGTGTTAATCAAATAGAACCACAACCCATGGGAACAGTTCAACGTATGCCTAAATGGTGTACAAGTACATTAGGAGATGCAAGATTGGATGCTCCACCGGATACATCCACCCCTGGACCATGGACTCACAGTAAAGCAAGAGATGAAGTTAACTTTTCTTTGAAGAGTAGAGTTATTGAATTAGACGAGCCCTCTACAGTCCAGGAAGCCCTAAAGTCAAAATCTTGGAAAGATGCCATGGATTCTGAATATCAATCAGTGATGAAGAATAACACTTGGCAACTTGTTGATCTTTCACCAGGGAAGAAACCCATTGGATGCAGATGGATATTCAAAACTAAGTACAAAGTAGATGGGACAGTGGACAAGTGCAAAGCAAGACTTGTAGCAAAGGGGTACGCACAGAAAGAAGGCATTGACTATGAGGAGACATTTGCTCCCACAACTAAGATCAAAACGATCAGGATGATCTTTGCTCTAGCTGCACAGTTTGGATGGAAAGTTCACCAAATGGACGTAAAAAGTTCCTTCCTGAATGGAGATTTACAAGAAGAAGTTTACATGACTCAACCTGAGGGATATGTTGTACCTGGTCAAGAAGAAAAGGTATGCAGACTCAGGAAATCTCTGTATGGCCTCAAACAGGAACCCCAGATATGGTACATCAAGATTAATGAGCATCTCGTACAACATGGATTCGTCAGAAATCCATACGATCCCAATCTCTACCTCAAAAAGCAAGGGGGGGAGATGGTGATTGTTGTAGTTTATGTCGATGATCTAGTCATCACTGGCAGTTCAGTGAAGATGATTGATGAAACAAATAAAGATCTTAAGCGATCATTCGACATGACAGATCTCAGGCTTATGCACTACTATCTTGGACTAGAAGTATGGCAAAAAGAGAATCACATCTTTGTTTCTCAGATGAAATATACCAAGACAATGCTCGAGAAGTTTAGGATGATGGATTGCACACCAATTGCTACACCTATGGAGAACAGATTATAGTTATCTCGTTCAGATCCATCTCCTGAGGTAAGTGCCACTCTCTATCGGCAGCTGATTGGGAGTCTCATTTACCTGACCTACACTAGACCAGATATCAGCTTTGCAGTGAGCTATCTATCCAGGTTCATGCAGGAACCCAAAATTTGTCATTGGAAAGCAACAAAGCACATTTTGAGATATCTCAAAGGATCAGTGGATCTTGGTCTAGAATACAAGAAGAATGAAAACTTCTTTTTGACTGGATATTCGGATTCAGATCATGCATGTAACATTGATGATAGAAAATCCACTTCTGGATTTGTATTCTTTATGGGATCTGGACCAATATCATGGGGAAGTAAGAAACAACACTTTGTTTCTCGCTCTTCCACAGAAGCCGAGTATCGTTCTGCAGGAGAACCTGTCTGTGAAGTGATTTGGCTACGTCGCATACTGGAAGGACTTGGAATACCACAGGACAAACCGACTACCATGTATGTAGACAATGAAGGTGTTCTCAAACTTGTTTGCAATCCAGTTTTTCACGAGAGAACAAAGCACATTGAAGTTCAGGTTCATTTCATACGTGAACATGTGTTGAAGCACAACATACAGCTTCAGTTTTGTCCAACGGCTGAACAACGAGCAAATATTTTCACAAAGTCACTTGCACGTGACAAGTTCGAGTTGTTCAGAGCATTTCTCTCCTCATCTCTTCAGACAATGCACAATTAAGGGGGGGAATGTTAGGATTAAATATTATTATCCTAATATTAATTATGCATAGTTTAGGTTATTATTTAATTTTATTAATTAAATAATAATTGTTATTTGGTTATATGGTTAATCAACCATATTTTCTTTTATTTCTTACTGTTATATTGTTGTAAACAATATATTTGTATCTATTCATTTCCTGCTTCCCGGATGTTATTGGAAGCTTGTTTATTCTAGCATTTGGTTGCACCTGTGTAACTTATTCTCCCGTGATGTATTTGGCTGTGCAATATCTATAAATATTGCAGCCCATTCTCTATAATTTTTTAGTTGATTGAGATTAATAAAATTGTACATAGGCTTCCGTCCCTGTTTCTCAATCTACATAACATTGTGCCAGTAAGGAAGAAGAATGGGGAAATAAGGATTTTTGTAGAATTTTGAAATCTGAATTAGGCATCTCTCAAGGACAACTACCCTCTTCCAATCATGGAACATATTTTTCAAATAGTCACTGGATCAAAAATGCTCTCTTTGCTTGATGGATTCTTAGGGTACAACCAAATCAAGGTGGCAGAAGAGGACAAAATAGCCTTCACAAAACCTTGGGGCAATTTTTCCTACAACAGAATGCCTTTTGGCTTGATCAATGCTAGAGCCACTTTCTAGAGAGCAATGGACTTAGCCTTCAAAGATTTGAAACATTGCATTGTCATTTACCTTGATGACCTCATGGTTTTTTCAAAGAGGAGGGGAGATCATATCAGTCATTTAGAGAAAGTCCTAGCAAGATGTAGGAAACATGGCATTTCCCTAAATCCAAAGAAGTGCGTTTTTGGAGTCATAGAAGGTAAGTTGTTGGGACACATTGTGAACAAACATAAAGCACACAATGATCTTGAGAGGGTCAGAGATATCCAAGAACTAGCCTTACCAACCAGCAAGAAGGGAGTTCGTTCATTCTTTGGAAAGGTAAACTTCCTTCGACGTTTTGTGCCTGAGTTTTCTGAACTGACTAAGCATATAACTTCCATGATGAAACCTCAAGCAAGTTTCAAGTGGAATAAGGAAGGAAAAAAACATTTGAGGAGATCAAGAAATCCATTGCCAAAGCTCTAACTCTTATATCTCCAGATTTCAACAAGGAGTTCATCATGTATTACTATGCATCAGAACATACACTCTCTGATATCCTTGTTCAGAAAAATGATGAAGGTTTGGAAGCACCCATTGCTTTCATGAGTTGTCCTTTGAAAAATCATGAGTTAAAGTACAAACAATTGGAGAAACTTGCCTACATAGTGGTTAAAGCTATTAAAAGTTTTAGATTCTACATTCTCAATTCCCATACAATGGTGATGGTCCCTGGAAGTGTAATCAAATCCATTTTGACTCAACAAGATCCTAGGGCTAAGAGAGGAAGTTGGATTGACAAAGACCCAAGAGTATGAATTGGAAATTAGACTCTCTAATCTGGTAAGAGGAAATGGTTTGTGCAAGCTGATTGCTGAAGATGAAGCTCTCAAACTCAGCAGGAAGAAAAAGATGGTGTTTTCTCAACCTATTCAGGAGACAGTTGACAGGCACTCTTTGTCACCACTACTGATGAGTGGTTTGTTGACATTGCTTACTACCTCACTTATGGAGAATGCCCTCCTCATCTTGATTACAAACAAAGAAGGACACTCAAGATAAAGGCAGCCAAGTTTGTGATCTAGAATCATGCACTTTACAAGAGAGACCTAGATGGTTGTTTCCTCAGGTGTGTGGATAAGGAGCAGCAAGAAAAGTTTCTTAGGGCATATCATGATCAAGCTTGTGGTGGACATTTCTCAGCAATGGTCACGACACATAAGATACTCAAAGGGAGATATTATTGGCCCTCCATCTTTGCAAACACTCAGGATTGGGTTTCCAAATGCAAAGCATGCCAACAATTTGTGGGAAAGCCACAACTAGCTATATTGCCACTCAGGCATGTGGTGATTGAAGAACCATTTCAACAATGTGGGTTATATTTTATTGGTGTTCTGAATCCTCATTCTAGTATAGGGCATACTTATGTACTCACTGCAACTTATTACTTCACTAAATGGGTGGAAGCCACCCCAACCAAGCAAGCCAGCTCTGAAATAGTCTACAACTTCATCAAGGAGAATATTATTGTTTGTTTTGGGATACCACATAAAATTGTTATAGACAATGCCACCTATTTCTCTTCCAAGGAGCTCAGAGATTTTTGTTATGGCTTTGGAATCTCCCTATCTCACTCTTCTATTTACTACCCACAGGGAAATGGGCAAGCCAAGTCAAGCAATAAGAACATTGTGACAATTGTTTTGAAAGCTGGTAGATGAGAATCAAAGGAACTGGCACAAGAAGTTATATGATGCATTGTGGGTTGATAGGATCACTCCTAAGAAGGCAATAGGTATGTCACCTTTCCAAATGTTGTATGGATTTGAGGTAGAGATTCCCTCAAATGTTGTATGGATTTGAGGTAGAGATTCCTCTCATAATTGAGATGCCAGCTCTCAAGTTACTGCAAGAAATAAAAGATGGTCAATACAAAGACTCCATTGATAAGAGGATCCTCTTCTTGGAGAAGCTGGAAGAAATTAGATGCCAAGTGGTGGATAGAATCAAAGAAAACCAATTTAAAGTGAAGAAGATCTTTGACAAGAGGGAAAATTTAAGAAAATTCAAGGTTGGAGATTTTTTCCTGTTGTGGGACAAGAGAAGAGAACCAAAAGGTAGCCACAGAAAGCTTGATTCATTATGGCTCGGCCCATTCCAAATTCAGGGAACTTGTGGTGAGAATGTTTTTCTCCTCTCATACTTGGATGGAACACCATTGGAATTGCCTTGAAGTGGGAAATACTTGAAACTATATCATCAGTGAAAGCGGGTTGTCCCCCGCCTTGTACCATAGGTGATTTCATAGGTGTGTTTTTTCCCTTTTCTGTTGTGTGGTTTTTGGTTTTGTTTTGTTTGGTTTTTGTTGTGTGTGGTTTGGCTTGTGTGTTTCCTCCTTCTTTCATTATTTCTCAGAATTGTACATGACTCTGCAAGGCCCAATGGATAAGGCACTAGTCAACGTAATATTTTTTGAAACTTGAGATTCTGGATTCTCATGTCGTGCCCTAGCCTTGCCCAGTTCACACCATGTCCCCAAGCTAGAGCCAACTGTCGTCTCCCAAAAACTACTCTGTGTTTTCATAGCCAAATTGATTTTTTTTGAGCTCATGCCCTTCGTTGGTGTTTAAGCCAAGTTAGAGATTCAAGAAATTAGCAAAAGTAGTGCCCTAGTGTGGTTTAAATACTGTTTTACTCATTTTGAGAAATCCTCCATTTTTGATCGAAATTGTTCACTTGTTCTATGGCCTGGGTCGTCAAATCATTTTTTTTTCCTCCATGTCTCGGGTTCGTGAAGGAAATTCAAAATTTGGACTCAAAAAGATGAAGTTCTCTTCCTCTGAGTATTTTTCCCGTAGTAGAAATGATTGCGGAAAAAGCAAATTTTTTTTTCCAGGTTGTATAAGTTCCTGAGGGACAACTGGAACCCGAAAAGTTGAAATTTCTGATTCTAGAAAAAGCGGAAGTTTTTTTCCCAGGATACACAAGTTCACAAGGGATAACTGGGACCCAAAAAGTTGAAATTTCTGACTGCGAAAAAAGTGGAAGTTTGTGTCCCAGGCTGCACAAGTTCAATTGGGACACTTGGGACCCGAAAAACCGAATCAGAGCGGCGGGCCGGTGGATGAATTTGAGTTTTTGAGCCTCTTTGTAAAAAAGGAAAAATTCAAATCTTGAGCCCGCAAGGAAAAAGTCAAAGGTGAAGCCCGCCATTGAAAAGTCAAAGTGGGAGAGTGGGCCAATGGAGGAAATTGAGTTTTTAAGCCTTTTTCCAAAAAAGGTTAAAATGTTAAGAAAAGAGTGTCAACCCCATCTCCAACCAGAATGTGCCACGTTTCCTAGTCAAATAGGAGCAGCGGGCTAGTGGAGGCATTTGAAATTTTTAGCCTCTTTAGGAAAAAGTCAAAGTTGAGGCCCACAGGGACAACGTCAAAGACAAAGCCCGCTGTTGAAAATTCAAAGCGGAAGAGCGGGCCGATGGAGGGAATTGATTTTTTGAGCCTTTTTTCCAAAAAAATGTTAAAATTTTGAGAAAAAGGCTGTGACCCCATTTCCAATCAGAAGCAGCCACATGTCTAAGTTGAAAAGTCAAAGCGGGTGTGCAGGCCAATTTGTTCTAAATTACCAAATCTCTAAAAAACACAAAATGCAAAGGGCTTTCCCCATAACCACTCCAATCCCTTCCTGCCACGTGGATGACCCGATTTCAGAGTTAGAGGAGCAAATCTAATGGTCTATATTTAAATTGGCAAATTGAATATAACGGTTGTTTTGTAAGATTTGGTTTTTAACCCGCCATGAGTGTTTTCTTCACAAAAAAGGAATTTGAAAAGGCGTTGAGGATTTGTGAAGTTGTAATGGTTTCTTGCAAAGAATATAATGGCTTCTTGATGTCATACCAAGGGCTAGCGATTGATTTCAAAAATACCAGAGTGCTATGTACCTGGAAAAGACAGAAAATGCCATTCTTCTTCTATTTTCTCTTCTTCCTTGAATTTTCTCCATTCTCAAGCTATGTACAAACTCTTCTCAAGCTTCAATAATAAAAGAAGGAATTTTTTCCTTTTTGATTGAGGAATTAATTGGTACTTTATGACTAATGAGTTTCATTTGGTCTTATAGCTTCTCCAACGGATTTATCCTTCATTTTATAAAACAATACTACAAGGAAAATGATTTGGCAAAGGTGGAGGCGGTGGTATTCATTATTTTCTTTACAAAAATCATACTATTATTGTTCTAGTCTAGGGGTACATTGTTGTAAAGTATCCAAAATGTGTGTGTGCACCTGCGCGCGCGCGCGTGTGTGTGTGTGTGTGTGTGTGTGTGTGTGTGTGTGTGTGTGTGTGTGTGTGTGGTGTGTGTGTGTGTGTGTGTGTGTGTGTGTGTGTGTGTGTGTGTGTGTGTGTCTGTCTGTCTGTCTTGTAAAAATTACAAATGAACACCTTGTGAATGAATGTCTCAAAGGACCGGAAACAAATGGTTGAACATTGTCATTGGTTCTAATGGATATTCTACGAGATTGTTATAATGTAACATGTGGTGAATGCAGAGGTGATGTTGAAGGTGACTGTGCAAGTGACACTAGAGGTGACATTGAAGGTAATGCAAGGGGTGGAGGAGGATCCTCGTCTGATTTTAATGGTAGTGATGTACCACAACACATTTTTTTTCTTTTTAAAAAAAAATCCATCATGTTCATCAATTTTTTCAACTTTTATAAAATCATATACTACGAAAGAACAACATTTTACATAACATTTGATTTTTTTTCAAAACAATATAAGAAATTCAATTGTAACGAAAAAAATGGTTTCAAATAACCAATACATATACATCAATCATCAGTCTCAACATCTTTTTCCTCAATCTCATTGGTGTTATTATTCCTTTAAAACTATAGTTAATCAAAATCTCTTCACCAAATTTTATTTTTTCATCACCTCCACTATGACATAATGAGCTATATTGGCCTTTTCACTTCATCTTCTTTTTCATTTGTACACTCTATAAATTAACATTTGGGAGTTATAAGATGCAAACACCTGAGGGTACAATTAATGAAACTATAAATATTTTAAAATGCATAAGGACTTCCATCAATGTACATATGATCATGCATACAAAGAGTTATCTCCGAGGCTATAAAATTTTTCTCTTCCATTGACTTTGCATTACAAAACATGTCATAATTGGACATGTTGAATTTATAGATCGTCACATGAGTCTAATCTACAAATTGGTACATTGCGCTATAAAAAGGTAATATTGGTAGACCAAATGAACATTAAGTAGTTTAGTCAATATTAATTGTTGTAAAAGTGAATAACAGAATAATTTCATTAGGAATAACAGAAGGTCGTATCATGTAACTCTACTTCCAAAATGTGAATTATTCATAAGGTGTTGGAAGTGGTTTATCAATTCGCCAAGCCCCATAATGTCACCAATTGGTAAAATCATATTGATATTTCTTCAATGTCATAGGTGGAAGTTCCAAATCATCTTTGGACTCTTCCTCATAAGGTGTAATATAATATTTATCCTTTTTGAATGCATATTTACCACACTTTTTACAACCAGTTGTTTCTTTTTGTACCACTGAAACTATTTTCAATCTCTTCCTCTTCAACACATTTTCCCAAATTTTCCTCTATCAAAGGCATACTATCTACATATGGGTATGTAGACGACAAGCTTATTTTTAATGGCGAATATTTGGATTTTTGGAATTTTGAAATTGGTGAATTTTTTACTACTATACAGTAGCACACTCCCCAAAATTTTATCGGTACTAAATAAATTTGACCCTAATTTCACCTTAGTGTTTCCACTAATGGTCGAAAATTTTTGGTATATCCACCTTTATATTATAATATACTATTATATATAGGATTAAGTTTTCATAATGTAGCAATACAATATAATTTCAAAATTCATTAATTTTGAGATCTGGAGTCAAATCCGAAGGTAAAAGAAAATAATCCTATAAAAACTACTTAAGTATAAGTCAAAAATCCAAAGGTATAAAATAAATAATTTGAACTGTCATGGATTTTTTGTAGAACTTTTACTGAATGACAACCTATGGTTTCACAACACTGGGGGGTAGTAACCTCATGTTATCAGATGGTAACCTATATTTGATTTGCCATACAATAACATGTATTTGAGTTAACGGATAGTAACCTATCTTTGAGTTACTATACGATAACATGTATTTGAGTTACCGGATGATAACCTATATTTGAGTTACCGTTCGGTGGCGTACAAGTATAAAACCGTGTGAGTGTCTGATAGTATGTTCGCATTACCGAATAAACCCTTTTTGGTATCTTTATTATTTACAATGTCATGAATTTATTTTTTATGGATTTTATTTTAAACTTTTATATTTTTGTCACATATGTAGACTTCAAAAACATCGATATGATGGCTCCTAATGCAAATGAGAAAATATCTCAAGGAAAAATAAAATGCGACATGGAAATTTCAAAACATTTCAGTCAATCCATAGTAACACTAGTGCCAACATGTAATTTTGACTTTTATTATGCTAATGTTACTTTATATGTTGATTTACTGAAAGATGCAGTAAGAAAATCAATTTGTTTCAAATGCAGAAAACCCTACCAATGACTTTATGCCAAAGTAAATTCATAATCAGGAGAGTAATTCAATTCACATTGATAGTAGTGATAATCCAAATTTCCATCAAACTCATAATTCAGATAAATATTCCATAAACAGACATCAGAAACGTAAGAGTGGGAGGTGGACTTTAGGAAGGACTTATAAATTTGAATGGTCAGCCAAATATCGATTCATCAAACCTGTTGAGACAGAAAAACACTATTAATTATCTTACTAAATGTAGATGTACTATATGTAGTTGGAAAATAGGAAAAGACCACAAAATGCAATTGAATTTAGACACAATATAGAAGCATTGTGGGAAAGTATATGAGTTGAAAAAGAAAGAAGACAAAACTATAATGAAAACATCTAGATGGAAAACCGAGGAAGATTGTTTGCATATGATATATGCAGTAGAATATTAAAATCATCATAAACATCTTCAAGACCTCGTTGATAAATGTGGAACAATAAATTCTAAATTTGCAAAAGATGTTGATGTAAGTCTTTAGGAAAAAATTATACAATTCCGAACAATATTTCCTATTTTAAAAAAGGGCAGACCTATTTTAGATTTCATTGATTATAAGAAATTATTTCAATCTAATGGGATTCCAAATATTCCTACAACATATTGGTCATATACCTGTGCTTGGGAAATGGAAAAGTGTGTGGTAGAAATTGAAATCATTGATTTGAGAGAGAAGGTCAAAATGTGAATTGTATCTCATTATCGATTGATGAGGTTATAGCCATAGAAATTACATCGTGGGTGTGCATGCATGTCTACACTTACAATTTCAATAACCATTTGAGGTAAAATCATCTACTATCAATAAATGAAATGATAGATAATTATAATTCTGAGAACCTCTGCAAACTAGTGAGTAAAAATTTGAAAGAAATAGTTGGCATGGACGATCATTCAATATATACAAATTTGATTTATGTTGGAGCTGATGGGGCATCTGTCATACAAGGTCACAAAATTGAGCTTTGTATTCAAATTCAAACAACCATTGCCCCATACATGATACCTATTCACTGTATGGCTCACCGAATGAATCTCACTTACGATATTGTAAGTAATTTTGAAAATGTTGCTAAAATGGAAGAGTTTATACATGATTTGCATTCATACATGTCAAACAGTCCTAAAAGATTTATGGATTTTTAGAAATTTTCTTATAGAATTACAAATGGTAAAAAATTGTTAAAAGACGCTAACACAAGATGGATATTGTTGTATGATCTAGCTTGCAGAATTTTTGAGGAATACACATCATTAACATGGTATATGTTCAAGAATCATAAAGAAGTTAACAAGGAAAAAGATCTGCTATATCACTTGACTGATATGGAAACATTATTAACATTATGCAGTATTTTTCCAATGCTGAATGAAATAAATAGCTTGGTGAAATAAGCTTAGGAAAGATCTATATACATTGTTGATTTTATAAAATTAATGGAACATGTATGTGTGATTTTGGATAACTTATATTCTAGCCAAGACTGGTTTCAGAAGCCAATATTTAGTAGTTGTAAGGTTTTAATAGATACAAAATATCCCAACAGCTATTGTAAGTTCAATATCAACGATCATCTTTGTATCTTAGTGGATGGGGATAATCTACCAATGAACACTTTCCAAAGAGATTCTTATGTCGTAGTTTTTGATATTGAGGAATTATTAGTGAAAATCTTTCTATTTGATGTCATAGTGTCTAATACAAGGAAAAAATTAAAGAAGATATCTAAAACATTATATTTTGAGATAAAATAATGATTTAAGGATAGTGATCTTATTAAGGCCATGGGAATTGTAAATCCCAATTTTTGGACTCCAATGATTGGTGAAGAACAAACATCTCAACTTTTTACAAAATTCATGTCTAGACTAATGGATCAATTTTGTAAATCTCCATATGTTAATGGAATAGAATTGAATGGTATATTGAATAAAAAATTACTCATATCACAATCATGACATTTTGGCTTGATAAGGATTTAAAATAGAAGTACCTTTGGCACTCTGTTCACCACCCAATCAAAAGTAGGGGAATTTTGATGTTGTATAATTGTGCGTTAACCTGCTCACTCCAAGGAACATTATCCTCTTTCCCCTACCATGAGGAAAAAGGGGAGTTAGGCGTGTTGTGCTCTTTAAGCACAGAGTGGTGGGGGTGGCTTCCTGAAAATGATATTGAGGTGGCAAAAATTTTGCAAGCATCAATAATTTAACAATATCAGTGTGTTGTATTTACAAAGTCAAACACCAGAACACTAATAAATTAAAAGAATGAAAACAATATAGATTTATTATGTTGTGAATTTTGTTGTCCATAATCAACAGATTGTGGCGTTGGATGGAAGGGGTGGTGGCATTGCAAGCCTTGATTTTAAGGAAAACTGGTTAAATTGAATGATTAAATCCTAAAAGAAAGAATAATATAAATAAAATTTAAATCTATGATTTATTCATACCTGAACTTGAAGGGTGAAGAATTTATGCAGACTGAATCTCTTGTTTCTCAGGAATGTAAGTATTTTCTGTATCAGTAGACACCATGCATCTAGGTGATGTGTTGGACAAGGTTGCACGTTAGGAAAATGACATATGTCATTGTCAAGAATCAGATTATCATTATCCTATAAATAAATTTTATCAAAATTAACACAATTTTTAATTATGGATTAATTAAAACCTGGATTGGCCTTAGTACGCATTTTATCCTGGCTATGGGATGATTCAAAAGAACCGTGCATCCGTTTTCTTATTCTTTTAGGTTGTTGGGTTCTAGTGACAACCATAGAGTCATCGGTTATGGTGAGATCAACCACAACGTTCTCACCAGACCCCACATGCCCAATAGGGTTATGTGTGTGGTTAGTTGTAACACATCAAGCCATTATTTTTCTTGGTTTGGCCTGTTGAAACAAGAAATATATTTTTTCAGAATTTATTTTAAAATTATTATTTTTTATGAAAATAATTAAGATATAATGCTTTTAAAAAAAATACTCACCAACTTTCAGTCCATAAACATTGCATATTTATCCATCTTCTCGTGTAGAGAAGTTGGAATAGTTTTTTATTTTAGCACATGAAAACCCTCATAATAGAAAGAAAGAATAAAACAAGAAGAAGAAATAATTGCACTAGGATTCACAATGGCTTTGTCAAGGTCAGAGTGAATCCTTATTAAAAGATATGAACACCAATTGAATTTGAACCTAGAAAGGGTTTTGAGAAGGTAGTACATTGCCCACTGAGGAAATTCGTTGTATTTTCCCTGTAAAACGATGCGCACATGGAAAAATTCCACCATGGCTAGGAGAAAGGTTTCTTTGATTGATTGTGTGATAATCCCTCTTTTGGAAGGATTATTAACCTCAACATGAATACAAATCTTGTAATGAAACTCTAAAAAATTATTTTTCGAAGAATGGTTTTTGTTGATACATGCAATGTGTTTTGATGGGGTAGGTCTGTGTTATATGATGAATGTCATCAAGGGATATATTGATGAAAAATTAGTGTGATGGTAATGAAATTGTGAAAGAGCCATCAGACTTATTATACAAATGAATTAAATTGTCTATCAATTTGGTTTATGTCTCATATTGAGGTATGTAAAGAAGTCCATGGAACCTTGGGTTTCCAATCCAATTATATTGACTTTTAATTTGTGGTTCTTCCAGCAGTTGTAGTAATTACAGATACAATAGGTTTATATAAACAAATGACAGAGTGTTGATGGACTTTTTTCTTGGTGCCATGATTGATCTTTCTTGAATATTGATATTTTTTAAAAAGGGTGTTGGCATATACTTGTATAGGCACCATGTACTTGTGACATGAAGAGCTAGTCCTATCACCTGTGGCTAATACTGGAAGCAGACAAGGAATCAAGATTGTAGAATAAATCATTTTTAATTGTGGCAGATGCTTTGAAAAAATCTAGTCTGGATAAACTTGCAAGTGCAAATGGGAAAAAATGAATGGGGACGGGTATATATATATAGGCAAGGAAGGGGACCACTCCTCAAGGACAGGAACATGGAGCCATGAACGTCCGGTAACAAGGGCATGTTATCAGGTGGAAACACTCATAAGCTATCATGCGGTAATGTTTCCAAATGACATCTAGAAACGCCTTTGTGCTACTGGATGGCATCAATATCCAGAGTTGTTACCGACTAGAATTATGAATGCATAGATGTCTGACAGGGTGTAAAAGATCTTATACACCAATGACTCTTGAAACATAATGAATGGTAATAAAAATGTGTTATCGAGAGGAAATTCCCAAGAACATGTCACATGGTAAATCTAATTTGTTACTTTTCGATAACAAAAAACATGTTGCCAACCAAAAACAAAAACCATGTTAGCAACCGACAACACAAAGTGTGCAGTTGGCCGGAAACTAAAAAGTATTTTCGGACGGTAATTCAACATTTGTTACTGGTCGATAACCGATATGTATTACTATACGGTAGTATATTTTTAAAAATCTAGATTTTCCACCATCCTGAAACCCTCCCTTCCCAAATTCACCAACAATGTGAATAACTTTTATAACACATTCTCAACCCATTATATAATAATGTTCTGGAGGGGGGTCTTAAAATGAACCCTGGTAGACGATTCTAAACATGGTGAAGAGTAAATTGAATTTTTAGAAGCTAACATATCTAAAAAATAACTATAATTTCATTATTTTAAAAATATTAGATAAAACCAAATATTAATAAGGAAATTACATAAATATAATTATTTTTTCTAATTTCTCCTATATATCTTCAATTTTCTATATTTGTGATTTTGACATAAATATGAAATTATTACCAAGATTAATCAAGTTTGGTATTCAAGAGCTAAATATATGTAGAATGTTTACAAGGGGTTTATGTGTTACAAATAGAATGATAAGTGCATACTCAAACCCACCCTCTTTGTTGTTGGCCATTGTGTGTTTGTGTTATCATTGATATCAACCCTATTGACAGAAAATGTTATCATAAGTTCATTCATGGTCCATGAGGTGTGTTATAGGTGTCTAATTGTCTGTATTGAGTCAACATGTTCAATTCATGAGGTTACATGGTTAAGTCAGGTCAATCCGAGCTTGTTTCTATCCCTAGAACATGCAGAATTAGTGAGATGTGATATTTGCACCAAATCACTCTTGTTGGGGCATGGTAACAGCATGTTAGTAGTGTACCTGAGATGTATGGTTAGTTTTACGTTATTTCTCATAGTTTTGGTGGTGTTTCAGGGTCCTTAGGAAGCAATCAGGTGAGAAATAGACATATTATCATAGGTAAGTCATTGTGGATGGAGATTTTCAAACATATTTGGGATATGTGGTGAATATGTACATATAGAGGATGTTTTATTGATGCTTAATGACAATTTTTAGGTCATTTCTTCTTGGGAAGTTGAAGATATGCAATTTTTGGTGAAACCGGGTAAGTGACAGTGTGTTTTTGTGACAGAAGTTGACCTTCTTATGCTTGTTGTGAATTATATGCTTTCCATGGGGACCTAGTATATTTTTCATATTTTCTTAGGTTAGTTATGAAGGTTTTATAAAAATAATGAGGTGGTTTGATTTTCAGGTTTTTATGAACGATCATTAATAAGGTAAAGTGGTTTGAAACCTTATCAAAACCCTAACTAGGAGCAACCTGGAGAAAAGTGAGTATACACAGTCTATTTTGATTGCTAGTTCGAAAGTGATGATTTGATGTTGTAGAAGACTCTTACATATTTCTATAAAGGTATATTAGAGCATGTGGTGATATGTGGGACTCATCTAAATTTTCTTATTTTTGAAGAGTTCCAGTTTGTGGCAAAGTTCTCCAAAGAAGGTGATGATTAAATTAACATAGTTTTTATCCATTGATTTTTTCTAGATTTCCATAAAGGTTTCAGGTCATGGTTGGGATGAAAAATGGAAAAGTGTGCACTATCTACGAGGAATTGTTTTTAGGGTAGTTTAGAGTAAATTTTAGTAAATTTGACATTGCATGAGCTATAGGGGGAGTTAGGATATAAAACTCGATGATTATATAAGGTATGCAAAAGTTATGAGCTATTATTGGAGGGTCAAGTTTTAAGGATGTTTGTTCTAGTAGAGTACCAAGTAGCTTGATGAGGTAAGGTGATGATTTTGAGTTTTTCATGCATGATGAAGGTTGTTGAGTGGTTATAAATAATTTCTTAGTGTGATCCATGCTTTGGTTAAGTTTGGAAGTGAGGTTTTGTGTGATGGAGCATGTTGGGATAATGGTCAGCACTTGAGTCCAAGGGATAAAAAGTAGTTTGTAGAGATCGGCTTGGTTGAAGGCCTTCCACTTGGAGTTGGAAACATTTCCAATATGTTATAGAAAGGTTATTTATAGATATTTCCAATGGTGTATGTGTTTTTTCATGGTGAGTTTATTTTATGGCCCTTTCATGTCAATTTTTGAGAAATAAGGTAGTTATATTTTCAAGACAGGTCTGCTCAAGATGAAAGTTTAAGTTGTTTGAGGCATGAAATGAATTTTCTATGAATTATATCACTTGGAGAGTGATTAGGGATGAAAATTTTTCCTATTGAAGGCATTTAGAGGTCTTTAAAGTGATATAAAGGATGCTAATCAGCTGAGTTTTCAAAATTGGTTTTTGGGTGGCTTGTTTTGGTAAAAGGTAATTTTTTTGTGGTTTGAATCAGTGGATGTTTCAAGAGGTCTATCATGTATAGAAGTGTTCTATAGGTTCTAGGAATTCCACATAGTTGTCGCATGCCATATTTTATTTCATCTTGAGGGGTATTGAGGCCCAAAGGTAAAGATAGTGTTATGGAAATAATTAATAATAATATAATAATAATAAAGGGTATTATAGTCCACGATGCCGAGCGACCTGTTTTTGGGTCTACATGAGGATTATAGCATATGGGACCACCTTGAACTCCCAGTACACATGAGGCACCTAACTGTGCTTCAAATATGATATGTACATACCCTACCCTTGTAGAATTTGAACTTGTGATCTCTCTTTCGAGAGCACAAGTTCTTCACCATTAGACCAATTGTTTTGTGAAGGAAATGAGCTAGTGGGCCCATTTAATAAAATGATTTAAGTGGTTCAAGTAAATGTGTGACCATTTTTTATTCTTAAATGTTTTATTAAACATGTATGGTGAATATGGGGGCTTCAATAATCATAGTTTTGGCATGAGTGGATTTTACTCATCCTAGTGATGGGGTTTTGAGGATTTTTGGTGCAAGAATGAAGATTTTTGGCATGGCCGACCTATATGGGTAATATTTGACCATTGTAATAATTTTATTCAAATTTATAATGTTTATGGGTTGAAAATATCATGAATGGCCAACCTCCTTTGGGTTAGAGAGAAGAAATGCATTTAAAAGTGAAGTTTGAGCTCATTTGGTGAGTTAGTTGTGCATGGGTGAAAAGTGTGATCCATATGGGGAGTGTATAATAGATATGGATGTATGAATCGGAGGATTAGAATGTTTGTTGTAGGTTTAAGATTTATGTAGATGATGTGTGCAAGTGTTTGAAGATAAATTTTTCCATGAAAGACCTAGAGAGAGCAAGTTGAAGAAGGTTTGTTTGAGCAAGGGTTTGAAGGAATTTGGAGTTGAACTTTGGGATCACTATCAGCTATAGTATCAACATATTTTCATTTTTCATGCTTCTATTAAATTTTGTGTGATGTTTCATATTCATACAAGTCTCTTTTTGTGAGTCATATCAACAAGGGTTTAGGGTTGGTGTTCCTTGTGGGGTTGGTGTCTCACTAAAGAAATATCTTGTGATGTGTAATATTCACTTGATCCTTTATTGTGTGTAATATCAGCAATGTTTTCAATGGTTTTTATTCCCCTTGAGGTTTTCCCAGTTACATCTTGTGTCTATGTGTTCTCTCTCTTGTTTCATGTTCATTTGAATGTATGGTGCACACATAACAAGATAATGTTGAATGTATAATATTGAATGG
Source organism: Taxus chinensis (assembly GCA_019776745.2). Lineage (NCBI taxonomy): Eukaryota > Viridiplantae > Streptophyta > Pinopsida > Cupressales > Taxaceae > Taxus > Taxus chinensis. Next base: position 810,055,384 of record CM034148.1, read on the forward strand.
ATGTTTGATGGATGTTGTAATAATGGTAAATAAAGTGCAAATTATGTAGGACTGATTCACCCCCCATTTAGTCCATTGTGCTTGTAAAAATTGGTATCATAGTAGGTCCTTGATAAGCAAGTTTCACCACTTGAAGGATATCCTTCTAAAGCACAGGTATGGAAGATTGTTAGGCTCAAGAGATGTGAATCCATTGGTCAGATTCAGATCTTGTTTGAAACCCTTAGGGTTTGACATTTTGCATTCCATCTATGAAGTGTGCACTCCCTCTTCATCAGGAATAGTTGATGAGAAGTCTCATGGAGGAGAAAAAATTGGTTATTGTGTTGATTGTGAAGCAAAGTATTCAAAAGACAAGGAAGTAGATGACCTGGAAGTTAATTGTGATATTTGTGACCCTAAAGTAGATGATGGATATGTTGATAACATAGAAGCAGAGTTTGAGAGTGTTTTAGATCCTATAATGGAAGCAGTGTTATGTCATGAAACCCTAATCATGGTAATGATCTATGAAGTCATCCAAGAATGTCTTGAGGTAGATTTTTCCATTCATGAGAATCAAATCAGCTTGTTTGAGGCAATATTAAGGACATTTACATGTTTTGAGATCAAGAAGTGGTTGGCAGTCCTAAGAATGGTTCTAGATGATGATATCTCATTCTTGTAGTCATTTTTTTACCCTCAATACCTCTTTCTAACCCCAAGCGCATGTTGACCTATCACCCAACATATGTTGGGTGCTCACCCGAGGTGCGCATGAGGTGTCGAGCCCCTCCTTTATGTGAGCTTTGCAAGAGAGTTCTACCATTAATGGAGGATTATTTATAGAAACAAAAGTACATGCATCTAATTAAAAGGCAGAAGATATAACTAACAGATCTACACATCAATGCATCACAAAAGGTAAATAAACATTGTATGAAGCACAAGGAACCATATCTGAGTCATGATGAAGCCAAATAACATGAGGGTTTACACCCATAAGCAAGATGTACAAAAATAGATCCATGTATATTGATTTAAAAGAGTTTCTGGTAGCCATACTACATTCAAAAGGGTCATCTCAGACCATATACATCAAATGACAGAGATCCAACCCCTAAAAACTAATCTGATCAGAGATCCTAACTATGCTTTCCCCATTATAACCCTTGTTACAGACCCCAGTCACCCATACATATGCTTAATGATATCCTTTACAACCCTCTAGCATCAAGAACTCTAAACCTAGCATCATCAGCTCCAAACCCTTAGCATTTCCTAACATTTCTGTAACACCTCAGTTACCCTCCTTCTTCTCTTAGCACCCTCATACCCTCTAGCGCCTTCGCACTACCTTCTCCCCTCCTCTCCCTCCTTGTTTCTATCCCAAGCACTCCTTTAAATAGGATCAACGTCCACTGCCATGACTTCTCTCATGAGCAGATCACGTGCCAAGTGTCAATGTGGTCCTCCATTAGGCAAATGCTTATCCTCTTTGCAAAACCTTCCACTAACTGTAATGATGCCTCTAGGAATATTCCCTATGCATGGAATATCCTTTTCTTGGCCTCCAAGGTTCCAGGCTGGCACCTTATCCACTTATCATGCCTAGTTGGGTCCTCACATTTTTCCTCAAGTGACTCCATGATGCCAAATATGGCTAAGTCCTTTAAACCCTTGTTCTGCCTCCCGCACGTGCACCCTGGTTTCACTTAAACCCTTCTTAAACCATTTTTCCATGCACTTTTCCCTGAGTGCCCTTCTATTTACTGGATCATGTGCGTGCATGCCTCTTGGTACTTAGCCAATATTTAGGGTCCAACATCACCCCACACTACACGTGTTCTCCATCCTCAGAAACATTCTGCTCCTTCAAAGAATAAAATAATAGTGGAATTGAAATAATCTAAATAAAGAATGGAAGAATGGAAGAATATGCTACTGTTGCATGAGGAGTGGGAACTCCTTTATGGATGCCTCAATATTTTCCCAAGACATCCACTTCTCCCTGCACCTGCTGAAGTAGGTCACCCACCAATGCACTTACTTCATCAAAACTTAGTTCATCACTCTTAGCTTTCAATGTATCTACAATGTTTCCCAGCTGCTTGCTAAGATCACCTAGTGCATCCATCCTGCGAGTGACTTGGGGTATAGTTCCTTTAGCCTATTCTTAATCGAACCCGTAAGGTTTTGATTGCTTCCAACTTCTTCTCAACTTTGGCCAGGATCTTATCATGCTCCCCTATTACCTTTGTTCTTTTCCTGAAATTCTTTCAGATCTACCTCATGTGTAGCAACCAATATGCTTGCTACCCTATCTCTATCAGCACAGTTTTCATACATGACTTCGGCCATCTACACGGTGGTATTTACTGTGAAAAGGAGCTTGGAGTACCGATTCACTATCTCCCCAATATTCATATTTTCTTCCTCCTTATGGCATGTCATCGCCTCTTCTGTCGACTCTAATGCGAGTGGCCTCCTTTCCATGGTGAGGATGTGGGTCAAGTCTTCCAATCAGTGCATGGTTGACTCATATTTCTACTCAGGCAGGGCCAGGTCTAGGTGTTTCAAGATAATGGCATCTGAAATGGCCTCTATCTTCTTGTGGACTTTGTGCACCTTCACCTTTTCATCCCTCAGTTCACGCCTTAACTACGTAGTAATCAATTCCTTTGTTTTATCTCCTTATCCACTCAATGATCTCCTCATTATTTTTCTCAAGCTCTTCCTCCAAGACCCTTATTCTATCATTTCCAAAGAGTCTTGCTTCCACCTCCACCGATACTTTGTTGAGTGTTGCAAACTTTCTCATCTGATAGTTGTTGGGAATTTACAAGAGGGTTTACTCCCTTGGCATATGGTATCTTCATCAATGCATCATGATTTACCTTGAACTCAGGTTCATCAACGTGGGACTCAAAAGCCCAAGATAACATTTTCCTCATGCGTGGGTACACACCCTCTTCATCAAAAGAAGACCAAGTGAGGAGTTGGTTGGTGGGCATGGTACTTTGGAAGTGCATGTACAGTACCTTATCTTGGATCATTAATATAAGTCATATCATGTTCCTATGCCACTACTGTGCCCTTCCCACCTATGTGCGCACTGTCATTGGGAAGCTTACTACTAAACTGGGGTCTCCGCCCATGCTCCCATACTCCTTTCCTACACTTGTGCTCTCCTTAGTTTCCTTCAACACTTCTTCAGTGCTTTTCTCTACTTCTTTCTCCACTAACTATTAGATAATACCTTAGCCACCTCCCTCTCTATAGTGTTATCCATCTGCTCCTCGGTCGGGGTTGGGGTCTTCTGATATTTCATGTTTACTTCCTCACTCCCCCCCTTTTCATGAGTGCCTTCCTCATTCTCATCCCTCTCTTCATTTCCTTCTTCATCTGACTCATGTACATCATACACAGGATGATTCTTGAGCCTCACTGCACTCTTCATCATCTTCATCACCCTTGTCGGCCTCCATGCTTTCTATTTCTCCTGAGTCTGACCCTTTTTTCACCCTTTGCTTCTTCCTTACTGGTGACTCCAATACAGGGGACTTCTCTTTTTCTTCTCTCTCAGGTGACTCTTCTCTTACCGAATAATATTCTTTTCTATAGTGACTCTTTTCTAATAGGAGACTTCTTCTGGTGGACGTAAGTACTTGTGCCCACACCTGACTCCTATGCCCCTACTATCTGTACTGTCTATGCACTCGGTGCCTTTTTCTCAGGAGCCTCCTCTCTTTCTCTTTTCCTTGGCATAACCTTTTTCCTCATGGTGGGGTCCTCAGGAATGGAGACATCATCTTCAACATAAGTGCCTTTTTCATACTTAGGCCTTAGGTGCAAATACACCCTCACTGTTGTCCTCCCTGCAACAGGAAATGTTACTAGTTTCAACATGTGCACGTCATGGGAGACATACTTCTCCACATAGGCATGCTTCTTGGGGTATATTAACTTCCTTGCAGCTCACGGTAATCTTGATCTACTACACTTAGATCAAACCTGAGTTTCTTCACCTCTTTGAATCGATTGACCCTGACCTAGAAGTACTGCGCCGTGAAGGAGAAAGGTAACTTACACCAAGGACTCTTGGTGTCATCTATCAAAGTAAATATCTGTTGATACAAAAATGCTGGTATACGGTGAACTCAGCCTCTCCTTGTACTAATGAAGGTAACTACTTAGGTATTCTCCATTCATCCCTGAATGCATCACACATCCACTTATACCACTTTTCCAGGTGCACCTTATGAGTCGGTCGTCATGGTGTCACAAGTATACTATTCAAACCTCTTGGTGGGGGAGGGGTTCTCCTCTGGGTATTCCCAAACAAACTTATCTAGCCCATCAGGAACTCCAATCTCTGAAAAGACAATGGTGAGGAGGACATTACCAAACATGATCTTCTCTCCGTCGCACGTGGACATTTATAATCTCCTCTGCAATAAAATCTGAGAGGTTATAGATGGTCCCCCTCGAGATCTTGTAGCATACATTCAACCATAGGCCTTGTTGATCTGTGTCCATCTCTCTTTCCCATTCAACTTTGTGACCAAGCATGCAGCCATCCTCATCACAGGGTCGGTGATTACAGAAATGTCGAAGTAGCGTGAACCCTTCTTGTAGTCATAAGCTTCAACAGTCTTCTTAATGGATTCTTTGTCTTCCAAATCATCATCCAATGATTCTCCTTCACAGATAAGGCTGATGAAACTTAGAAATCAGCTGGGGGGTTATGCACATCCTCCGACTTGCAAAATAGAAGTGGTCTTCATGCACGTGACATCAACCATTGGTATAGTCACTCAGGCTTGCCAAAATAGGGCAACTCATAGAGTTGCAACAACCCAACCTTCTCCATTTTCACCTTCACTTTGTTGTCATAGATAGGCATTCCATCTGGTGTCCTCTTCTCTATAGGGTGAACCATTTCTAGTGTCATCTCATTTTCTGTGGTGCTCGTTCGATGGTTGTAATCACTTATGGCCATCTTTCTGACATGAGACACTCATTCCTTACCAAGTAATATGTCGTCTAGGTACTGCATTTCCGTACCATTCTTCATTGAAACTGGTAGAAATGGCTTGTTTTCCTTTTCCCTTTCCCTTCTTCGGTGAAACATTTTCTACTTTCCTTGGTGTCATTCCTTCATCAGGTCCTTAAAAATTCTTCCTCTCTCCTAGTCCTGGCTCTTCAACTTCAGCTCCACTTCTTTGCAAAAATTCCTCCAAATCTCGTGCCCTAGCTATGCAACCCTAACCTGGAAAACCCTTTTTCCACAAGATGATGTAACACCCACGAGATCCTTCCACACAACCTTCTCCATTATGCCCTGTGTACTCCTTTCCACTCTAGTTCACTGATCAAACTAGCTATGCACGTAAATCTTCACAAATCTTCTCAAACCTTCTTTGCAAGGATGCCCTAGTTCATGAGAGCTCTTTGATAACTTAAAACACAAGGTAAAGAATAATGCACCCCCAATATCTTCTATTTATAACTTTTTCTTTTCTCCACAATAAATGCCATGCCACCTACCAATGTACTTTTGCAATAAAGGTGGATTTTTCCAATGCCAACCTTCAGTGCACTTTTCCTCTGCGCTCAATCCTACGTGAAAAACTTCAGCAACCTTCAGGCGTACAAAAACCCCTTACTGACCACAGATCCTTACACGCATGCTTACAACACCAAAGGCATTCTTCCTTTGTGTCCTAATCCTGGTTCTTGACATCACCTACCTCATGTTGTTCCTGTGCTTTTCATTCTTGTACGTGGTTTCTATAAAGCCTTTTGACACCATCCTTCCCTCATGTTCACCTCTTCTACGCATGATCTTCCAATCCACATGTTTTTGATTTTTCAACCCATGCCATCAATAACCATAGCTTCTAACACTTGTCACATCACTCCACCCCACAAAAAATGGATGTGTAGTCCTCTGTGCATAGATTTTTTTTGAAATAATAAGTGGCTACTGCACACAACATGCACACAAAAACAAACACAACCAACAAAACAACAAGAAAGGGAAACACAAAGAAAAGAAACTACATTAAAGCAAATCCTAGGCTAACTGGCAATACTGCCTTATTTACAAACACAAAGAAGACTTATTTATAGTAGGGCTTCAACCTACTCCCATTGAAATGGCCTGACAATCATGTTCCATCCAGCGCTTGTAACTGGACAAGCGCCTGAATCAAGTATATAGGATATAATGTATGGGCCCAACCAATGGACTTTGAATTTCCCATGATGGCACAAAAACTTGGAATCATACAAGAGAACCATCTACCCAACCTCAAACTACTTTTTCTTGATGTGTCTATCATGCCATGCCTTCTGCCTAGCTTTTTTCTATTTTCTGACTCCAGTGAGAAATATCCCACCTCTCATCCAACTGCATCAACTTTTCAATCCTCTCCTCAAGCACTTGTTCATCAGCTAACCCTCCTACGCATGTTATATGCAGTGATGGTAACATGAATTCAACAGGTAACAACAAGCTTTCCATGCCAAACACCAATTGAAAAGGTGTGGCCTTGTTCAGTCTCTTATAAGTAGTCTGATATGACCATAACACAACAGAAACATTTTCATCCCAATCCTTTCTTCCCACATCACAAATCTTGGTCAATGTGTGATTCAAAATTTTGTTAAACGCCTCAGCAGTCCCATTAGCTTGTGGGTGATAAGGGGTAGTCTTGTGATGGGCCACCATGAATTCTGCCAATAAAATTCTAACTGTCTCATTTAAGAAATGAGTACCCCTATCACTTGTTAAGCTCAGTGGGCATCCATACCCTGATTATATTTTCCACAAGAACCTAGTTGTGCTGTCACTGTGCAATCCCTTGTAGGCACTGCTTCTACCCATTGTAAGGTAATATGTGCATGTAATGATATAGCGTGAACATGTCCTTTTTGTGGATGGAGAAATAGGGCCTATGAAGTCAATTTCCCATTTCTCGAATAGCTTTTCACTGGAAATCAGTCTTAATGGCATTTCATCTCTTTTCCCTGGTTTACCAAGGTGCTAGGCAGTGGTCACAAGCCTTGCAATACTTGATACAATCTTTGTAAATTATTTCCCACCAAAATCCTACTAGAAGGATCTTGCACATGGTTGCATTCCATGTATAGTGTCCCCCTGTAATTCCACCATGAGCCTCTTCCATGATTGCAGTACATGTTCATGCTCAAGCACACCGACGCAAAACCTCATCGTGGCCTAGCTTGTATAAGTCTCCACTAATTAACATGTAGGGCATGGTGCATATGGCTAACTTCTTCCTTTCCAAAGTCTTCATTCCCTCCGGTGCCACACCCATTTTGAGAAACACAACAATATCTTCCAAGTTAGAGGGCGCGCACTATAATCTAAACAATTGTGCATCTAACATTGTATCCTCAATGCTCTGTGTGTCCTCTCCTGAGTCAATCCTTGATAAATGGTCAGGCCCCAAATTACTCTTACCCAGTTTTACAAAAACTGTAAACTCAAACTCCTGGAACAATAGGACCCACCTGCATATGCACCCTTGCAAGATGGGCTTGTTCACCAAGTACTTTAATGCCATGTGGTCTGTGTAAAAGATAAAAGGTGTCATTAGCAAATACTTGCCTAAATTTTTGTAGTGTGTAGATCATCGATAATGCCTCGTGCTCTATGGTAGTATAATTTTTTCTGTTGGGGTTAGCTTCCTACTAGCAAAGCACAAGGGATGGTCAACAATTCCCTCTCCAGGTTGTGCTAAGATTTCTCCAATCATCATCCCTAAAGCATCAACATGTACATGGAATGGCTTATCCCAAGAGGGAAAGTGTAATATGGGCGCGGTGATAAGCCTATTCTTCAATGTGTCAAATGCCATCTGTTGCGCCTCTCCCCAATGAAATGTACTTTTTTGCTTCAAGCAAATCCTCCAACAACGTGACGATCTTGGCATACCCCTTAATAAATTTATAGTAATACCCCATATGCCCAAGGAATCTACGCACCACGCTCTGGCTGGTAGGCTCCCCCAATCCCATAATAATGACAACTTTGGCAGGATCCACCAGCAAGCCTTCTTTACATATGATATGTCCCAATAGGGTGCCAAATGGAGTAGTGAAAACACATTTCTTAATGTTGAGAGATATACTCAACTACTCAACATCTCTCAAACATCAGCCTTAGATTGTCACAATGGTCCCTCACTAATCCATATACTATCCAGTCATCTAGGTAGACTTGTAGAAATTTATGGATGAAGTCCTAAAATGCCTGAACCACAATGCACGAAAAACATAACAGGCACATTCTTTAGTCCAAAAGGCATGACCATATAGGAAAAACTTCCCCATTCAGTGGTGAAGGTTATCTTTTCTTGGTCTTCCTTTGCAATTCTAACCTGATGATATCCTAAGAATCCATCTGTGAAAGAATAGATCTCGCACTTAGCTACTCCTTCCAGGATCTCTTCAGTGAAGGGGGTTGGAAAAGGATCAATGACACATACCACATTCAAATCCCTGTAATCAACACAAATCCTTATCCTCCCATCCTTCTTAATGTTGATGACCATCAGACTTATCCACTCTGATTCCTCAATAGCCTCAATGATGCCTGATGTGATCATCTTGTCAATCTCCTCCTTGAATTTGATGCATAGATTCAGATTCATTCGATAAGGTCTCTTCTGAATTGGGCATGCACATTCCTTTAACTTGATCTTCATTTCTCCTAAGGAGTGGTGAAATCCTTTAAGCTCATGGTACCCACATGGAAACAAATCCTAAAATTCACGCAACAAATCAATAATCTTTGAAACCTCCCTTTCTATCCAGTAATCTCCAATAGTAGCTTCCTTAGGTTCCACCCTCCAAACCAATGTTAACCTTCTTAGTTTTTCAAGGGTTCATGGTAGGTGTGCACTTTCTCATCAACACTATCCATAACCTGCACGTGCATACCGACAGTATGGTTAACATCTAATTTTTCCACCTCTTCACCATCTATCATGTAGACCAATTTTCCTTTCTCTTTTTCCATGCATGTGTGCTCAAGTTGTACCTCCTCTGATTCTTCCTCATCGAAGTGCGCTTCCAAGCCAGGTTCACCCAAAAAATCTAGTACTTTTCCTCCACCATGGCACTATCTCCCATAGTTAGGTACTTAACAACCTGTAGTGCCTCATTCACCGATGGTTTAGTACTCTGATACTCAAAATCTTGAAGGAGATCAGTTGTCAACTCCTGTCATTTTCCTATCTAACGGCATAGCTCTGAGTGAATGTACCATGCATGTGCACAACCTTGTAAGGTGGAGTAAATCTTATGCACCCATAAAGATGGAGGAAAGGCTTTTCCACCTTCCATCCAAGCCTTCTCACATTCCTGGACATGAAATGAGGTGGGTTCCTTCTCATGATAATCTTATATAGTAGTAGGTGCATTGCTTTGGAGAAACCTAATAGAGAATGTGATTCTCACCTCACATCACTCTAGAAGGTTATCGTGATGGGTCACCCACCAACATGTTACATGGTCTCAAGACAAAGTATAGCTAAGCATACTTCTCCTTTCGATCTCACATTTCCAATGGGTCTCCATTTCTTACAGGAAAACATCAGGGTTGGCTCCCCCAGTGTAACTTGGCAACTATTTTCCTCCAGGTTCTTGACTGAGCGTGCCTTTATTACTCTCATCACATAGCCTCTTAACTTCCTTCCAACTAACTCATATGTCCTGTGTGCCCAATTGTCACATGTCACACTAGTTGTATCACTTATAGATTGAAGCATCTTCCCATTAAATAATGCCTTCTTTTGTTGGTTACACAACCTCAGGGTCCTTGATAGTGCGCACATAGATTCTGTCTAGGTATTCTTCTCCCAAGGGCTTAGTATAGGGTGTTGACTTTCCATCCATCAAAGGAATGATAACATGTCCCTCCTTGTTCTCAAAACTTATAACCCCTTATGAAAAGTAAGTCAACATTGTTCTTATAGCACTAGGGCGCCCAAGTAACATTGGAAAGTTGTTCACCTCAGCAAGCACCAAGACTTCAAAGTCTCCAGTGAATTTCACCCCTTGGATAGTGATAGCAACATCTTTTAAAACACCAATGGGCATTGCCTTTGTCTTATTAGCCATATACAAACACATTTGAAGATGGTTGTAATGGGGGCCTTCCCATTTGATTCCATGCATCTAGGGTGAGAACATTAACTTCCGTGCACATGTCAATCAGAATATTACTTAGGAGCCATCCATCAACAACTGCATTCAAGGTAATCTCCTTATCATAGTCAAGGTGTGAGGAGGTAGATTAGCATGCAAAACCTGCCTCTCACACTCTCCTTAGACACTTGGTACTTTTCCCCTCAACCACTCTCCTAACAAAGGGATGATATTCTCTTGTCTCGTCATCTTACACACTTCCCTGACATCATCTATATCATTCTGAGGGACCTCAATGCTCTTCTTCTACTCTAACTTCCGATTTCTCCTTTAGACACTAGATTTCTCCTTGTAGACTTCGAATAACATCCATGGTTCTTGATAGACTTCCTTCTGATGTGTAGGGTCTGGATACTTACCATGTACCACTTCTTCTCTTGTAATCATTGGTCTTTACTTCAGTATCTCCCTTACGCATGTAGCCTCAGCTCACATGCGTCATCATAGGACAGGTTCTAATTGAATCACTCACATGCCACCCTTGGCATCCACTGTTGATCAACACCCTTTATGCTCACCATCCCAATGCCCTTATCCTTCTGTTTCTTTTGGCTCATGTGTTCAAATAATTTCGGGCATTCCTCATACTTGTGTTTTTTCCCACACCAAGCATTACTTTAACAAATTAGGACACTCATGCTTGTAATGTTCTGTAGACCCATAGTTATAACAGGTTCCACGAGGGAATTCACTCCTTCCACCCACATGATTTCCATGGCCTCTAAATCCTCCACAAAGCCTCTACTTCGACCTCCTCCATCTATGTACCCTTCATAATGATGACCATCATCCTTGGAGCTATTTGCAACATTGGTCTGGCGCACACCAGTATCAATGGACATCATGTATTTGGTCAATCAATCTACAATCCTTGGTGTCATGAGTAGTAGAGGTGCAAATTTTTCAATAGCAAGACACATTCTTACAGATCGTGCTGCTATAGTAGTGGACACCTACTTGTATCATGATCTCCATGGAAAATATCACAGTCTACCATCATCGTGCGTACCAATCTCTGAGGAAAATTTTCCTTCGTATGCCCTTCTACCTCACAATCCATACACCATAACCCACTCGTAAGTCTCATGACCTGAGTTTGTAGATAATTTCTCTAACTGCTTTTCCATTGTAGCAATTTGGGCTTCTAGGAATGGACTAACTCATATATCAATGCTTCCTACTACCTTAGCATGTAAGGCAACTCCAAGGCCTCGTGCGGGTCTATGAAAGTCTTCTATAAAAGTGCTCTCCTAAATGGTGTGATCAGCCCTCCGATGAACCACTAAGCATGCTACAAAGGGTGAATGTCATAAGATAACTTGGATAAGAGAGTCTTAAAATGTGTGTCATACTCCCACACACTCTCTACCATTCCTTGTTGAATTTCCTTCAACATGTTGATGTTTTTATGTTCAAACTCAGGTATGTGGAACTCTACCAAAAAGGCATTATGCAGCGTAATGTAATCCACCACTGTCTTGTGTGGGTCATACTTCTTGTAGTAGCTATGTGTGCATCCTTGCAATGTGGTTACAAATTGACTTGCCTTGCACTCTAGGGCAGTGATACCCTTCGCGTGCCATAGTAACTCACATTTGTGTACATGCTCTACAACATCCTCAACACCCTTATAATCTAGGTAAATGTAAATACATCTCAAAAACACTTGTTGAAGTGGTTGATGGCCCTTACCCGCCTAATCCAGGACCTTGATTCCCTCTAATGTTGCCTCCACCACCAGACCCACTAGATCCACTAGTGTCAATTCCTTCCAGATCCACTAGATCCTCCTCGTATCATAGGTAAGGGGCCTAACGCAGTTGCACACTACGAACCCACCATCACGTTAAATTGTGTTGATAGTCTTGTGATACCAAACCACTCCCAGATGTGTTTCTCGTGCCACTTCCAGATGTGATACTCAAACCTTGTGATCCCACACCTTGCCCAAATGTTGTGCCAAACAAAATACCTCCAAACACAGGAAATGACTGTGTAGCCATAATGTACTGAATGAAAAATTATACCTCCTAGGTGTCACTCAACTACCAATACCGATACCAACTGGATTATCAAAACTTATCTCAGGAACTGGAAAACTAAGTGCAAGGGTCTGGTTGTCACCATGTGGGTTAAGATGTGTGCCTACGGCTCTCCTCCTTTCTTCATATGACAAGCTCTCTCCAGAAGCCAAGGGGGTTTCTCTTCTATGCTTGCCAAGATGGGGTAGCTCAGACTACTCAGGTTCCACGTCCTCCGCACGAACCTCAAATCCTTCCCACAACGTCTACCTCCATAAATCCATCACTCCTGTAGCTTCGCATTGTCTTTCCAACTCCCTCTCCTGAGCTTCATTATACTTGAGTCACCTCTCCTCTCTCTCCATTTCTGCCGCAAGGTCTGCCATCCTCTACCACGCCAACTTTACGCCATGTGCCTAGCAGAAGTTTTTCCAGGACAGCCATGGGAAAGGATTTAAAACTCAAATTAATGACCAGGATCTTGATAGCTAGTGGAATAGCACACAAGAACAATCCTCTAGGATCCCTCAAGAATTCAAACTCAACAATCTCCAGGAAAGAATACGTAGAAATAGCATATTCCAAGGTATAACTAGTCAGCACTCTACTCCACCAGTGATCAACAACATGGGTCCATGTCAGATCAGCATCATGCAACTGTTGATATTCCTCCTGGGTCCAAACATGAGGTCTATAGTACCAACTTGACCTTTGATGCATATATTAATAGCCATTCATACAACTCTACTAGGAAACAATAGAAAAAGGTCTCATATAACTCATGATACAGGTAATCCTCTACCCATTTACATGCATCAAAATTAGGTCTAGTGTTAAATATTTGAGCAAACTCATCCTCTATTTTTTTGAGCCATGCTTCGACACTATCCAAGGTCAAGTGCTTCGTCATTACACATTTCTCTCACAATAGCTTCAAAATAGGTCCCGAAAATGGAACCAAGATGTATTCATTATTTTACCCTCAATACCTCTTTCTAACCCCAAATGTGTCGGCCTATCACCCAGCATGTGTTGGGAAGTCACCCGAGGTGCATATGGGTGTTGAGCCCCTCCTTTATGTGAGATTTGCAAGAGATTATGCCATTAATGGAGGATTATTTATAGAAACAGAAGTACATGCATCTACTTAAAAGGAAGAAGATATAACTAACATATCGACACATCAATGCATCACAGAAGGTAAATAAACATTGTATGGAGCACAAGGAACCAAATCTGAGTCATGACAATCCAAATAAGATGAGGGTTTACACCCATAAACAAGATGTATAGAATAGATCCATGTATATTGATTTAAAAGAGTTTCTAGTAGCCACACTACATTCAAAAGGGTCATCTCAGACCATATACATCAAATGATAGAGATCCAACCCCTCCAAAATAATCTTATCAAAGATCCTAACTATGATTTCCCCATTATAACCCTTGTTACAGACCCCAACACCCATACATATGCTTAATGATATCCTTTACAACCCTCTAGCCATCTATAACTCTAAACCCTAGCATCGTGAGCTCCAAACCCTTAGCATTACCTAGCATTTTTGTAGCACCTCGTTACCCTCCTTCTCTTATCACTCACGTACCCTCTAGCACCTTCGCACTACCTTCTCCCTCCATGTTTCTATCCCAAACACTCCTTTAAATAGGATCATCATCCACCGCCATGACTTCTTCTCTTGAGCAGATCGCATGCCAAGTGTCAATGTGGTCCTCCATAGGTGAATTCTTATCCTCTTTGCAAAACCTTCCACTAACTATAATGATGCCTCTAGGAATATTCCCTGCATGGAATATCCTTTTCTTGGCCTCCAAGGTTCCAGCTGGCAATACCTTATCCACTTATCACACCTAGTTGGGTCCTCACATTTTTCCTCAAGTGACTACATGATGTCAAATATGGCTTTCCTTTAAACCCTTTTTCTACCTCCCGCACACGCCCTGATTTCACTTAAATCCTTCTTAAACCGTTTTCCTGCGTGCTTTTCCCTGAGTGCCCTTCTATTTACTGGTCCTCTGCGTGCACCTCTTGGTACTTAGCTAATATTTAGGGTCCAACAATTCACTTATGCAAGGTATGGTTGGTTTCTCTATAAACATCTTACCTTAATCAGGAAAAGGGACCATAGGTCTGTGGACAAATGGAATGAGGTGAAAATAAAGTGATGTGGAGCTTCAAAAGGTATATTAGTTGACTTGAAGGTGTATGTTTGTATAGAGGTTTGCAAATTTTGTACCTTTGGAAGATCATGTTGTCAAGATGCATTCAGTGATCCTCAAAGTCAATGTCTGGTATGTACATGCTTATTAAAGTTATCAGTTTATGGTGTATCTAGTAGCTCCTTGTGCAAATGGTCTCATTGTCTTGTCCAGTCCATCTGTGTTTAAGAAAGTACATAGATAAGTGTTTTCTTTCCATCAAATTTGTATTGTCTTAGCTTTTAATATGAGTTGTCACACTGTGAAGATTGGTTGTGTGAGTCTAAAAAGATGATTTAAAATTTGTACTAGTGATAGGTGGAAATGTTTCAAGATAACTTAAAGATATATCCCTGAATGAGTATTTTAGATCCATTATCTGTTAAATTCCATTATGCCCTGATCTCAGAAGAGAAAGTACATGGCATGGAAGTAGTTCTTAATGTTATAAAATGAATCAAGTATGATGAACCATGAGTTGATTTCTCTAATTCATTTTATGAAATAGAGTACTGCAAGTTTTATTCTTTCCCTTTATTGATCATGTGCTTAGTGATCTAGTGTTGTGTCATGTTCATTCTTTTCATCAACTTGGTAAGAACGTAAGGATATTATGAGTGCAGAAAAGTCTTGAAGGTTGAAAAAAGTTAGAATGTTGGCTATAATGCCTCTAAAAGTTTGTGTCAAGCATTCAAGAGTCTGTAACAATTCCCTAAAAGTATATGATGTAATCTTCCTCTCCCAACAGTGAAAAACTTAAGTCTATTTTCATGCATCATTTGAATTTTTGGTAAAATTCATATTTCCATTCATGAAGTACATGATGTTAGTCAATGGTCTAAGTTCAAGGAAGTATCTCTCTCTCTGTGTGTGTGTGTGTGTGTGTGTGTGTGTGTGTGTGTGTGTGTGTGTGTGTGTGTGTGTGTGTGTGTGTGTGTGTGTGTGTGTGTGTGTGTGTGTGTGTGTGTGTGTGTGTCTCAAAAGCTCATTAATGTGTATGTTTATAAAAAGGTATGTATTTCTTATCCATTAGGGTCTTGTCATGGAAAGTGTTTCAGTGTCTATTAAAAGATATTTTTAAGTCATATGTCACAAATTATTTTTGAGGTTAACACTAATAAGAAGTCTTCTTATGCACATAAAGTTCTTGTGAAGAAGTTCACATTCTAGATATGTCTTCATCATATTGGAAGGTCCAAGTGTTGAGTCCATCATGAATCTGTTGTTACTCATTTAGAACCTTTTTATACTTGTCAAGCAAAATTGAACCAAGGAAGATAGTTATGTGTTTATGCTCTAAGTTTATTTTTCTTAGTATTTTAAGTTTCAGGAAGAAGGTTCTAAATTGGTGTTAAAATCATAAAATGGTCTATGTTTCTAGTTTGGGTTATACAATTGTTGTTTGAAATGTCTAATGTATTATGATGCCTATATGTACTTTGATAAAGAATAAATGTTGTAGTGTACTTGTCTCTATGTGAAGATGAGAGATAGGTCTATGTAAAGGATAATGGGTCAATACTTCAAAAACAAGGTGAGATTTCTTTAAAGGGGATAGGTGTCTAGTGGTGATCAGGATGGTTTTATGACTTGCAAAGTGCATCAATAGTCTATGGTAGTCATGGATATGAAAAGTTGTTGAAAATGTAGTTGGGATCAAGATTAGTGTTGTTTGTGTCTACATCAAGTGTGATTATTATCAGTTCTAACAAAGTATTCTCTATGTGAGACTTCTTATATAGAATCTGGAAGTTGTCTAGTTATAAAGTAAAGTTGGAAGCTACTCAAGTTGATTAGTTTTGTGTGCCAAAATTAGCATGAAGAGGTTGTGATACTCATGTGAAGTTTTTTGTTTGAGAAAGAAGAGTGATGAAATCCTATATCAAAGGAGGCATGCTCAGTGCTTTTCATAAAAGTATAATAGAGTATTAGTCAAGAAGGATCTTGAAGGATCATCATTTGAATGTGAACCTACAAGTGCAGGTACAGTTTGTTAAGATACATATCAAAGTGACAAGAGGTGTAATACATCAAAAAGGATAGTTGACAGTAAGCTTGGAAGTAGAACTCATATCATGGTACAAATGGTTGAACTTGCAAGTCTCAGGTATGTGAAGGTCAATCTCATGTACATGCTTTGAAATTATCAGTCAAGGTGTTTCAGTGTTCTTTATTATATAGATATATGTAGACCATTTATTACAGAGAAGTTAAGTGTAGGTAGATGGTAGCTCACAAGTCGGATCAAAGGTAAGATTCTCATTCATTACACATTGAATCAAGAATGTACATTTTTTTAAAGGTATTTGAAGCAAAAAAATCATGGAGAATTGTCCTAGACATAGTGGGAGGTCTGTAACAAGACAAGTAACATATCGCTCCACGGGTAGCCATTGGTCTTAATGTTGAAGAATGCATTTTTTGAGTAAGTTTACTTTCCAAGTATGATTTGATCCATGATGAATTGTTACCCATTGAAACAAAGTTGAGAAGGTATGATCTATGTCTATATGCATCATAAGATAAGGGTATAGTCAATTGAAGATTAGAATTGCTACAAAGTTAGGGATCAAGTGTTGGTTAGGTCATGCTAAAACTTCTTGAGTCTTACTTCATGGTGATTCAAGTATATTTTTGATTATATATTTTATTTCTTGAGGAGATTTACCACTATCAAGAATTAAAAGGTTTGAAGAGATTGTAACCTACGATATAATATCATGATGTGATTTTGAAATGGGTAATGTAGTGTAACAAGAATTGAAATGTGAATATGTGCAAAAGAGAACAGTGTGTTCTAGGTATGGACATCAAAGCAAGTTTTTTATACAATCCTAAAAGGCAATATTTTTATTTTGAAAACCGTAGCAGGATATATCTCCTAGGTATGGTTGTCTAAGGGATTAAGAGTGTCCCATGGGTCTATGAATGATAAGTTGTAATCTTGAAATTTTATTGAATGGAGAATACAAAGCGAGAAGCTATGATGAGCTATAGTACTTGAAAGGTGGAGAATGATTTTTGACAAGGTATAGAGCTTCTATTGAAGAAGAAAGATATTACCCTGATTCTTCCAAGGCATGGAATTCTTTGTCATGACTGTGATATGGAACTTAAGTTATAACATTATAAAATTGTTTTTGGGATCTTTTCATCACTGAAATCATCTAAGTAAAAGTGTTTCAAGACTTGGGATAGGGGAATTAAGGAATTTTTCTAGATTTGATGATAGAGTTTGTAGCTCTCAGCAGGGTACAGTCTGAGATATGTTTATGCATAGTCTTTTACAAGTTTGAAATGTGTTTTAGGATAGGGGAAGGCTAGTTAGACTCTTGATCAAAATGAGAAAGGTGATCTAGATGTTATAAATACCTATAAGGAAGAATGAATGTTGTATTACTAGTGTATCTCAAAGTTAATTTACTCGAATACATGTAAGATAAATCTAAGAAGGTAATAAAAATGTAAATATCAGTTCAAGGCAGTGGTAAAGTGCTTTAGTCATCCTCATGACTCATTTACAAGGTATGAAGTCTAATTTTATATTTCTTAGCTAGAGTTGATTGTTATGATCTCAAGGGGAGCCATAAGGAGATGAATCATGTTGCATTTGATCTCTTAGAGCTATAGGAAGTTGGTTCAAAATAAATTGAAATAGTTATTTAGAGACAGGGGTCCTAAAGAGTGGTATGGCAACATTAGAGGAAGAATTGGTGATCTTAAGCATGAGAGAGACCTAGAAGGTGATGTTGTAGTCTGAATGAAGGATAAAATGGAGAGTAAATATTCAAGGGGATTATTTTCTAGGTCCATAGGATCTTCATATGTTGTTGTAGAAGACAAGAAATAGATATTTCGGTCCCAATGGGAGCCAATTTAGAATGTAAGTTAGTTTTTAGCATTGTTGTCATTGTTCTTGTCTTGTGTTGTCTTTATCCATGTACTAGTGTCATTTTAGTATTTTTCATAGATGGAAAAGGTGGAGAGAGGCATCAAAAACATGGAAAATAGCTCATGTAGGTGTCAGTAATGTTATTTTCCATCAATGTTTCTGAAGGTTATTGCCATCGATGACAAAGGGGGGGATTGTTGGCCATTGTGTGTTTGTGTTATCATCGATGTCAACCCCATTAATGTAAAATGTTTTCAAGAGGTCATTCATGGTCTACAAGGTGTGTTATAGGTTTCTAAGTGTCTACATTGAGTCGTCATGGTCAGTTCATGAGGTTACATGGTTTATTCAAGTCATTCTAGACTTATTTATAGCCCTGGAACATATAAAATGAGTTGTAGATGTGAGATTTGGACTTAATCAGTCTTTTTGGGGCATGGTAGAAGCATGGTGGAAGTGTAATTGAGGTGTATGGTTAGTTTCGCATTAGTTCTCAGAGGTTTGGTAGTGTTTCAAGGCCCTTGGGAAGCAAGTAGGTGAGAAAAAAGGCATGTTGGCATAGGTAATTCGTTGTGTCTAAAGAGTTTCAGAAATATTTGGGATATTTGGTGAAAATGGATAGATAGATGATGTTTTCATGATGGTTTATGACAAGTTTTAGGTCATTTTGTAATGGGAATTTGAAGATATGCAAGTTTTGGTGAAACTAGGTAAGTGATAGTGTGTTTTTGTAAAAAAGGTTGACCTTTTGACGCTCGTTGTGAATTGTATGATTTTCATGGGGACATGAGCTCTTTTTCATATCTTCTTAGGTCATTTATGAATGTTTCTCAAAAATAATGAGGTGGTTTTATCGTCACATTTTTATCAACGATCGTTAAGAAGGTAAAGTGGTTCGAAACCCTAGCTAGGAGAAGCTTGGAGAAAAGTGAATATACAAAGTCTACTTTTATCATGAGTTTAAAATTGATGACTGAATTTTTTAGAGCAATCTGTCATATTTATATAAAGGTATACTAGAGCATGTGGTGATATGTGGACCCCACCCTAATTTTCTTCTTTTTGAAGAGTTCCATTTTGTGGTAAATTTCTACAAAAAGGTGATGATTAAATTGACATAGTTTTTCTATATTTCCGTGAAGGTTTCAGGTCATGGTTGGGCTAGAAAAGGGCAAAGTGCGCTCTATCTATGAGGACTAGTTTTTGGGGTAGTTTGGATTAGCTTGTAGTAAATTTGACATTGTAGGAGCTACATGGGGAGTTAGGACTCCATTCAAGTATTTTTGTGAATTTGGTACATATATATTTCTGTTGATATATCAAACTTGATGATTGGATAAGGTATACAAAAGTTATGAGCTATTATTGGAGGGTCAAGTTTGAAGGATGTTTGTTCTGGAAAAGTGCTAAGTAGCTTGATGAGATAAGGTGGTGATTTTGAGTTGTTCATGCATGATGAAGGTTTGTGAGTGCTTAGACATAATTTATAAGTGTGATAAATTCTTTGGTTAAGTGTTTAAGTGATTTTTTGTGTGATGGAGCATGTTGGGCTAGTGGTCAATACTTGAGTCAAAGAAGGAATAAAAAGTAGTTTACACCGATTGGCTTGGTTGAATTCCTTCCACTTGGAGTTGGAAGGAGTTATAATATGTTCTAGAAATTTTATTTATAGATATTTCTAGTGGTGTATTTATTTTATCATGATTAGTTTATTTTATGGATCTTTCAGGCCAGTTTGTGAGAAATAAGGTAGCTGCATTTTCAGGACAGGTCTTCTCAAGCTAAAAGTTTGAGTTGTTTGAGGCATGGAATGAATTGGTATATGCTTTTTATAAGCTGAAAGGTGAATAGGGATGAAAATTGTTCCTAGTTAATGAATTTTTAGGTCTTGAAAGTGACAACAAGGATTTTAATCAGCTGAGTTTGAAAAAACTAATTTTTGGGCAGCTTGTTTTGGTAAAGGGTAAAGTTGTTGTCGTTTGAACCAGTGGATGTTTCAAGATTTATAGCATGCATATAAGTGTTATAAAATTTTTGGGAATTCCATATAGTGGTCACATGACATAGTTGAGTTCATCAAGAAGAGGGGTGAAAAGTACATTCACCAATTAATTAATTAATCTAAAGTTAACATTATAACATAATGTAAATGTAACTTATATAGCATAAATAAATGAAATAAACACATTAAACATAAAACATAAAACACTGATATATCATGGAAAACCCCTAAATGTGTAAAAAAATGGAGAATAAATCCACTATCGAGAAAATTTTACATCCACCAGTCCAGTAACTCCCTCCTCACTTCTATTCCCTGTATTTTACCAGGATTTACAGTCATATTCAGTAGGAATATTATTTTATCAATATTCAATATAATAATCAATCGTCAATATCCTGAATATATGACCTAAGGTCATATTTAAATAACCCGAAGGGTTGTGTTCTTCTTAAGTGATGGGGCACACCCCAATTTAATTATCAATTAATTAAATTAACCAACCACCTAGTATAAAGTTTATATTTAAATAATAAGAATATAGTTTATTCTATATTATTTAAATATTAACTATATATTATGATACACTTAATATTATAATTCTAACAGAGTTCATTTTTAGGGGTCTTGAGGCCAAAAGGTAAATACAGGGTGCTGGAAATAGTTGTTTTGTGAAGGAAATGAGCCAGAGGGCCCATTTAATTAAATAATTTGATTGGTCCAATTAAATGTGTGACTATGGTTGATTTTTAAATGTTATATTACACGTGTATGGTGAATATAGGGGCTTGACTAATCATAGTTTTGGCGTGAGTGGATTTTCCACATCCTAGTGATGGGGTTTTGAAGATTTTTGGTGCAAGAATGAAGGTTTTTGGCATGGTTGACCTATATGGATAATATGTGACCATTGTAATAAGTTTATTTTAAATTTTAAATGTTGTATGGGTCAAAAATATAATTAATGACCAGTCTCCTTTGGTTTAGAGAGAATAAATGCATATAAAAGTGAAGTTTGAGCTCATTTTGTGAGTTAGTTGTGCATGGGTGAAAAGTGTAACCCATAGGGGAGTGTATAACAGGTATGGATCATGAATTGAAGGTTCAATATGTGTTTTATAGGCTGAATATTTATGGAGAGGATGTGTGCAAGTTTTTGAAGAAAAATTTGTCTATGAAAGACCTAGAGACAGAAACTTGAAGAAGGTGTGTTTGAGAAAGGGTTCGAAGGAATTTGGAGATAAACTTTGGGAACACTATTAACTATGGTATCAGCATATTTTCAGTGGTCATAGTATTTACAAAATATTGTGTGATGTGACATATTCATTCAAGTCTCTTGTTTTGAGTCATAGGGTTTAGGGGTTGGTGCTGCTTGTGGGGTTGGTGCCTCACTAAAGAAATATCTTATAATGTTTAATATTCACTTGAGTTTTTTTTTTGCATAATACCAACAAAGTTTTTAGTGTGTTTTCTTCCCCTTGAGGTTTTCCCACTTACATCTTTTGTCTATGTGTTCTCTCTCTTATTTCATGTTCATTTGATGTTAGAGTAGGTATTCACCTTAGCTCATGTTCACCTAGGTACTTTTTACCTTTATTGTATTTATCCTCACCCACTTATGTGTGTGGATATTTCTTTTATCTTATTTAGATATTAGGAGATATTATCTAGTCATTAGGTATAGTTATTTCCTTGATCCATGGTATTGACTAGTTCTTTTCTTGATCTATGGTATTGACTAGATCCTTGATGTCTAGTTCTCTCCTAAATCTATGGTCTTGACTAGTTCTTTGATGACTAGTTATTTTCTTGATTAATGGCTTGATCTACGACTTTGACTGGTTCTTAGATTGTTATTTCTTGTCTATTTAAGCAAGGCCCATTCTCAATGTATTGCATTGAGTTCCATAATAATATATGATATTGTTGCTCATTTGTTTACAAAGGTTTTATGTAAAGCTATTCTGGAGAATTGCTTTTATTTTATTGATCGTGGTGTTTGATTAGTATATATGTTCTTGGCTTGGTACATTATGGTTATCATTCCTTTTATGGTATTAGTATCAGAGCAAGAGATTGTTGTTGACATCCGTCTATAAGTTTTATTTTGCAAATAAAATCTTTGTATATTCATATATTTGGGATTTAGTCATATCGGGATTCGAGCCAAGGAAAAAAAATGTGATTTTATTTATTCGGATTTGTTGGATTTCTCGAGATTTGTACTGGTTTTTCTGTTGCAACATATCTGTCTCAGTTTGCACGAAGGAAGATTTTTCAAATCTTTTCTTTTTTGGCAGGGGTCCACGGATGCTGTGCATGTTTTTACTATTTCACGAAAATCCGCAGGTTGCTATTTTCAGAAAGTAAAGGTCACTATATACACAGTCCAGAAAGAGTATTTTTTACCAGAAGAGGCAGTTGGATGTGACTTTCTCGAAAACACGTGACACACCCCAGAATAGTAAGTTGTGCAAACACCCATTAAAATATTTAGCCCTTGGTCATATGGTTTGGTAATATGAGGGCTTAAAGCTTGTGATTCCTACTAGTAGGTGCTTACCCCTTTAATTTTATTTGTGTGGTGAAGGCAACAACAATTTATTCTACTTTAGTGGCAACTAAAATAAATAACAAAGCAAAAATATTGAAAAGTTTGTATCTTTTGATCGATAACTCGATTTTGAGTGCCATTTTTTGCAAAAGTGCTTGTTTTTTCATGATCTTCCCATTGGAGTTACTTATTTTGACACTTGCACTAGAATTATAAAGTTCCGAATATGGAGGAGTGTTGTAATCAATTATGGACGCATTTTCGGCTGAGCCCGACGTCCTAAACTTTTGGGAGTTGCAGTTTGTACCTATCATGGATTCTGAGAATGATATGCTTTTATGTGAAGTATGTGGACTTTAAGAGGATATTGTAAAATTTGTGGAAGAAAATAAATCACTCAAGAAGTGAAATTATCTTCTACAATCACTCATTCACAATAAGGATACAATAATACACTCCCTGCAGAAAAAACTTGCTAGCCTACAGCATCACCATCATATTGTGGACAACCACAACCATGCTCCTAGTCCACTTACAGCTATTGCTCCTAAACCCACTGACATTGATCTGTCATTCTTTGAGTCTGTTCCTGCTCTTGATGCTCATACACCTATAAAGCTTGTTACTGCATGCTCTTCCACATCTATGCCTATTATAATACCACATGTTGTGTATCCTATTTCTGCTCAGCTGTATGGTTTTTTTGAGAAGCATACTATTGCATTCAGTTCTCGCATGCTTCATTCTCAGGTCTCACTAGCAGAGTCATTGGCAGAAATTCACAGGATATTGTTGCCTCTATTCCACATGTTAAGTGGAATTCTCGTCATGACATTGGTTTTCAAGCAGATACTTCATTGGGATCACACATTGACAGAGCTCCTTTTTTTGTTTCGCTCGACTCTTTCTGAGGATCATGAGCAACACATGAGTTCTAAAACTTCACTCAGGATTGAGAAACCTGAGATTTCAGCTGTCAAACATGATCAACCAGACACACATTCTAATGTTCTTTTATATGCACCCATTGTGCACTTTGCACCAAGTCATATGCAGGCATCTTCTTCATCCATCTGTGTTGATTTGGGGTGGATATCTAATCACTTGTGGCGGTGACATAGGCATTCTTTGAGAGGACTCTGCAGGTGTTGCTCCTCCCCCATTCGGCCTCTTGATCCACTTTCTATACCTTCTGCATTGTGATGCTTCTTGTTTTGAGCATTTTTTTTTAGCAGGTGTAGTATATCTCTCTTATTTGTTGAGATATTTTGTATCTGTATTTTCGACACTTTTGGCATGTTGACAGTATCTCTTGTTGGGGATCTATTCTAGTGAAGTCCAGTGTTATTTTGTCAATGTTCGAGTAGTTGATTTTGGGCAACTCATATAGATTTGTAGCGTCACTCCACCCATTCAGCAGTATGGGAGGGTGTGGTGTTGATCCTGCTTCTTCAGGTTTTGTGTCCTTGCCTTGTTAGCTTGGCTTTTCTTGGATCGTGAAACTCTTGATTTTTTGTTCTTACCTTGTTGCTTTGGTTTTTGTTCGTGGATCGTGGCACACCTATTTGCAACAATTGATCGAATTATGTTTGGTGTTTTTTTGCACTTTCGACATCACTCCGTTGACAGTCTCTTTATATGGAGCTATTCTGGTGGAGCCCAGTGTCAGTTGCTTTTGATTTTTGTGATCGAGTGAGCAGTGGATTCAGACCATAGTGCACACCAAACTTCTTCAGCATTGTATGAGTTTTTGAGCCGAGCTTCTTGGAATGCCTTGGAGCGGGTCTTTACTCTTTTTACTTTGTTTTTACTAGTTTTGGGTACCTTGTGGTGTCCCTTTTTCTCAGTTATTGTACATGAGAACCTCATCAGGCCTAGTTGTTAGGACTCATACTATGGACATGCCACATTTATTTTGGCCCCTAGCTTCACTTGAGGGGGGGTGTTAGAGTAGGTATTTACCTTAGCTCATGTTCACCTAAGTACTTTATTTACCTTTATTGTATTTATCCTCACCCACTTATGTGTGTGGATATTTCTTTTATCTTATTTAGATATTAGGAGATATTATCTAGTTGTTAGGTATAGTTCTTTCCTTGATCCATGGTATTGACTAGTTCTTTCCTTGATCTATGGTATTGACTAGATCCTTGATGTCTAGTTCTCTCCTAAATCTATGGTCTTGACTAGTTCTTTGATGACTAGTTATTTCCTTGATTTATGGCTTGATCTACGACCTTGACTGGTTCTTAGATTATTATTCCTTGCCTATTTAAGCAAGGCCCATTCTCAATGTATTGCATTGAGTTCTATAATAATATATGATATTGCTGCTCATTTGTTTGCAAAGGTTTTATGTAAAGCTATTCTGGTGAATTGCTTTCATTTTATTGATCGTGGTGTTTGATTAGCATTTGTGTTCTTGGCTTGGTACAATCTGGTTATCGTTCCTTTAATTTGAATGTATGGTGCACACATACCAAGCTAATGGTGGTGGATGTTTGATGGATGTTGTAACAATGTTAAATAAAGTGGAAATTGTGTAGGACCGATTCACCCCCCTCTCATTCCATTTTTCTTCCAACATCAGTATCATGTTGTTTGTTTGAGATTGGAATTGGAATTGGAATTGTATGATTGAGTGAAACATTAAAAATATGTCTGTTATTTAATATACTTTGACCTCAATTCTAAATGGAAACGTGTTATTGAGATCCATCAGAAAGCATTTAAAATTGTATTTTTTCAGCCATAAGGGTTACACTTTTGTAATAGGTATACAACCATGCAAGTTGAGTGGATGAGAACTATAAATATTTCAATGGCATTACCATATTTATTTTTTTACACCCATAATGAATAATTGTTTATGTATGGTCAATCTTCTTAGCCATCTTGGCTATCTTAAGGAAGCTCTAAATGTTATAATCTAATATCTAACTAAACTTTTGGTGGTTATGTAGATGTGTTTTCTTGGTGGTTGGATGAGTGGGGGTATGAGAGGAAAATAAATATTTGTTATTTATTATCTTTCCCACTAGAACTAATTGTATTCCCAAGTTTCTACATTGAAGACAAATGTTGCATGATATAAACATTTTGTAAGTTCCTATAAAGTTCCACAATTTTTTTGGTTCATTGTGCAAGTTTGTATTAAGGACCATCCCTTGAACTTGTCTTTCTTAACTTCATTGTTATGATTACAAGTATTGTTGAGTTTCACATTTTAGCATTGATGGAGTTTTCACCTTGTTTGACCTTTTTCTCATTCTAAGTATCTAAGGAGCTTTAGAATTCCCTAAAATTACTTTTAATCATGACATGGGGTGATCATTGTTTTCTCGGACACTATATCACATACAAAAGTAGTGTAAACAACCATATTTCAACTTGCGAAATCTATTTAGAACCAACGTGAAAAAGGATCCCATGATTATTTTTATTGCAACCTAATGCATTAATTATCATTTTAATATATTCAAATTGATGAATGATGATCTAGTTAAATTTTACCTTAAGTGGAGATAATGTAAAAAATTGCATCAAAAACTTCCCATGTAAAAATAATGGATAAATTTGGAGTTCATGTTATATGAGAATAAAGTTCAGCGAAATTAAGTTTGGCATTTAACTAGACTCCACAACCTTTTTCACATACTCGAAGCCCGTGTGAAAATGACATTTGCAGTTTAGGGTATAGACATCTATTAATGTATAATGTATTTTTTGTTGTATAATGTTATAGTTGTTTGCATACACAAAGCACAAACTAATTATAAAATTGACTCCAGGATAAGTGAATGTGTCATGGAATGCATTTGTTTGATTTATTTTATTGACATAATTACTCAAGGATAGTGGTCCCATGGAATAAAAATTTTAATGTGTTTTATTAACACTAAAATAAAATCACTAACCTACTTGAACTTGATATCAATTATTTACAAAAATAAATAAAATAACAAGAAAAAATCAAGTTGCTTTTTTTTACATGGAAACAATACTAGGTCATTTGAGCTCATTCTCCTTCGCGAGAGTGAAAATGAGATGTGAAGTGAAAATAGCATTCACTTGGGATTAAATAAGAAATGTGGGGTCACACGGTTAAAAGTAACGTGATGAAAATGTGACACTAATTGCATCACATTTACACCACATTTGCGTCATTATTATTGTGTCGTCTTTGTGTCAAAAATTCATTCAAAAATCAAAACATATACCATTCACGAATTGATACAAAATATACCGCATTTTCAACATTTTAACATTATATGTAGTATTGAGCAAGTTAGGGAAGAGATAAAAATATGTATTGAGTGGGGATAGGATGGGGTGTTTGTCTTAACAAAGGATCACACTCACAATTAGGAGTATCAAAAGGTAAATTTTCAAACCTGGGTGTTCACACATATACATATGTATAAGTATATGATATACATATATGCATATGCATATAAGATACATATAGATATACAGATGTATATGTATATATGTGTGTATGTATGTGTATGCACATGTATATGTATGTGTATGTATATGTATTTATATTTGGGTGTGTGCATTGAAATTTGGTAGATCTTTAAACATGTTTAGCACAACAATAGCAAGATTAAATTTAATACATTTGTGATAACATTATAATATGAAGCACTCCATTATATAGGAATTTTCTCTCCTATTTTTTAGGATATCTATAAACAATCTTATAACTACTCAAACCTATTTTACGTGAGTCGTTGTAACTCACGCAACTCACCCACTATTAATAAGTTATCATGTCATTATGATGTGAGAACTAATATAAGAATATTCCTAACATTCTCCCTAGTGCAAACATGGTAGAAAAGCATTCACACTCTCAATTGCAATATGCTCCCCTCTTTGGCATGTCTATATTTTTGGTTCATGACCTTGATCAAAAGAAAGGCTCTCTCCTTCCATAGTTTTAAACATGTTTAGCACAAACCTTGAATTGACCATGAACCCATCAACGGTCCACCTCATGTGGCTTTTTTGGATCTCCCACAAACCTTTTCAAGATCCATGAATTGTCTTACACTAGTAATTTTGTTCTCTACTATATTTTTACATCAAGAGCTTACATAGGAATCTTCTCACACAATAACATGAAAAGTATTCAAATTACATCCATAAAAACAAAATGTTATTAATTGTAGCCATTGATGTCAATCGTTTCCACTTGATCTCGAATAGCATAAGAAGCTTCCCTTGCCACTGGAAGATGCTCTTGACTTTAAATCATTTGGTGTAGAATGGAAATGGAACATTGGTGTTATGTTCCCCCCACAATTTGAAATTTCCATTTATTCATCAAACTGCAACTCTAAAAAGAAACACAATGCACATAACTAGAAATAATAACTATGAAAATAAAATACACAACTGAAAGTAAACTCACACCAAAAAATTGCCACCACAGATTCGTGCGGTTTTGTCATTGGTGACTGACGAGAGGTCATTGATTAACCTCCAACCTTATGTTCCTCTGTCCTCCAACTAACATGTTTCTTACTCAAAGGATTGAAACTTGGAGATCGAATTCACATCATCTTCTATCCATGTAACTTCCCCACCAATTGTTCATTTTGGATTTGAAATTCTAAAGCAGGGGTCTAGGGTGGCAGAGCCCCTTATAGGGTCCCAGGGCAATGCCCTGGGCGTGCTCCCTATCATCGTATAGGGCGGGGTCAAGGGGTGGATCCCCCAAAGCTGGGCATTTTTTATTCTTTGCAATCTTCAAAAAAACAATCAAACATATAATTATTTTCATCTTATCCCCCTTACAATTCAGATATCAGTTTACACCGAAAATGTGTTCATAAGGTAAAAAAAAATTAAATTAAATTTTTAAGAAGTCATAAATTTAATGATAACATATTTACTCAAACAAGATGACATAAAAAATAATGACTTAAACAAATATACTTATTGACAGTGACACATTTACAACACAAACCAATGAATTTTAATGTTAACAAGAAAATGACATGACTCTATACTTTTAACAACAAGACTATAAGGGTCACACTCGACCAATTAAAAGAAACAATTTATCGACAACAATTTAATTATGGATCACCCTTAAAGTAATAATTAAAATACAAATACTTATGTTTAAATACAAGTGACTCTTAAACGAAAAATACTAAATAAAATACAACCCGATACAAACACATAAAACAGATTGGTTGTCGAGGTGTAAAACACAAATTGTTATGGAGACGACATAGCTGGAACTCAGCGCCAATATTGATGCAGACTAAAAAAAAATAGAACACGGCTTCCAGGAGAATTAATAGACGTAAATCTTGTGGCATTCACTATAAAAACTTGCAAACAATGTGTTCAGATCCAAAATCACGGTTGGATATACGAAATGATAGCGGATTTGATTGTGAGTAGAACATCCAAACATATCAATGATCTTATTTATTGTTAGGCGATGATTGGGAGCCTTCAACAGGAAGATGCCAACATAGAATAGCCTTTCCAATCTGATGCAATACAAATGGTAAAATAAAAATTGATAAGATCCCCAGACGTTTCCAAGTAAGTGTGTGCATGTGTGTGTGAGAGAGTTTGTGCATGTGCATGTCCCTGTGTACATATCTGTGTGTGTTTGTGTGCACGTGTGCACATATATATATATATATATAGACATTGCAGATGTGCTTTGAATTCAGGTGTGAATTCTGTAGAGTTTGTTGAGCATAACTCCAAACATATCCGGGTATTGTATTGAGAGAGCGGTGGCTTTTAATAAAATCTGAGCAAGTGATCCTTGGTGGACGTAGCCCAAATTGGGTGAACCACGTTAAATACTGTCTCTTTGTGTTGTGTTACTTTATTCTACACTTTTATTTGAGATCTGTAATATTTTCTGCATATTAGTTTCTACTATTGAGATTCTGTGAGGGAGTATTCCGCATATTTTATCCCTTATTTCCTAACAATTGGTATCATATGGTAGATATAATATAAACATTGCAGATGTGCTTGGGATTCTGGTGTGAATTCTATAGAGTTTGTTGAGCATAGCTCCAAACGGATCTAGGTATTGTATTGAGAGAGTGGAGGCTTGTAATAAAATCTGAGCAAGTGATTCTTGGTGGACATAGCCCATATTGAGTGAACCATGTTAAATATTGTCTCTCTGTGTTGTGTTATTTATTATGCACTTTTATTTGAGATCTGTAATATTTTCTGCATATTAGTTTCTATTGTTACGATTCTGTAAGGGATTATTTCGTATATTTTATCTCTTATTTCCTAACACATATCATACCCTAGATCCTTGCAAACACTTAGCTCTATCAATTGGGAGGGTCTAGGTGTTCTCATGTGAATCAATTGTGAATTCTTGTATCCTTTCAATTTAACTCCTTAAATTTTAGGATTAGATTTAGTTTCACCTTCTTCAATGGCATGGGCTTTGAGTTTGGAAATAAAATTATGACAACAGTATTTAAGGGTAAGGTTTTGGTCTGCATTTTCAATAAAGAGCACATCTTCCTCAAGTAGGACACCCTAGATATTATCTGTCAATAAGAATTCGAGCACAAGAAAGTTGATCGGAAATACTTACCCCTTGACCACTTTTCGAGTGATGTGTAATTCAAAATCCATGAGGAGCACCATTCATGTTCTAATGTGTTTTATAGGGAGGATGACTATGTAAAATAAATGGCAAAGATGGTCAGTATGGATGATGACATACGTGGTTTTATATAACATATAGTGACAAATCTTATAAGTGGATAAATATATAACCAAGAAATCATGATTTATGTTAGTGTGGTGTGAATCATCAAGGAGTTCTTGCCTAATGCAATAGATAGCATGTTATATGATCTTCTCATCCTCTTTTGACAATATTTCCCCAGTAGATAATAAAGTAGATGAGATATAAAGCATCATAGGTCGGTCAAGAGAAGGATGTCATAGTATAGGTATGTTGAGTGGGGATTTCTTCATGGATTCAAGTGCATACTAACAGCCTTTGTTTTGTTATAACTTGGAATCTTTCTGAAGGAGGTTGTTAATGGAGTGAGTTCGACAAGTTAGTTTGGGAATAAACCATTAAATTTCCCCAAGATTTCTTAATAAAGTGTGGATATGAGGAATTTATGTGGATTGAAGCATGTTGATGATTTCTCGAATTTTTTCATGGACCACATCAATTCCTCATTTTTAGATGAGTAAATCTAAAATATTTCCTTGAGTTACATAAAATATGCATTTCCCGTTATTAAGGTAGAATGTATCTTTCTAGAGGCCTTTAAGAGCTTCGTGGAGGTCACAAGCATGATCGTATGCATGTCAAGATTTGACTAGAAGATCATCCTCATGGACTTGAACCATTTTTGTATCAAAGCATGGAAGATGTGGGTCATTACGCATTAACAAGTTTCTAAATGATTAGTAAGGCCAAAGGGAATCTTCCCATAGAAATACATGTCCCACTCAATTGTAAAGAGAGTTTTGTGATATGTGGTTTGGTTGTGTGTGAAGGGAGTTTTGTGAATGCAATTCGGTCAACCCCTGATTAGACTAGATGAGCAAGCAGAATGAAAGTTCGTTACTAAGACCGAAAATAAATTTTTACTTCAATGAAAATAAATCACACAAAATGTAGTACTAAAAGGAAGAACAAAAGAAAAAGGACATACCTGTAATCACTATTCCTTTTTTATTTTTATTTTTATTTTTAAGCACATTTTGAAACAACAGCAGTGCAACACTCCAAGTTGAAAGATTAGATGATATTGACAAGAAAAGAAACAAAAGGGTATAAAATCTAATAAAAAGGGACTAACATCCCATCAGGCATACCACGATGTTTATGGTGAACTTTGGTTTATTGTTATTATGTTGAAATACCCAAAACTCTAAATAAAATAGGGTTTACTGATACATGCACTAAAAAATGTAATTTTAGGACGAATGGGTACATGAACAATATAAAAGACTCCTCCTTCCTCTAAGTGAGAAGAATTGTATACAAAGACAGCTAAACCAACTAACTATTAGATAATGATTACACGAGTTTCTTGGTTACAGTCGATCCCAAGAATCCAAAGAGATTCATTGAAGGGTGTCAACTCATGTTTTACAATTAAATGATAATGAAATAAAGTAATGATAATAAGGCTAGAATTCAAGAGGTATGGAGAGATCCTACTTTGTGTTATAGGTGGCCTAGGCTAGGGTTATGGTGAGCTCGAAGTCCAGGAAATAGTCAAACCAAGCTTGTTTTGTTGTGTCTTATATTTCATGTATCACCTTGAGTTGATCTTCGATGTCTTTTATTTCTGGTATGAGTGCAATGGCACATAGGCTGAGCTTGTGTGAGATATCAAATTGTTCCCACATGAAAACCTGTTGGATGATCAAAACATCGTATATGTTTTTGATGGGGGTGCGAGGTACCTGGAACAGTCATCTATAGAGAATACAACTTGTAAGATAACAAATTAGGCCAAAACATATTAATAAAGATATGATAATTGCTAAAAATGACTAAATTGACAAAGATCTATAATGATCAGAGACAAAAAGGCTTATGCTGATAAAATAGACTGTGTTTGATGAAAAATAAATTTTGACAATGTTAAGATGGGCTAGGGGGATCTATAAATATATAAGATTCAGAAAAAAAAAGTGTAATGTGTATGAAGGGCTAATGAGAGGTAGATGTGATTAGGACATTGATTGACAACAATCACCAAAAAAATTGTAAATATGTTACTGTAGACGCAAAATAATGCACTTGGGTACATTACTAGGTCTTATACAAATGCTATCATTCATATGATTCCTAAGAGAGAAAACTAGTAATTGACAGCTATATTTGGCCTTTTGTCTGTGTTTCTTATTTTATATTTGGTCTTACACACCCTACATCCAAGTCTTAACTTTACTTGCTTATATTGTATGACTTCGGACACCAATGCCCAGACAGTACGTTAGTGCCCAGGTGCCCTTGTCCCCTCTGGGCGCCCCTGACCCTTTTCTATCTTACTCGTTTCTTTTGGGTCACTTTTATCATTTGGACATATTATTTTCTTATGAGTTGGCCTTCTAGTTGTCAATTACAAAAATCAAACAATGGAATCATGTAAATACATAGTTGTGTTCAAAATAAGGGACCAAGCTCTAAGCATTACTATCTAACACCTAATCTTGCATCCAAAGGCATTCAAAGCACTCAAAGGCATCCATCTAGTATCTATACACACTACATAGGAAAGGGAAAGTTCATTATTCCATCCACACATGTTATAAATTACTACATTCTAGATCTAACCCGCTATCAAGTGTAATTTGCACTAGGGCATCCTAGGGCACAATTTCTTCACACACTCACAAAAACTAAATGGAGTCTGAGATGTAGTAAAATGCTAGATCGTAAGATCACTCAGTCGGGTGACTGTCAGGGTCAATCCAACTCCCCATGTTACATCTTTCTCTTTTGGATTTGATGTGGTTTTATGGGTTTTACAGGTGAACATCTATTTTGTAGGTTACAAGTATATCCAGCGATTAAGGTGCGATATACATGTGATCAACATCGACTATTAGCGCAACACTCGTACGATATAGGAAAAATCAAGTTTTGAGCATTTACGTAGTCATGGGTGCCCAATAGCATACCCTAGCGTTCAGGCACCCCTGACCAAGTCCAAACGCCCGTGTCCATCTCTGTCTGACAGTTCCAGAATTTAACCTAAATGATTGTAACATTGTTATCTTCTTGTTCAACAATTTTCCCAGTCTACACTAGTCCCGAATCAAGTGCAAGTCAAAGTATTTTCTTCTCTCTCATGCACTTAGAGTTTCATATTTTGTTAGCTTATTGCTTGTGTCAAATCGTATCTAGCAACTTTACTTTATTGTTTCTATCTATTACTCTATAATTAGGGATTTACAAAAGTTTATTTTTGGTAAATTAGTTACAAGTTGAGCAAATGATCAAACAGGAGACAAAATGCAAAGTAGCTATGGAGGATAGTGTAGCTAAGGATTTGTAGACTACAAGTAAATGTGAAATATGACTGAAAACAATAAATAAAAAATGTACTAACCTTGTTGAATGCTCATGAGGATGGTAGAGCTCCAAATGGATAATAAATTGTCTAGCAAGAATTCTCCAAGGAATGGCAACAGGATGTTGATGTCTAGCAACATAGTGATGTCATGTGGAGGCTTAGAAATCCAACTACAGTACAGTATGTATGATTTATTTGTGTGTGTGTAGCTAAGAAATTGAGAAGAGGGTGGTTTAAATAGAATCGACAATGTCCGTAACGATTGTCGGAAATTACGGATAGTCCTCAATTTATCTGGAGATTTAAAAACCAAGGAAAAGATAGCAAATGGTTAAAACCACTTGCCATGAGAGGATTAAGGTTGTTTCATAAGCAATGGGAGGTTAGGAATCTGAGTAGGAAGAGCTTAGGGAGTTAAGATGGCTAGGATAAATTAGGTTAGGTTTGTTTTAGGTGGTTAAGGGAGGGTAAATGAGATTCTATGCGAGTAAATTAAGATTTGCGACAGTAAATTCGATTATAAGGATGGCGGACTTAGGATAGTGATAATAATCTGAATAATGATAGTGTAATCAATATGTGTTGGGTCACCTAGGGGTGAAAAAGTGGTGTCTATAGCTATTAAAACAAATTTAATACTAAAAATTTGTTTATATCAATTATTAATATTTATGTTTACTATGACATAGTTGCAATTTAATTTTAATCTTATATTACAATACACATAAGACCATGTTAGGTCGACTAAAACAGAAATCAACTAGAATTTAAATGTCATAAGGAAAATAAATAAATGAGCTTTTCAAAGTTCATTATAGTATAGGTGGATTTGGAGGAGGGTTTTCAATTAGGCCGGTTATCTCCCCTTACTTCCCTGGGGAACGAAACCTCCTTTAAACTCACTTATATTTTTCTCTCCTTTTTGTCGTGCATGGGAGGTTCCATTGGGAATATAATAGAAGGTGCAAAGATGGCTCCCATACCTATTGTGTTCTCACACACCCTAAGAAGCTGACCTACACGTTTTTGTTAACAAATTTTTGGGTAGACAGTATATGTTAGAAAATTTCTGCCATACAATTTACAGTCCCGCACCGAAATGAAAGCTCCATACAATTTCAAGTCGATTATTGAAAATCGCTCCAGATGATTTCAACTCCTATGTTTGAATGACAACTGGTATCATGAACTATAGTGATCATGTATCCATTTTTGTCATTTATGGTTGGAAGGAAGAATGATGGTACATAGTATATGGATCGTTAATATCAATGCTAACATATTTCAACCATACAATTTGTGGTCCCATGCCGGAATGAAAGCTCCTTACAATTTCAAGTCCCTTATTGAAAATCACTCCAAATGATTTCAACTCCTATGTTTGAATGACAATTGGTATCATGAACAACTATAGTAATAGTGGATAGATTTTTATCATTTATGGTTAGAAAGGAAGAATAATGGTATCTAGGATGTGGATCACTAATTTCAATGTCAACATCTTTTTCCATGTCTTTCACATAGTCCGCACTCCCTTTCTCCTTCGAGTAGTTCACACAAATGACACATCATCCATATGGGACTTACTAGAAGAAAGAAGAGGATCATAGATAGCAAATGAGCGATTTGATTTATTGGGGGGCTTTCAACTGAGTTGACAATCTTCCTTTACTTCTCTAGTTGGTTGACCGTCTCCCTTTACTCCTCCAATTGTATCCCATTTGAATCCACTCGTGTTGTGTGTATCTTATCGTGCATGACAGGATTCATTTACAATATAGTCCAAGGTGCAAATTCTCAAAGTTTTTGCTAATGAATTTATCACCATTTATTGTTGAATGCCCCAGGGAGTTTTTTTTATGATTAAACGCTTTTGACCGGAGCTATGAACCGGGGGGTTGAGGGCCCCAACCATACAAAGGAAAAGAGGAGGAGAGAGAAGGAGGAAAGGAAACAAAAAACAAAGGAATGGAAGAGAACCAGAGAATGGAAGAAGAGCTGAAAATAAAAGACCAACCGAGCAATGTGAACAGAAAGAAAGGAAGAAGCGGGAGAAAGCCCAAAAGTAATGGAGCATAGGAGAAGGAAGGCCAGCAAGCGTCCATGAACTCCAAACCCAACAGAAACCAAGGAGCTTCACCCAATATGAGTGTCAGCATGGGAATTGGCTTTCTTGAGAAAAAGCCGGAAGTCAGCACCAATGCGAGCCCTTAGTGCGTTCAAATTTTCAAACGTCGAGTGGACTGGGAAAAGCGCTACATCAATATCAACCTAAGGGATAAGCCTATGATCGAGCTGGCCATACACGAAGAGAGAGCCCACGTTTTGAGCATAGTGCAGTAGGTCTCGATATTGTTCACATAACCATTGAATCCCACAATCTGACCCTAGTCCCAACTCGTCGACTTCTTCGACCCACAACAAAGGATCGGGAAGGGAAAAGGCCAACAATTCATCACGCAGACCCACGCGATGCACAAGATAAATCAAGTCTTCAACAACAAGCTACACAACAGATGGAGTAGGGTGGAGCAATAAATAGAAAGAGACGAACACCGCGGCAATGTCTAAATCTGTTTGAGCATAACGCGAGTTAAACCGGTAGGAATCACCGAGTAGATTTTCTATGCCTTCGGCTTCACGATAGGATGAATACCTAAAAATTTCAAAGAGATGGTTGCAATCAATTTCCGTTGTGAGAGTCGCTTCTGGTTGGGCGCCATAGAGAAAGATGAAAGGAAAACCTAAGAATGCCACGGTAGGAAGAATCAGGAAGCCTTGGATGGAAAAACAGAGAAGGAACCATCGGTAAATTTAAAGAGAAAAGGCATGAAAGAACATCAAGAGATCTGCAACTATTCATCCTTCCCTTCGTGTGAGATAATGGAAGAGAATCCATTCCAATCACTCACGTTACTTGAAATTTTGGCGACGAAAGGGAAATCAATGGCATAATTAGCAAGAAAATCGGCGGCAGAATTGGATTCACAGAATGTGTGGCTGATGTACCATTTGTTTATTTTCTCAAGCCAAAAAAGAATGTTGGAGATGAATGAATTAAGATTCCAAGAAAGGGTCGACCCTTTGGCTATGGCTTAAATTATGATTGAGAGTCTCCTTCAATAATTAAAGATTCGCTACCAATCAGAACTGCCAATTTCACACCTTCCAAGAGGGCTTGGGATTCGGCCAGGTTACAAGAACAATCGTGAAGCGAAAAAGAGCCAGCAGAGATGAGAGAACCATTTGCACTTCTAAGAACACAACCATCACCAGACTTACCAGGATTACCTTTGGAGGCGCCATCGAAGTTCACTTTCAAGGAGCCTTGTGGAAGAGGCCTCCATCTAACCTTTTTCCTTCTCAGGAGTTTCTCCACTTGGGACAGACCACACCTAATGATTGAACCTGGATTAGGAATTTTAATGAGTGGTCATGCTTGTCTGATTTCAGCATCACGAGAGGAGAAAAGAGTATTATTGATGTTGTTTTTACTAACATTTTCAGAAATAGCCACTTCCAATTTGGTCAAAAAGGCAGGCAAATCCATGGACTAATCTCTAAAGATACAAAGATTTCGCTCCCACCAAATGTGCCAAATCAGAAAGAATGGAGCTAAAGACCAAATGGAACTTAGGGAACTCTGGAAATCTAGCTTAGGCCAAGCATAAAGGGAGTCTTTAATGTTATTACAGGAAGCCCAGGAAAGGTTGAGCTTACTGAGGAGCCAATTCCAACTTTTAACGACAAAGGAGCAAAAGAGGAGGAGGTGGTCAATATCTTCTTCTTCTTCGCCGCAAAGAACACACTTCGAGGGACCAGCGTAACCCCAAGATCTCCTTCGCATATGAGTAAGAATTTTTTTTTTTTGGACCAACCAACCAAAAATAGCCACTTTAGGGAGGAGTTTAGAATTCCAGTAGGCAGTCCAACTAGGTGCCCCTTTGCCAAACATCATAATGAGTTTGGAATAACCCTCTTTAACGAACTAAATGCCAAGGAAGTACCTAACTAAAGAAGATGATCCTCGAGATCTTTGACGGAAGTATGACGAGAAGAGATGGCCTCCGAGAGGGAGGTAACTTCAATAGAAGTAGCGTCGAGGGAAGCTATATCCTTCCAGAGCCAAGAAGGAGAGATGTCTGGATGAGGAAAGTCATAATCAGCTACTTATACTACCCCAAGCGGCCTTGGAAACGTTCATGACCCAATTGATAATATGATTGAGATTAAGGGGAACTTGTCCATTCCAGTTGTCCTCCCAAAAATTGGCAAGAGAGCCATTGTTGACATGCCAAGAAACAGAATCTACATTTAGAAATTTGCATTTACAAATGAAGTTCCAGATATGTGAACCTTTTGGGAGTTCTTCACTTGAGAGAAGAAGCTCAGGATGGCCAGCCTCCAAGTATTTATGAGAGAGAACCTGAAAGACCAACCTCTTGGCATCTGAAATGAAGTTCGAGACTAGTTTAGCACCAAGAGCAATGTTCTGGAGAGCCAAATCTACTATCCCCAAACTGCCCAAGGATTTAGGGAGTTTGACATCATCCCATTTCACTGGATGAAATTTTCTCTCTTCGTTATTCCCCTGCCATAAAAAGGTCCCGACTATTTTCTTGAATTTGATCAAGACCAATTTGGGAATCGACAAAACCGAGAGCATATAAATTGGGAGAGCGCTGACGACCGATTTAATCAAAACTCTTCCGACCAGAGTAAGCCATTTCCCTTTCCATGATTGTAACCGCTGCAATAAAGAGTGAATGAGACCATCCCATAGAGAAGCTTTCCCATGGCTGAAAAAAAATAGAATTCCCAGATATTTATGAGGGAGGGAGCCAACAGCAAAGCCCAGAACCTCCCTAATTCTACGTTGCATGCGAAGAGAAACGTTAAAAAAGAAGATAATTGATTTATGGAAATTGATTACCTGACCAATAGCTTTAGAATAGGAAGTAAGAATATTATCCAAAGCTCTACCTTCTGGAACGGTTGCTGAACCAAAGAGGAAGGTATCATCGGCAAACTGCTGATGAGAAAGAGGAGGCAGATTAGTAGTTAAGGAGATGCCAGATAAAGACCCTTGGGAAATTGCGGATTTGATTCCTCTGCTCAGAACTTCAACAACAAGAATGAAGAGGAAGGAGGACAAGGGGTCACCTTGTCTTAAACCCCTGTTGTTGCTAAAAAATCTTTCCACTAAGCCATTGACCAGGACGGAGAAAGTGGAAGTAGAAAGGCAATTGAAAATCTAACTGCAAAAGTGGTTACAGAAACCCATAAATTGGAGGGATTTAATTAGAAATTTCCATTTGATATGATCGTAAGCTTTACTAAAGCCCAGTTTAATCATCATCCCATGACAAGAGGACAAGTGCAAGGTATGGATAATCTTGTGTGAAATGATGATACCATCAGCAATAGATCTACCAGGAATAAAACCACTTTGTTCTTGAGCAATAAGCTTGTTGAGAAGGGGACTCAATCTGGATGTGATAGCCTTGAAGATGATTTTATAAGAAGTGTTACAGAGAGAGATGGGGCGAAAATCATCTAGATTATCAGCAAGGTTTTTTTTAGGGAACATACAAATAAAGGTATGATTCAAAATGCCTAAAATCTTCCCATTCTTCTTGATTCTTCAACATCTTGTCAGACATCATCACCAATGATATTCCAAAAATCTTGATAGAAGGCGGCTAGAAAGCCATTTGGACTGGGGGCTTTATCTCTTTCCATAGAAAAAACTATTCTACGAACTTCCTCTTTGGAAAAGGAGGATAATAACTTAACATTATCGGCGTCATGTATCATCTTTTGACAATGAGCCAAGAAGGGATGCTAAAAAGTCAAAGAAGAGTTGGATTCATCGTTGAAAAGCTTTTCAAAGAATGACATAGTTTCTACTTTAATGAGAGGTTGGGAGGAAATTTTTGAATCATCTTCCAACTTCAAGGAGGAGATATAGTTTATATTTCTTCTAGCTTTAACCGATGCATGGAAGAATTTTGTGTTTTTGTCCCCATCATGCATCCAGGTTTCTTTGGATTTTTGTCTCCAAAAATTTTCTTCTTTTAAAGGAAGATCACCAAGTTCACTAAGTGACTTTTCTTTAATGAATGTCCTCTTGGCTCATTCCATTTCTAAAAACCAATTCATTAAGAGCTCGAATCTCTTTTTCAACTCTCGATTTATCAAGAAAAATATTTTTAAAGGAAGAGGCATTCCAAACCAGCAACTGAAATTTAAGCAAAGAGAGTTTTTTAGAAAGGATAAACATCCTTGTGCTAGAGACAGAAAAAGAAGCCCACCAATTTTTGACAAGCGCCCGCAAAGCAGGGTCCTGCATCCACATAGATTCGAACTTGAAAGGAGATCGGCGAGGTGGAACATCAAACTTGATGTTAAGAGAGATGGGGAAATGATCAGAGCCTGGTAATGGAATACCAGAGCAATCGAGGAGAAATTTTTGCTAAAGCCAATCTGCAGAAACCAGAAAGCAATCAAGCCTAACCGCCATGTAACCGAACCCGGGATGACGATTGTTCCAAGTGAACCAACCAGAGCGAGGTTCAACGTCCAGCAAATTGGCATTATCAACAAAGGAGATAAAATCTATTTCGGATCGCGGCTACCAACGAATACCTCCACGCTTATCTTTATCTGAAAGAGTAGCATTGAAATCTCCGAGCAATGATAATTTTAGAATCAATGAGAGAACTAAGGGCATCATAAACCTTGGCCCTGATTTCCCTTTTTTTAATAGGGTTATTCATACATACATTACAAAGAAAGAAAGACTCATCAGAGTGTTTCAAGCAAACTTTGAACCATTGAGAGTTAGGGCAATCTGAAATAGGGTCTATAAGGCAAATACTAGCCATTCATAGAATACCCATGCCGCCAGAGGCACCATCTAAATCGACAAAAAGGCCATCCCAGCCTTTCCAACATCAAAACCAACTAGCAGGACAATTTGCACTTGACATCTTGGACTCTTGAATTAGACAAATAGACACATCTAACTCTAAAACATACCGCCTAAGCAGATGTTGTTTGTTAGGGGCATTAAGGCCCCTAACATTCCAAGATAGAATATGCATCTTTTCTTTACAGAGGACACACCTCTCCTACTTGAAGATGGAAAGAATGAGCGAAATTGCAGTTGTTTGCCTGCAACAATCTCCTTTTGAGAAAGACGAGCTTTGGATGGTCTCCCAGGAGGTATCTTCAGACCCAAATCAGTGTTTAAGAGTGTTGGAGTAGGAAGAATGGAACCCTGCGGGTAGATGAGTTCGTTTTGAAATTCTTGGTCTACTTCACAGTCACTAGGAACTTCCGCCATTCCAACACCTTTTAAACTAACCAAGGTCTTCTTTTTCGCTAACCCATTTCTCCAATGAAGCAGCATCATAATCAAGCCCTAAGGCGAGTCCTTCTTGAAACAAAGATAGGATACGAGTGGAGTTGTGAACCACTGATACAGTTTCTTTAACTAGAGAGATGGTGCTTGGATCGAGAGACAGAGGCATAGGGGCCAGAGCATTACTGGGTGAAACTAGTTTGGAACTAGGAGCCAAAGAGGGAGATGGTGGAACTGAGACCTCTTGAACTGGCAAAGGAAAAGCTTTCTTTTTCCAAATGGCGGAGCTAGAAGCGGGAAGATTTTTACAATCTTTTTGAAAGTGGTCTGGTTGTTTGCACTGAAAACAGATGTTGGAAATTGCCTCATATTCGACCTTTTGGACCCATTTCCCGCTAGAGGAAGAGATCACAATGAATTCTTGCAGCTTTTTGGACAAATCAATGGAGACGCAGACATGAGCGAAAGAAGAGAGAGAACCTTCAAGAGTTACTGGGTCGATGCGAACAACTCTGCCCAAAATGGAACAAATTTTATTTAGAATATTGGGATTGCAGTACTCACTTGGCAAAGAGTAAAGTCAAATCCAAACTTGGAAATCATCCATTTCAGCTTGATCAGGATCAAAGTGTGCACTCCAACTACGGATAAGAACCCCTGAATCAAAGAATAGGAATTCTTTCCTCGCAAGGGTATTGTCACGTTGAGCTTCGCTTTGATAGATAACAAAAAAGAATCCTTTAGTCAAGAAGTGAATACGAAGTCCGCTCCCCCATTGGAAATCGCACCAGCTGCAAATCCCATCCACTGACAAATGGCGACCCACAAATTTTGCAAAAATCACACGTTTCCCAAGGAGAATGAGCTAGGAAGAAAGATCGTCTGTGTCAACCAAAGAAATTGACAAAAACTCTGTGGGGAGAGAATCATTTTGAGCAAAAACGTTCTCTTTTCTTCCAACCAAATCTAGGACTAGCTCGACCACTTTGGGGCCCATACGTTTGAATAGAGTGGTTGACAGCCCTGCCCAACAGCGCACCCCTTGACACCTTCTGTAATGTAAGAAGGAAGGGAGCCGTTCCAGCGGTTGAATTTCGAAAAATTTGACCGTTCTGAAACAGTGCCCTGTCGTTTTCTTTCCATCGTTGACCCTCCAATGCCCCGGGTAGTTGTCACTTCTTTCTTCGACACATTAACATATTTGCAAGAATGTATGCAGTTTGAAATCAAACAATCGTGTACATCTTTCTTCTAAATTATTTTATTCTTCCATTTCACATGAAAAAATGTCTAATGATATTGTTTTAAGTTTCTAGGAAAAATGTTTTGACCGTGATGCAGTTGAAATAAACCATGAATTTGATTGATAAACGATGAAATAATAAGAAGAACATCAAGTCGAGTGTTTAAATACTAGCAATAACATCACAATCAGTGGAAAAGTCAGAGAAAGTATTGAAAGTATAACATGACAAGGACTTGCTTTCAAAGCTCTCTGGAGTATGTTACCTCAAGGATTTGTGTGTCACACCCCCCCTTTCTCCTTTAAGTAGTTCACGAAATTGACATGTGATCCTTATGTGACTTTTTGATACAAAGAAAAGGAAAACTTTCTTTCCCTCCAACATTTTCCCTTTTCCTTCTACAATGTTTCTCCTTTACTCCTCCCTATCATTGCATCTATTACGTCACTCATGTATGATTCCCACTTTAAATCAAATTAACTATGCACATGCACTAAATTGACATAAGCTAACATAAAATAGAAGCGTAAGGCCATATTAAAATAGTAGAATTAGATAGCGATCACAATCACATTTTTTCAATTACAAAGATGAGTATTTTGGATCTTAATGTGAGCTCAATTACATAACAATTTTAGATGATCGCACACTACACTTGTCGTGATGATGATATGCGAGTTCTAGTAGTAGTTGTTGAGTTCGTTAGTGCTCTTGGTAAGTTAAAAGCCAAAATCCATTCGCGAGACCATATCTTTTTATGATTATTTTTTAAAAGTTAATCGGTCCTAGCAATCACATTTGTCCTCTATCTTATCTCGAATAATAATGTCGACCGGTATTTATTTGTTTGATCGAATTTTCAAAGCCCTCCCCTTGGTAACACCTCCCAATTTCACTTTTATTGTTATATGAAGAATGGTACATTTTCGCAATATGCTTCAACAACTTTATAAAGAGGTGTGCCCCATTTATTAAATATATTCAAATTCCAACGAAGACTATTTATTAAAAAAGCTTACTCTTCCTTGTATAACAAGTAATCCTTCAATAATTAAATGTTACATAATCATTACGTTATGATAAAGACTAATTCTCAACACGCACAAAAGGACTTTTAAGTGATGAAATCTCTCAAACCCATCCTCGCAAATTCTCGTGTGCTACATAACGGGCTTCTTTTGTGACTCCTCACCTAAAAATGGGTGACATTCTTATGTGACACGCTACCCACTTTACATGATGAGCATGGGTTTCTAGATAGTATTTTTTATTTTTTATTTTTTATTTTTTATTTTATTTATGTACTTATTTTGTGATTTAGAATTTTATTTAGTTGAGGACTTGGACTATTTTAAACGAATCGAAGGCTACTCTCCCCATAATTTGCACTGATACCCCATCAATGACTCATGCATTCATTCATGGCTATCGAATGCCACGTGGTAGATTTGAAC
Source organism: Taxus chinensis (assembly GCA_019776745.2). NCBI lineage: Eukaryota > Viridiplantae > Streptophyta > Pinopsida > Cupressales > Taxaceae > Taxus > Taxus chinensis. The sequence continues at coordinate 810,099,430 of CM034148.1, forward strand.
CCTTGACCTATTATATTCCAACGTGCACCCCAACCAATCTAGCTACATGTGCTCATGTGCAAACCAATATGATTAAAAACAATTTACTTCCAATTGGACAAGCGATGGCGGGGTCCCACACATGTAGAGACATGCATATCATTTATGTTGCATTTATGTTATTTTTTATGGGCATACATCTTAAACGGTGCATTCTAAAATCAAATGAACCAACTAGAGACTCAAATCTTATAATTATTGGTATTTTTTATTTTCTAAATAATTTCTGATTTATTTTGTGATAAATGATGTTAGCATAATTGCATTAATAGTTAAAATATTTCTAAAACAAAATTATAAAATCCAAATTTCATTAGGTATATTATTAAAATCTTATAATTTTTAAATTGATTTAAAAATAATTAAAAATTTAAGTGACTTTTCAATAAACATTACATTTAGAATTAAAATAATTAATTATAACCGACTATCACCACCCACATTCATTGTACTGACCGCTTCCTCTCACGTGGAAATTGGTCATAATTTATTGACTACACCAAGACAATGAAAGCTTCTGATATATTGTACAATTCAAAAGAGAAACGTTCAATGAAAACATTTTAGGTATAAAACTGCGCTACGAAATCAACCACTCATGAAGCAATATTCGGATTGAGTATGACCTCCTAGCTAAAAGTTAAATTATTTTATAAATTTTAACTCAAAAGAATATCAGAACAATTGCAACAAAAATTGATTTTAAAAACTTAAACTTAAATCTTAAAAATTTAATATTTATTGATTAGGCCTAGCTAGTAGCTAAGTAATGAGGTTTATAATAAAAAAATAGTGGACTCTAATCATGGTCATAATCACACATTTTGACTGAAACTGATTCATTCCATTGACGTTCCTTGTAAATTAAGTTACCTCATGTTGCAGGTGATGACATCGTGGTAGCCATGGCTTAGAAACGCGGCTCCTGCCCATCAAATCCAAATGTCATCTTTCTCTTAAGTCTTAACATAAGAACAAAAAAATTTCAGCCAGTCATCAAATACGGGTAAAACCGGGTGTAGAAAAACGTTTCGCCTTCATAAAAGCGTACGAATGTGACCGTTAAACGATTACAAAGTCCACTAACGATGTGGCGTGAAAAGACGTGAATAGAGATTAAAATTTTGATTAAAAAAAAAATGAATGATCAATTTTATTAACATGAAGCAGTTTATAAGACTGAAAGTTGTAATTGAAGTGTACAAAAGTTATTATATATATTATCTTAATAATTTTGCATAGAATTTATTGTTTTCATGTTGGATCAGGTATAGTTTATGAAATCATGAGCTCGGACAACCATGATTTGTGTAAACCCAACCACTTGTTACAAGGGTTGTAATAAGTACCATGTAAAATTTCCAATCCTTTTATGAAAATAGATCTTCTGCTGTGAATCTTGATTAAAAGGAAAAAAACTTCAATTCCTCAAAATAATTTGATTAATTTATCATTTTATCTCCACCAATAATCTTGTAAATGAAAGATTACTTAGGCAGTCTTTGTCTACTGTACAACTGCTCCACTTTCTTCAATTTAATGTTAAGAATAGATATGAAACACAATTCCAATCTCGTGTGACAAGTCTTTTTTACTACCATCTTTTCAAGTTAATTATTTATATAATTAAAGGAGAGGAGAAATTTTTTGTAGTCCACAAGGTTGGGCAAACCTGTTCTTAAATCTAGAGGCGACTTTGGTGGCTTAGAGCATATGTTAAAAAAGCATACCACCTGTCAAATCAGGTTAATAATTGGAAGCATATGGGATAACGTCCAGTTGGGGATAAATAAATATATAACCCATAAATGTTCAGTAGTCCAGCCAGGCTAACGGAAACTTAAACTTGTAACGATGACATTGATAGGTGTAAAACAGTGGCAAAAAGAATCTGCATGCAATATTTAAGGAATAAATGGCGTCGAATTAATTGTTTTTTTCATATAAAACAATTATAAGAAAGGGCAAAAAAAAAATAAGCATGAATCTTCGGCATCATCTAAATGGCCTAGGAAAGCCGCCTCCAGAGATAGGAGGCCAGGCTGGCCTAAGCAATCAACAAAATAATTATCTTTTATTAATCAATCTTTACATGTAAAGACTAAAGACACAAAATGGCAAACGAACACCGCCAAATTTACCGATGATATATCCGCGAATGTACGTACTAATTTGGCCGACGGAAACGTCGCTAAAAAATAGTATTCAAAAAAGCTTACCCCGCCGCGTATCGTGCTTTCTGGTGGACAAGTTCACAAAAGCTGTTAACGCCCGATTATGTCGAGGAGCTCACCTAGAGCTGAGATGGACGCCACGTAGAGGTCGTAAGGGGCCCACAGCAAATCCAACGGACAAGGCTCCTTTGCATCGAGGCGTAGCCACGGTTTGCCCTTGCCGCTCCAGTGTAGCAAACTCACGGGACCGGGATGCAAATTCCGGCAGCTTCCGTTGACGTTATCTCCTCCTAAGCCGTGCTGATTCCACCGGTGGTCCACCGGTTCCACATTTCCGGCGAAAACCAGCAGAAAAGGCGGCAGAGATCCCAGCTCGTAAATCCTTCTCTCTTTCTGAACTTCCATCCAGTGCTCTATCATTTTGGTGTAATTCCTCAGCCGCCATTTCGCCAGATCTATGACCATAACGCCTGTGTTAAAATAGCAGGGATTTCTACCATGGAAGCTTCTGGAAAGCTTGTCATCTGACCAGAAAGTTTTTCCGAAATACTTTGTGAAATTTGCGTGGCAATACTCGGGGGCGCCCAGGGTTCGAGTCTCGCCGAGAGTAATATTCCAGAGCTTGGATACATCGTCCACAACAACCAGATCGGAGTCCAGATAAATCACTCTTCTCACGCAGGGCTCCAGAATGTCGGCCAGATAATTGCGCGCATAATTTAACGGCTGTTCCAGCGCTTGCCTCACTGAACTAGAGATCAAGCCTTTAACCAGATCTGCATTGAAGTAATAAACCTTGAATTTCAGATAAGGAAATGTAGTCCTTACTAGGGTTTGCAGTTCCAGCTCCATTTCAGATACCAGAAAGTGGAAGAAAATGTTCTCCGGACAGGAAGCGTGCTGAAGAACGGACAGAACTGCGGCCATGGAACCTCGCAAGTACTCTGCATTCGAGCGTAATGGCTATGTGCACATACGCGGGATCGCAAACTGTTTTCCCTCGGGTTCTGTTTCTTAAACCGCATACCTTCCCGTTCCGAAATGCCGGTGCTTCCTTAAACGAAAATGTCAGGGACGATGACGTTCCCAGGTGAAAATCCTCCCGCTGAAAATCGAAATGAGAAGATCGAATCGCCTCCGCCGGTGACCACGACTGCTGCGAAGGAAACACAGTCACAATAGAAAACATAACGAAAGCAAACCCCCACATTCTCACAAACCACGCCCATTGCCTCGTGGTGATCCCTGCGCTTTAATGTCTGTTGCTCCTGGCACAAGTATTTTGAACTGAGCAGATACGCCAGAAGCAAAAGCTCCCTCAACTCAGCCAGTGTAAAAACTTTTATTTCCTCTGCCTATACAAGTAACTTCGCCAGCATTCAATATCAGACGAAATCTTCACAAATCTTAACCAAAATTTCAATCAAGCCTCTGAAATGACGAAATCTTCACCAAAAAAATGCATCAAATTCCTGAGCCTTGAAGCCGCACTCGCGAAAACAACAAACCTCAGTAAACAACTCCGGCTTGGAATTCCAACCGCCGAATTCACAAAATCCTCACAAAAAACAACCAAATTATCTCAACTTTGAACATCAAACCTCAAAATGACGAAATCTTCACAAAATGTACAAATTTTCTGCTCAGAAATTCTGGAACCTCACCGGCAGCCAAATTCCAAGCTTCAGCGCTAAATAACACAACCGGAACTAGCAATGCAGCTTTGTTTCTTCCCTGAAAAAGCCGGCTATGACAGCACAACCCCGAAAAAGCCAAATGCGGCTAAAAATCTTCACCAATTAATTAACTTTCCCTGGATCCCTCCGTCAACAAGCCACGATCCGATTAAAAAAACCCTCCGAAGCTGCGATTGCCAAATTTACCGCCATGAATGAAATAAAAAGCCCCTGAAAATTCCCCGTCGCTTCGATCTCACAGAAAAGACGAGCAGTCGGACCGTGTGCACGGGCGTGCACTACAGTCCTCTGCTTTCTGCCTCCTGCAATCCCCCTTCTCCACCATACAAAATCAAAAACCCGTAATAATATAAAAAAATTAATAAAAATCGATTTTTTTTTTCGATTCCAGAACGCCAAAAGGCCTGGGCAGATCGATTAAAAAAGCCAACCAACAGTTTGTTAAATCAACAGTAGCAGAATACTTAAGAATTCTAAAAAACCACGGGTTTAAATCTCCAGTTAACGAAAAGTTAAAGCTAATCTGCCAGCTGTCGGCGGAGCTGCCAAAACCAGAGCGATTGAACCTCTCCTGAAAACCCTGTCTTGCCGACGCCCGTCAAACCACTCGGCGAAAGCGTAATAATAATAACACGGGAGCGTATGTACGTATCCGTACCGTATATGCCTCCTCTCCAGTCGACCAGGCTGGCGTCAACTATTTATCTTAAATTCCAAAATTTAGTGTTCCCCTGAGCACGGGGAGCGGTTAGAGGCGTCACGGGTTAGCAGCAGTTAAGTGGACGGGTTCCTCGAGGTTATGACCTCCTCGTGCCGGTCGCCCCTGCTGGATTGGATTCGGATTCGCTGTCACACAAGTGGAGAGGATGTACAATTACTTAACACTTTCTTTTTTCGATGGCTTTTGCCTGCATGCAAACCGTGAGCCCCATGACCCTCCAAAGTGTTAAATGTTAGGGCTTTTTATAAGGGGAAATGGAAATTACAAAGATTATTTTTGGAAATAACACGGTCTCTTATTTCCATCTATAATTAGCAACCTATTTTTGGGAAGGTTTGGTCAACTTTGTGTTTTTTCACAAATAAACTTCTAATTATAAGATTGAATAAAAGTAACTTTGTTTTTTTCACAAATAAACTTCTAATTATAAGGTTGAATAAAATTAACTTTGTTTTTTCACAAATAAACTTCTAATTATAAGATTGAATAAAAGTAACTTTGTTTTTTCACAAATAAACTTCTAATTATAAGATTGAATAAAAGTAACTTTTGTTTTTTCACAAATAAACTTCTAATTATAAGATTGAATAGAATTAGCTTTATTTTTTCACAAATAAACTTCTAATTATAAGATTGAATAGAATTAGCTTTATTTTTTCACAAATAAACTTCTAATTATAAGACTAAATAAAATTAGCTTTATTTTTTCACAAATAAACTTCTAACTATAAGATTGAATAGAATTAGCTTTGTTTTTTCACAAATAAGCTTCTAATTATAGGATTGAATAAAATTAGCTTTGTTTTATCTAAAAATAATATTTAATTTTTTGAATAAAAATTTAATTGTTTTGGTTCAAAAGAAATTGATTTCTAGTTTAGTAGGAAGAGGTTTTGTGGCCATCCTCCAATTTTACATGTTAGATCAGCGAGGCGTCACATACTAGAATGACTCGTATAGCTTCATACATATTACATATTTTTTTACTACTTTAAGTATTAAAAATGTTTCTCAACAACAACAAGGTTCAACTCACTACCTAACACCCCTCTTTCTAAATCTCTTTAAAAAAATCTTTGTTGGATTGTTGCTCTTACTCTTCCCCTTATTTAGTCTCCATTTTGTATTATTTTGGATGTGTCATGACTCCTTTTTTTTTCTATACATTGTATCTTTTGTAATTCCACATACCATTCATAACCTTTTGTGGACATTAATATAAAAATTAAATTATTTTCTTGTGATTGGTGATGATAAAAAAAAAAAGAATTAATCATCTTATTCATAGCATGCAATATTAGGACTTTTTCATGTAGTTGGTGATGACATGATATTGGTTTTTTTTTATGTAATTGGTAATGGCATATGGTATATGCTATTGAGCTCTTTATGTAATCGATTATGACATATGATATTCCAAATACTAATTTTTTAAAGATCATTTCACTCAACCCTCTTTCTTATAAGGTTAGACACATTTTATGTTAACTTTTTAAAATAGTAATTAACGTTAGCAATCATACACAAGCAATGTGATAGAGATGTTGATAGGGGCAACAATGAATGCCAAGGAGCAAAACAAGACGTGGAAAACAAACTTGAAAAGTCAAAGGAGTTATCTACGAGCAAACGGTAGTTGCAAATGCCTAGCATACGGATAAATGATGGGGCACTTGTAGGTGTGTCTCTTCTATTTTTCTAAATTTTACATATAGACCCCAAAGCCATCTTCGAGAAGCATTGGAATGATAAAGGTGGTAAAATGTGCAATTCATTAAGGGAGTGGACTTTGGAGGCAGATGTGAAAGCAAGGCATGTTGTTCAACACTTCTAATATCTATAGTTATTTTTTGTAATGTTAGATGTTGAGCTTTGTGGATTGTTTTATTGGGTCAGAACCTTATTGAAGAAATATTTATTGCAAAGTAACAAATGCTTGAAATCTTCTCAAAAGGGTCACCCCATACGAATTCACAATATATGAAGGTGTACCATTCACAGGAGGCATTGGCCCAACTCACCAACGAGAACGATAGAATTTTACCAAAAGATGTCATTTTATGATGGGGAAAGCCACTTGTAAACACAAGTCAATAAGGGAAAGAAAAATGGGGCCAATGGAAGGGAAGCGTCGAAGAAGTTAGAGTGGAAGGAGTGAAGGTAGAATAGTGCAAGATGAAGAGGGGCAATGGAGCTGGGTCTTTGGGTTATGTGAGAACATAACATGCTCAAAGACTCATTTTCAGCCCCACACAATTTCAATGGATCCATCAAAGAAAGAAGTAATAACATTTTAGGGCATTCGACAATTTTTTGGCGAAAGGCTTGATAATTTGCACCTTGGAGTGAATTTTAAATGAAGCATAGCACATGTTGCACAAAGCGTGCAAAACATGAGTGGATTAAAAGGGTATACAACTAACAAAGCGAAGGGATATTGTAAGCCCATTTGAAATCCCCCTATTAATCAAAAGCCCTCATTTACCATCTTCAATTTTCTTCTTTCTTCTAGTAACTCACATAGGGACTACACGTTATTTGTGTGAATTGCTCAAAGGAGAAAGGGGGTGTGGACTACGTGAATGCCATATGGAAAATTGTTGGCATTGAGATTAATGGTCCATATCATATCTACCATCATTCTTCCTTCCAAAAATAAATGACAAAAATGGATTCATTATTATTGTGGCTCTTCGTGCTATCATTTGTCATTCAAACATGGGACTTGAAATCATTAAATGTCGAGGCACTTGTAGGTGTGCCTCTTCTATTTTTCTGAATTTTACATATAGACCAAGAGCCATCTTGGAGAAACATTGGAATGATAAAGGTAGAAAAATGTGCAAGTCATTAAGGGAGTGGACTTTGGTGGTAGATGTGAAAGAAAGACATGTTGTTCAACACATCTAATATCTATAGTTACTTTGAGCAATGTTAAATGTTGAGCTTTGTGGATTGTCTTGTTGGATCGGAACCTTATCAAAGAAATATTTTTTACAAAGTAACAAATGCTTTTAAACTTCTAAAAAGGGTCACCCCATACGAATTCACAATATATTAAGGTGTACCATTGGCAAGAGGCGTTGGCCCAACTCACCAACGAGAACGATAGACTTTTACCAAAATATGCCATTTTATGATGGGAAAGCCACTTGTAAATGAAAGTCAATGAGGAAAAGAAAAATGGAGCCAATGAAAGGGAGGCGTCGAAGAAGTTAGAGTGGAAGGAGTGAAGGTGAAATAATGCAAGATGAAGAGGGGCAATGGATATGGGGCTTTGGGTTATGTGAGAACATAACATGTTTAAGGACTCATTTTCAGCCCCACACAATTTCGATGGATCCATCAAAGAAAGAAACGACGACGTTTTAGGGCATTCAAAAAAATTTGTTATCGAAAGGCTTGAGAATTTGCACCTTGGAGTGAATTTTAAATGAAGTTTAGCACGTGGTGCACAAAACATGAGTGGATTAAAAGGGTATATAATTGGAAAAAGCGAAGGGAGATTATAATCCCATTTGAAATCCCCTGTCAATTCGAAGCCCTCCTCTACCATCTATGATCCTCTTCTTTCTTCTAGTAACTCACATAGGGACTAACCATCATTTGTGTGAATTTCTCGAAGGAGGAAGGGGGTGTGGACTACATGAATGACATATGAAAAATTGATGGCATTGAGATCAATGGTCCATATCCTATACACCATCACTCTTCCTTCCAACAATAAATGACAAAAATGGATTCATTATTATTATGGCTCTTCATGTTATCATTTTTCATTCAAACATGGGACTTGAAATCATTTATAGTTATTTTCAATAAGGGACTTGAAACTATATGGAGATAATATTCCATTATGGGACCTCAAATTGTATAGTGGGGTTATTTGGACAAGTATTTTTTGTCAAGAGATTTGATAGAAAGAATGTTTATTTGGCTTTTAGGGTCGCATGAGAACACAATATGCTTTGGGATCCAACTTTTTGCTTTTTATTGTATTGCTAGTGGAGCCTCTCATACATGGCACAAGGAAAGCATAACATGAGTGGATTCGAAGGGGGTTCCAACAGGAAAAGATAGGGGAGATGGTCAACCCAATGATAATACATTAATGTGTAAACATATAAACATGAGTTATGAGGGTTATCTAGACATATGTACACTTAACAATTAAAAATAAATCTTTAAATTTTATAAGAAAAAACAATTTTAATTTAATTTAATTTAAAATATGTATAATAATACAAATGATTTTCGTATGTAATGCAATGTTTCTCAAGTATTGAATTTTTCTTAATTGCCATCAACCTATAAAGCTTGCCTTTTTGATGGCTTTGTAACTTTTGGGGATTGCTATAATTACATTATTATGAGCTCCAATAACAAAAGCATTGAACTAATACACCAAAAAGATCATAAACGTAATGAAAATAGAAAAAAATTGAAACAAAAAATATGTAGTATATTAAGAATAAGTTTCAATACATATTGTAAAGGTCATGGTAAATTCAATAACTTTAAATATTATTAATAAGTTTAATAAAATACAACTTTTAATGAATTTGAATTGGAGAAGGTTGGCCTTAGAGGAAGGAGAGATTGAAGTTAAGAAGTTTGAAGATATTAATCGAATGCAAAAAACAAGTTCCAAACCAACGAGGGAGAGAAGGAAAGAATGACACTCTTAAGATAGATCCTCTTGAGAAGCAAAGTGATCCTTATAATTGTATGGATAAGGAATATGTTTCAAAAGAGGAGATAAAATATGATAGAGAAGATGATTTTTAGGAGAAAGATCATGAATTTAATGTAGTTCATTCAAGGAATGGAGTGAGGAGATTGATAATTCTAGTATAGTGGGAGGGATACAAGTTTACATAATATGCAAGTAGGAGGAGGTTCAATATGGAGGTATATCATACCCCCGAGGATCCACAAGCTTAGAAGGAATTGTTCATGGGTTTTCCACATGCAAGAGTTACAAGGAGAGTCAAATAGGAGGAAGATAGATCCCAAAACTCTCCCAAGGTAAACTTTTAATTTTGAGTTACATCTTGTACGTTGGTTGTAATATTGTTGTAGGATTTTTTCCACCTTCGAAATTGCTTTCAATCTTGTTCTTCAACCGTTGATTCTTGTTGTCTTTATTTGTGTTTTTATTGGTTCTATCTTTTCGGGATGCTTTACATTAAGGTGAGGTCCCTCCCAAACACCCTATTACCATCAATTAAAAAATAAGTCCTATATGTTAGAATGTAGGGAACATTAGCTCAACATTAATTCCCAACACACAATCAATAAAAAATGTTTTCATTGTTGCAAAAGTGAAAATACAAAAACGGAAAAGCAATATTTACAAAAGATGAATCTTCAATGTTGCTCAAAGATTCAGAAGGAAACTCATGTGTGCATATATTCATTTCCCCAATAACTTATATAAAATTTATTTTAGACAAAATATTGTGTGTGTGTGTGTGTGTGTGTGTGTGTGTGTGTGTGTGTGTGTGTGTTTCTCCCTAGGACTAACAAAAACAAAAAAACTTGGGATGGTGCTAATTTAAATTGAAAGGGTGTTTACAAGTTTTTCACATTCTCAAGTAAAAAATGTACATGTTTTTCAAATTACCATTCTTTGATTTACATATATAAAATTATTTTTTCTTTTTATATAAATTTATATAGATATGAATAAATATATGTTTAAAAACATCAAAATAAAATCAAGGACACATTTTATATTTCCTCTTCCTTTAGGGACTTGCCTATTTCCTTCATGAGTCACCACCAAGTGTCCCAAACGATACACTGATTGATTCCACTTGTCAATACAACACCATGTCACAATATAAATTATTAAAATACAAACCTTATAAGGAGAATTGTTGATCAATTTTTCTTCGTCCCTATCCAAATTAGTGAGCTAGTTAACAAAGAAAACCAAGCAACCTCGAAGATGCAAGGGTTTAAGGTACCTTGGGAGAAAATGGTGACAAATGGACGGAAACAAAGGGAATGTCCTCAGTGTGAGCTAGATAGACCTGTGAAATAGAGGAAACTAAGAGAAAAATGGATTAGATAGTATATGTGGGGGCTACCCGATGAAGTTGTTTCCAAGAAGCATGAGCTTCCTTATGCGGATGTCAACCCTCGATGATATAAATGAGACATAGATGGATAACATGCAAAAAATGATAAATAATGGAACCTAAAAATTTCAATGTATAGAGAAGCTACTGATCTGATCAAAATAAATATAAAGAGAACCAGACCTGCACGAATCAATGGCAATATGGGTTGGATGAGGGGAACCTGCCAAACGATCCTGCAAACTCTTATGTTGTAGATGGAAGGATGTCAAGAAATGTGCTTGCTAAGAGAACCTCAAGGGCATGTGGATGATATTATGGTGACACAAGTGGCATCACAAGGGAAGTATGATGGTATGAGGATGATATGAGAGGAGCTGTAATGTCAGAGGTTTGTTATTATTTCTCCCTTGTTCAAAAGGGGGGGGAGGCTTCTATTTATAGCCTAAGGAAGGGGGGTTAATTTGGGTAATCCCGATTATGAAAAATTACCCTTATTAGGTGAGTGGAGATCACTTCTGAATATTAAATTCAAAAGGTGATTGCATATGGATTATCTTTCAATATTTAATTCAAAGGTGGATTGCATATGGATAATATTTGAATATTTAAGTCAAAGGTGGGATTTGATGTGGATTATATTTGGATATTTAATTCATTAGTGAGATTTGATGGATAATTGTTGAATATTAAATTCATAAGTGGAATGAGATGGACCACTTTTTAATATTAAATTCATAATTTTATTTAAAAGGGATTAATCAATTGATTAATTAGATATGTATTTTGGTGGGAAAATGAATTCAAATGGAGTTATAAGGAAAAAGGAATTTGAATGGGCAAGTCTAATGCAGGAGAACAGACATAGGGTGAAGTGGAGGAGTGACGCCAAAAAATGGTGTCTACATTTTCCCCTTTTTTATGAGTGGTTTGCGTTAGGAAAGTCGTGAGACAAAAACAATGAAGTATTGAAAAGATTATTGATTGAGTGTTCCACCTCAAACTTGGGATTGACAAACTAAGGGACGTCAATCACAAGTTTAAAATAGATATATGTTGAAGATTGGTTTGGTGAAGATAAATGGGTAAAATGATAAGGCAAGGAAAGATGTTCGAAAGCAAAAAGGATTTCAACAATGATAAAAACTACGACGATGTCTCTGATATCATGTCGGTAGGGGACAAAGGGTGGCCCTTGATGGAGATGGTGGCAATGCTCTATGGACTAGTGAGTCGGTGAAAATCATTGCAAAATGGAGGGAATATAATGGGAAACCTCTTAAATGGATGAAATCCAGGAGGACCATTGGGTCATAGGAAAACATCATACTGTGCGCAATCAAATGCGAAAATAATACGAAATCCCTCATTGTTCAGGAATCAAGTGAAAGATATTCGTCTACAAAGGACGGGGGTGTGAAATAATGATGCCCCAACACAAGGCACAAATATGGTCAAAAGGTGAGATGTGAAAAAGTGATGATACAAAATCCTATAAGGGGAAATAATTATGGCCACAAAGGTGGACTTTGAGAATATAAAGGGATAGTTCCAATGTTGGATTAAATGCCCCAAGGGGTGAATAATTACGGTTTTGAATACGTGTTTATTAAGAAATGTTTTCCTTCAACAATAAATGATTAGACAAAGAAAAGAGAAAGCATTCCTTTTTCTCCGGTGAAAAGGGGAAGAATTCAATCTACTTTTGCTAAGAAAAAAGAAAAAAAATTAGAACATACGTTTGTGAGGGAAAATAGAGGGTTGTAAGTGATGAATATTATGGTATCCTCCAAGACAAAAATGCCTTGGGAAGATGTGATGATTCCCCTCGAGAGGGATGCCAAGAATGGAAGAGAATCGTGAAAAAAAGAGGGGTCGATATCGTAGAGAGTAGAACGAGAATGGGGTGTAATAGAACATAAAATTTGTGGTTTGTAAATGGGAAGATTTTGGCGACCTTGAATGTTAAGTGTGAAGATGTGCAGAAGGAAGAAATGAGTGAGGGTGAAAAGAGAGAAAAGGACAGGAGGAGTGGTTGATGAAGAAAAGGAAAGCCAGAGGTGAAGAAGACAAAGGTATATAGTAGAGAGGATGTGGTTGAGGAGGAGAAAAAAGAGGAATGAAAGAGGTGGAAGGATGATAGGGATAAGGACGGATAGTGAAAGAGTAGAGGGTGAAAGTACTAAAAAGGAGGAGAAAGAGATGATGGAAAGAGTGAGGGAGATGAGGAAAGTGCAAAATGTAAAGAATATGAAAGAGATCATTGATAGAACAAAGAAGAAGAAGAAACTATGGTAGGAGGAGTGAAGAAGACCAGGGTATGTAATAAAGTTGACATGATGGGTCTAGAGAAAAATAAAATAGAGAATATTAGACAACAATGATAAGAATAAGAAATGAGGAAGTCAAACAAGAAGGAGAAGACGAGATGAGAAAATTCAACATAGTAGAGGGTGAATTCAGGTAAAAGTGAAAAATGAAGGTAGTAGAATAGAAAAGATGAAGTGAGAGAACTGGAGGAGATGAAGAAGATGAAGAATTTGAAGAATACGAAAGAGATGATAGAGTAGAGAAAAGAAAGGAAGAGAGCAGGAAGATGTGGAGAAGATTAGAGAAAGGAAGAGATAGGGGTCATAGAGAAAAGTAGGGGAGGGAATTTTGCTGGTGAAAGTAATAAGGAATGAAAAGATGACAGAGTGGAGCCCAAGGTAAGGAATATAGTACATACCCTCATTGAAATACATGTAGAGATGCATGAGATGAGGGGATATGATGAGAATAGAAAAGGTTTCGTGATGAAAATAGTAAAGATAGTGACAAGGGTGGAGGGAAGATGGAGAGGTGGGGAAGAAGTGAAAAGGAAGGGTGGAGATGGAGACAAAGAGGGTGAGGAAAGAGGTAATAGATGATGGAGGAGGCTATGACAGTGAAGGAATTTTATGGGAAGACCAATAATAATAATTATTGGCAAAAGATGGGATAAGGAGTGGAAAATAAATGGAGAAGGATGAAGAGAGTGAGAAAGGTAATGTGGGGATAATTAATAGGAAGATAAAGGTGATGGAGGAGAATGAATGGAGAAAGGACATGTTTTCCATGGTGGTGGATGAGGAGTTTCATGATAATGAACTCTCCTTGAGAGGGATCCTTAAGTAGGATTCACAAACTGCAACAAAGATCAAGTAGAATTCCCAAACCAAAAAGTGCATTAGAGATAGTGTTCATAGACGTTAACAAATTTCATGGATTTATGGATGATGTTAATAGATGTCATCTTTAAAATTAAATATATGGATATAGATGGCATAGATTGAAATTAGATATGCAAAAATGTTATCTTGATAAAAATTGACCTTATCAAGATAAACACCACATAATTGTAGCAAGGAGCATATGGGGAAGTTGTGCTTCGAACCGGATTGAAGGTAAACAAGGAAGAGAAGCACCGAAGGCATTACACTTGCAGCCAATAACAAGTGTTAACACATAACCAATGATAGTTAGTTATACCAAAAGACCATGAGGGAAACATGGATGCAATGATCTCATAAATCTAATGTCAACACAAAAAAGGGGTTCGAGATGTAACTTGTACGTGGGAAAATAGTTCTCCATATGTGGGCGTTTGTAGGACTATGTCGTAGCTTTGGGAAGGAGGAAGATGTAAATTGATCAATGCGGAAGTCTACAATGTGTATGAGAAATATGATTAATGCAGGAAACTTTCTTAGGATGCTATGAGATATAGAAGGTTGATCAATGCGGGAAGCCTTTGCTGCCATGATATAATAGAGTAGCCATCCTTCAAGGGTATGGTGTATTTTTTTATTTTGCTTTTGGATTTTTGACTTTTTCTTTTAGATGGAAAGATATGATATGCATGATAGATGTCCTTTGAGGGATCAATCTATTTTTATTATATGATTTTTATGAACAACTGTCCTTTGAGGGATCAATCTATTTTTGGATAAGATAACATGAGATAGGAGTATCCATATTTTTGACTTTTTTTTTATGGGGAAGAGTTAGGTATAGCTAGGTAGACCACTTAGGAGGGGACAATGATTATACAAGTGACACCCCCGGACCCTTATCGTGGTTTCAATAGGTAAATAAGAGGGTGATGGGTGTAATGATCACGTAGTTCTCACCAAAAAGGGAGAACCTATCCAATAGGAAAATATTATGGACAGAGTCGTGGTGCCCATATTTAAGGTCATGCCTAGGAAGTGATGGTAGACCACATAGTTCCATATCATTACAATGATAGATGGAAGAGGCTCTTGATGGGGGGAATGATCTAAATATATGACTAAGTGCTCATTAGTAGGTATGCTAACAATATAAGGTCACAAGTGCAATGCATTAAGAGGTTCTGCTTCCGGTTTATCATCGAGGGAAGTTGAAATTTCCACATAATGTCTTGATTAAAGTCGCGTTCAAAATAGGATGAAAGCTTGATAGGATGACGAGATAGATGAGCGAAGAAAAAATTAGGTGCTATCCTTGAGGAAACAAAGAAAATATGCATCCATAATGAGACAAATAGATGGCCAAAAAGGTGGGATTTGGGAAGAGAGTATGGCCATAAAGGTGGGATTTGGGAAGAGAGTATGGCCACAAAGGTGGACTTTAGATGAAAATATGGTGTCCCGAGAGAGAAAAAACATTTCCATAAAGGTGGACTTATGACGAGAAGATGAATTAGATGAAAATATGGTGCCCCAAGAGAGGCAGAGTATGGACACAAAGGTGGAATTAAAATGAAAAACATGGTCCCTCAAGCAAGAGATGAATATGGCCACAAAAGTGAATTTTAAAAAGAGATAAAGATTTGGACAATATTAATTTGGATTGAAGATTGGATGAGATGGATTGAATGAGATTAAATAGAGTGATGTCAAAAGGGAAGTCCCCCAGGATCCAGGGAGTTGTATATATGGATAAGAGATGAATTGATGTGAAAGAGATGTTTAAGGACGAGGGGAGGGTGTCCCCCCAGTGAGGGAGATTATATTATAGGTGGATGAGTTAGTTGATTTCAAAGGATTTTAGATAGGATCTTTTTGGATTTGGATTGGATAAACGGTTAGAGACCACATGGGTGATTGGAAAGATGAACAATGGAGGACCTTACTTAGGAGGAATGTCATGTGTAGGAGAGATGTTAAGGGATGATGTGGATGGAGGAGTCTTGGGAAACTCGACGGATGTGATATAAATTAAATTAGATGTAGATGAAGAAGGATGTTCCCCCTGAATGAGGTAATCATCTTTCTCAATAAGGTCATGGATGATTTTTTGAAAGGCTTTACAATGTTCAATTTCATGGCTCAAGGTATGATGATAAGTGAAAATGCAATTGGGATTGAACCACGATGGATTTGGACTATGTCGATTAAAAGCTCTAACGGTAGGAAGCATGATGAGGGATATTTGGATTAAGTGTCAAAATATGTCTATGTAAGATCCAATAGAGGTGTCATGGGGAAGGTAACTCTTGTGGGTTTTGAGAGGATGTTTAGGTGCGGATGTAGGTTGGACAGGTAAATTAGGTGTCTTGAAAGACAAACTAGTTTTGGGAGGAGAGTTATATTGTTTGGTTTGGGATTTATCATTATGAGGTGTATTAGATGAAGGGACTTACCCTAAAATAGATGTTGTAACATTGGATTACCGAGGAGAGGGAAGACCTGACTTCTTATGAAGATACATAGGAGACTTTTGGGGATGTTTACCACGAGCCTTAGATTTTGATCGAAAAAATTTACCCTTGGCGGGGGATGATAATAATCTCAACTGGAAGATCTAAATATTGCGATGTAGGTGTGGATATTGATGAAGAAATAGGTGTTTGTATAATGTGATTAATAAGGTCTATGTGAGATTGGGATTATGTAGGCTTTGGATTGGCCAAGGTAGACATAGCTGGTTTTATAGTGGGAGGATGAAAACTGTTTGTGTTCAACTTAGGTGGAGGTATTTGTTTCATGAATTGTTCAAGGGGTATCATCGATATATTTGCAAATGGAGAGGATGGGGTTGGTGTGGTAATAGGTGATGTGGCCATGGGAAAAGATATAAGTACAAGTGAAAAAGATTTCAAGGTAGGGGTAAGTGGATTTGTTGATGTGATAGATATATGGGTAGTTGGGATTGATAAGGAGGTGGGCATAATTGGAACATTTGGAGATGTAAGTGATGTAGTGATAGGTATGTTTGATGTAGATGTGATTAAGAGGTTGAATATGACAGGTTGGGGTACAGTAGATGTGGATGAAGTGGTATGTATAGTTGAATTCGATGTGGATGTGGTAAAGGTAGGGATAGATGTAGATGTGACCACAACAGTTGATGTGGTGGGTACAGAAAAAAGTGTAGAAAGAGGAACTGAGGTCGACTCTAAGGATTGTATAATGGGTAAATGTGGAATGGATGTAGGTAAGGTAGTCAAATCCAATGAAGGGGATGTGGTAACCGATGGAGTAGATATGATAGGTAAAGAAGTAGATGTAGGATTAATATCGGGTGTAGAAGTAGGTGGGAATGGTTGTTTCATAAGTGTCTCAAGGGGTAAGAATGATATGTTTACGAATGGGGTTGATGTGGTAGGTGTGGATGTAGGAATAGGTTTTGAGATAGATGTAGGTATGGTTGGTGTGGTTGTGGGTATAAGTGTTAATGGGTTTGGAAATGTAGGGGCAATGTCTAAGGAGGTGGATGTGAGTCGGTGATGAAGGAGGGGAAGTTGTGGATGGGATAGGATCTTGGTCCATTGTGTGAAGAGTGTTTATAGCATGAGCATTGGGCGCTTGGGTTGTAACAGTGGTGGTTTGACTTTTCAATGTGTGGTTAGGGAATGGCTATTCAAATACCTCTAGTGGTTGATTTGGAGGTGCATTGGGGTTGTCTACTTGAAGGTGACCTTGATCAATGAGTCTTTGGACCAAATCTTTAAAATTTTGACATTTCTCTATGTTGTGTCCTCAAACATGGTGGTATTTTCAATAATGGTCTTCGTGATACCACACGGGTTTTTGTATTGATTCATCTAGTGGTTGGATAAGAGGAAGTGTGATTAGATTTACTACCATCAATTTATTAAATATTGAACTATATAATTCTCCAAGGAGGGTGTAGTTGGGCATTGGTTGATGGGCTCGTTATTAAGGCCACGTACTAGATGTAGGTGTGGATGAGGAATTAACAACCATGACGTTGGCCTCACCCTTTAATATGTCATTATGCGTGGATGGTTTAGTAAATTCGATGTTAGGTTTATTCAATATGATTTTAATATGACCTTGCTCAATGACACAAGTTTCAAGTTTGCGAGCCATGGTGAAGGCTTTGTCAAAGGTTCAGAATGATTGGATTTACAAGGTAGATGATATATGATTCGCACATGAACATGAAAAGAGCTCGATGAGTTCATTTTGTGGAAGAGAGAAGGATAGCCGGTAAATAAAACCGTGACATCATGTGATGAATCCTGTGATGGACTTGTCTCCAAACTGTTAGATGGCGTATAGGTCAGTGATAGTGATTTTGTGTGCAATGTTAATCAAAAAGTGTTCTAAGAAAAACTACGTGAGTTGGGTGAAGGAAAATATTGAGTATTGAGGCATACTATTGTACCAGTCTAACACGGGACTCACCAAAGATATGGGGAAACTGCGAAGCATTAAATCTTGATCATATGCAATAAAGTAACATGCATGTTTAAATGCGTGAAGATGTTGTTGGGGATCTTCCTTATTGTTGAAATTAATTAACTTGGGAAGCTCCCAATGAGGAGGGTAAGGTTTGATAGGAAATAACGAATGAATTGGTTCATTACATATTTTTTCGTAGGATAAAGTAACCTTGGGTGCCAAGGTAGCGACCTCTAGACTAGCCAACCTATTCATTAAGGAATGAATAGGATCGTTTGATGTGATGTTAGGTTGGGATTAGATTTATTGTGTGGCATGGAATGTAGCTTGATAAGGTGGCTGATACGTTTGTGGATGTGTGGGGGTTTGAGGAACCATTTGACAAGGCAGTTGATTAATTTGTAGATGGGGTGTTAGTGGAATCGTTTGATAAGGATTAATATATGTCATGGGTTGAGATTGGGTAAGTTCCTACAAAGGTTGATGTTGATAATTAGGGAGATGATGTGATTGTTGAGATTGAGAAAGTTTTTGTGGTAAATGATGCGTGGGGATATGAGTGTTAAGAGCTTGAGATGGTTGGAGCATATGATGGGTAGGAATGTAAGTGTTAATGGGTTGAGATGCTTGTATAGGCATACTAGTAGTGGATGGGATAGAGTTGACATAAACTGACATGGGTGGAATAGGATCTACCAATTGAGTAGATTGATAGGATTGAGAAATTGTGGTAGATTTACTAAGTAAGAATTCATATCTGGGGTTAGAAGGAGGTCCAAGAGTTTCTAAAGGAGCCAGAGATGGGGGTGTAGTTGGTTTGAAAGATTGGATTCATGAGAGATACGCGGATTGATTTCAAGATAGGGATGATTTTGGATGAAATGGTCCTTATGCAATGAGACCATGGAGACATGGGGTTGGATACCCGAAGGTATGGTCTCAAGTGTAGAATATTGCTGAGAGATATCATTATAGGAAGGGATGTCATTGGATGGAGTGGATTGTTGTGTTGTTTAACCTAAGAAAGAGTGACAATAGGCATGAAATAGACGAACATTTTTTTATGTAATTTGTTAACAATAAAATCAAGCAACAAGTTTCTTATCATGATGATTAATTAGAAGATGTGAAAAGAAAAGAAAAGTGGATAACGAAGGTACCTAAGGAACGACAATCTAAGGTTGGTTTCTGGTAGTTTTGGCTAAGGAGAGTTTTAGGCAGCTTCATGTTGGGTGGTGAAATCCCAAACAGTCAACCGGGTAAGGAGATGTTTTGATGTGTTGATTTTGTTTGTGATTCTAGGTTATGTGTAGTAATGTGAGATGCAGAAGGTTAAACCCATATTTAAGCTATGTGAGCAAGTAGGATGCACGGGGTTCTTTCTAAACCAAATCCTAAATGTGAAGTTTGATGCATATAATCACCCAAGAAAGGGAAATTACAATTCAGAAAGGAACAAATAGGGAAAAATGAGGAATACCTGGGGAATGCTTTCCCCTTTTATTTAACCGTACATGATAATGATGTATTTGAAAGTGATAGTTAGTGACCAGGAACATCTAAGGACCCAAAAATTGCAACATGCATGATGAGCAGTATTGCGGAAGAGTGTGGTGAAAGTGGTTTGAGCCATGTATTTGTTTTAAATATTAGTATTTGATGACATAATTTGGTGGTTGCAAGTTTGTAGAGTTCACTTGAAAAAACAAATAAAATAATTAGTGCACGTGTGTTAAAAAAATACGAGAAAGATAATAAAAATTTCTAATGTTTGTGTCTGAAATAAGGTCCTACGTGTGGAAAATTAATGTTATTAAGTAATAAAAAATATTAGTTCAATGCTCATATGTAATTATAATAAAAAAAAATATGAAAACTAATCGATTGGATTATAAACTAAACTTATGAAATAAATGATGAAATAGACTATGAAATGAGAACATGTGACACAAATTGTTAATGATGAGGTGATATGAAACTATTAAATGGTCTACGTTATGATAAATAGGGTAACCAAAAAAATATTAATGTGTGCATTTTGTATATTTTTTTACGTGAACTATAAATAAGATTAACTATAAACAACATAAAATATAAACAAGATAGCTTATAAACTATAAAATGATCTATCTCTTTTAAAATGATAAATTTGTTTGTTCATTGAAATGAAATAATTAAATTTGTTGTTGAAATGATATAAAGTAGAATTAATTGAAGGGGAACCAAGTGGCACCGCCGAGCGACCAGGAGTGAGTTGTGCAAAGCTCGGGGTTTGAGGATTGGTGAGTTGAGGGCTCGGGGTATGTAGAAGGGCACGAGAGAGCGGCCAGGGACAACATATTGTGGGCAGTGGGTGGACAATGTGGCGAGGAGTTCAGGGCAAGACCTCGGGGAGAAGGAGGAGATATTTGGGAGCTCGGGGGGACTTGGTTAAAGGTAATCTAAGTGTGGCCCAAGCCTCAAATTTGGATGATAGGCCAATCTTTAAATATGCTTCTTCACTTTATTCACCCACGTATGTGGGACAATAGAATAGTCCCCCCTTCTGAACCAAGAACTAAGGGAGAGTCCACATGGATGAATGGGGGAGAACATTACCAAAAGGGAAGCTCGATTGACAACAATGGTGGATCATTGTAAAGCAATGGAAAATCAAATCAAATATCACTTTAGAAAAAGAAAAGTGGAAATTCGAACCGTGGACGATCGAGTAAAATGTTATAGGCCTAACTGATAGGATATTTTATGGGAAATAATAAAATAAGGGTAACATTATATTTGAAGAGCAGAGAGGTAGTGGTACCATATTCTCTTCAATTTGAACTTACTTGCACCAAATTTGGGGGATTCTCCTGTAATTTACAACTACCAAAATACCATACATTTTTGAAGATAAAATGACAACCTTCGAGGACTCCGAAGAAAGAAAATTGCATTAGGTATATCATGTTTGATATGCTCTACCCTTGAGATTGATATTATATCCCCAATTTCCTGGCATAATGCTGATATGCCATGATTTTAGAAAGTGCAAGGTCTCTGTACCATTAGATGTCAGATTTTCCTGACCAAGAGATATTTGAAAATGAAATTTACAATGCACTTTGAAGAAGTTCAAATTTTTTAACGCAAAAAAATGGAAAATTCTACTAAACTAAAAATCATCATCGCAAGAAAAATCATCACACAAAAGAAATGAAAATTGTAATCAAATGATTTGGATTAGAATTAAGTGAGAGAGGAAATTAGGAAGGGCGTTTGTCGTGCATTCAACACATAGTTTCCCTTTGGCAAATATTGTGGTGCAATGTTTCTTAATACACATAAGATTCCAAATTTTCTATTGGCCTACATACGGAGACATGGAGGGGTCATGGTTAGGGGAACGGGTTGGCTTGTGTGGATGTGTGAGGAGATGGGATGGGTGAGTCAAGGGCTCAGGGTAGGTGGGTAGGTTTATGGGTTGTGTTGAGTTGGTGTTGAGGGAGAGATACGTGGTGAGGGGTGAGGTGAGAGCTGTGGTCGGGTGGCCGTGTGAGTTGGAGGGGGGGGAGATGTGGGCTAGGGAGAGAGGGGACGTGGGTTTGAGGATGAGGTTATTGGGAATTGGGTAGAGAGTGAGTCGGATGGCCGAGTGGCCGAGTGGGGTAGGTATGAGGACATGGAGGAATTGAGATATGGAAAGGAGTTCGGAGCTGGGGATTCGGGATAGTGAGAGGGGTCTATGAGGTCAGTGGGAAGGGAGATGGGGGGTGTTGAGTGGTGAGTTGGGTATTGGGTAGGGAGTTGATTAGGAAGGGGAGAGAATTGGGTGAGGGAATAGCTCAACTGAGTTGGTTAGGCTAAGGAAGTAGGGGATATGTGAGTAGGGAGGTGATTCAGTGGGTCAATATGTGAGGAACCAACTCGGTTGAGCTGGCCGAGCTAGAGGGAAAGGGATAGGGGAAATAGATGGGGAGATGTGTAGTTTAGGGGGTAATAATATATACACACGCACACTTATATATCATATTTATTTATTTATTATTATTATTTATTTGTTTAATAACAATAACAATAAAATGTTATGCCAATGATAAACAACCAAATAACAAACCCTTTGAAAACAACAACACCACTTACCTCAAGACAATATAAACTACCAAATGTAAGTAACAAACCACACTAACGGAGACAACTCTAAAACCCTGCGAATAGGTGAGTCTAAAAACAAAATATTCATAAAATATATCTAAATAGATGACAACTATGAATCTTGATAACTGTTATACTTCTGATGTGTGCACAAGACAGGTAAAGTAACAAAAAATGACTAGATCTTGGATTCGTCCCATCGGGCATGCTAGAATGTTGATCGATTTTTCTTTGTCCCTGTCTAGATTAGTGAGCTAGATAATGAAGAAAACCAAACAACCTTGAAGATGCAAGGGTTTAGGTACCTTGGGAGAAGAGGGTGACAAATGGATGGGCACAAAGTGAATGTCCTTGTTGTGAGCTAGATAGACCTGCGAAACAAAGGAAACTAAGAGAAAAATGGATTATATGGTACATGCGGGGGCTTGCCTGAAGAAGTCCGTTCCAAGAAGTACGAGCTTCCTTATGCGGATGTCAACCCCTGTTTGATAAGATAAAATGATATAAATGAAAGATGGATGGATAATATGCAGAAAATGATAAATAATAGAACATGAAAACGTTGATGTATAGAGAAGCTACTGATCTAATCAAAATAAATATAAAGAGAACCAAACCTGCACAAATAAATGGAAATATGGGCCTGGATGAGGGGAACATGCCAAACAAACTTGCAAACTCTTATGTTGTAGATGGAAGGATGCTAAGAAATGGGATTGCTAAGAGAACCTCAAGGGCATGTGGATGATATTATGGTGACAAAATTGTCATTAAACAAGGGAAGTATGATGGTATGAGGATGATATGAGAGGAGATATAATGTCAGAGGATTTCTATCATTTCTCCCTTGATCAAAAGGAAGGGGTGGGGGGGGGGGGGGAAGGCTTCTATTTAGAGCATGAGGAAGGGGGTTAATTTGGGTAATCTTGATTATGAAAAATTACCCTGATTAGGTGAGTGGAGATTACTTTTGAATATAAAATTCAAAAGTGGATTGCATATGGATTATCATTGAATATTTAATTCAAAGGTGGATTGCATGTGGATAATATTTGAATATTTAATTCAAAGGTGGGATTTGATGTGGATTAGATTTGGATATTTAATTCATTAGTGGGATTTGATGGATAATTATTGAATATTAAATTCGTAAGTGGGATAACATGGACCACTTCTGAATATTAAATTCATTAGTGGGATGACATGGACTACTTTTGAATATTAAATTCATAAGTTGATTTAAAATGGATTAATATTGATTAATTATATATGTATTTTGGTGGGAAAATGAATTCAAATGGAATTAGGAGGGAAAATGAATTTGAATGGGCAAGTGTAATGCAGGAGATCGGACGTAGGGTGAAGTGGAGGAATGGCACCAAAAATTGGTGTCTTCAAGAATATAATGATTACTAGAATACATGGTGTCGATTTTATGAATGTATAAAGGAGGAGAACATGTGAACTTTCTCTTGAAATGGAGTTTGGGTTATTGTTTAAGAGAGAATGGGTTTCAGAAGCCCCATCTAATTCTATAGACATGCAAACATGGGTACTAAATTCTTTAGCATTATGATGGCACAAAAGTGAAAGTATGCTCCGCAAGAAGGATTTTGTCATGGTTATAGTAAGATTTTTGTTGTTGATGAAATTTATATGTTGGACTAAGCCACTTGTTGGCTTTGATGATTTTGTCTCCCTAGTTGCAAACCTCACCCTCTAAGAACCACTTCATCGAGATTACAAGTATGTAATCAAACCGATTAAAACATGTCGGTAACCACATTTGTATTATCCTCGTAGTTGGTGTCTCATAGTTTTTTAATTAATTTGTAGAGATACCATAGAAAGATATAGGGTAAAAAGTGGAGAAGGGTGGCTCAAATGCTTTTGAGTTTTTTTGTTGATAACCTATAATTACAAGATGATTATTTTAATGAAAATCTCACAGAACAATTTGAAAGACCACAAACAATTCAAGAGAATGTTGTAGTTAAGGAAGCTTAATGGCAATAATGTAATAACTTGGCCACCGAAAAATTGAGTGGTGAGAGAGGTCGAGCACCTTCCCAGGACAAACATGATGACTTGTGTTGAAGGGACAAACCTTAAATTTGTGTGAATGTTGACCCGAAGTGATAATTATGCCTTGGAGCTCTGCAAAATGAAAAATAGAAGGTATCAAACAAGCCATGAGTGAATATTTTTGAGGGTGGTGAAGAGTTGAAGCAGTTATACCCCAAGCTACAAATAAGGAATCTCCAATGCACATATATCTCAAATGATAATGTGTAGGATCAAAAGTGAAGTGTGTAACAAGGGACTTAAATGCCCAACATGCGATAGGAGACAAGGTACATGAAGATGAATGAGGAGAGGAGGAAACTACACATATATAATTTTGAGAAGACGACCGAGCCATGAGTCAAACTGGAGATTCACCAAGCCTGTGAACCATCCAAGACTAACTACTGAAGTTCATGCATAAAGAATTTGAGGTGACATAGTCCAACAAGAAATGATGACGCATTGGACAAGATGATTTCGAAAGTAATCATGTGTCAATGCAATGGTCATGAAATCCAACATGTCTGGGTTCTCAGTTTTTCCTTTATTAGTGTCCCCAGTCACCGTCCACTCATCTTGTGACTTGGCCATGTCTTCATGATTCATCTAAGGCATTTGATTTACATTAATAGATTAAAATAACCATCCAATATATCATTAATAAAACATATAAATAATAATTCCCTCTTAAAAGACCTATTGACATAATTAATATGTAAATTAATTTGTCTAATAATTAGAAATATAACCTAAATTTATGCCTCTTAAACATATTTGTATAGAATTCATCTCATTTTATATCTAAGTGTTTTGTGGGACTGCATGACATAAAAAATCTTCATATATAAAGTTATCCATTTTATATCAAAGTAACCATACCATTTTAATCAACATAAGTCATAGCCTTTCTCATAAACATAAGTCATGCCTTTCTGCAGTTTGTATTTACCGAGAGCTCCTCAATGAATGTGCTAGTGATTTAATTTAATTTTTTTTTATGGATTTCGTAATAGTTTTTTTTTTAAAATTGGTAATTGGTGATTATGACATAGTATGTCTTAAATATATATTTTTAAAAAGAGTAATTGGTTGGTGGTGATGATGAATTGTTTTTAGAACCATTCAACCTATTTTTGTTGAAATTTTTTAAAAACAAATTTTCTATATAAATTTTGAACAATACTTTATCAAAGATTATATTCATCAATAATTTTGTTATGGGTGAGAAGTTTAAATCTCTAAATTATATTTGTATTCATCTTTTTATTAACAAATATTTAATATACTTGTTAGTTAAAAGACATCTTCTTATCTTACTATTATTAAAAATATATCATCAAAATAATAATTATTAATAAAAGTCATTTGATTGATGATTAAGTTTATATGAATAATATTTTTAAAAATATATTATCAAAATTTAATAGTAATTTTTTAATTGTATTTAAAAATAACCATTACTAATTTTAACATTTGTATATGAAAGTAATCACATTTTATCTCATCTTTTATAATACTTAATTATTAATAATTAAAAAAATTAATCCATATTTATACATTAAAAATAATGTTTATTTTCATATTAAAACACACACGTAGTTTTAATAATATTTAATTTTATTGATTTGTAGAGATATCGTAGAAAGATAGGAAAGAAGTGGAAAGGGAGGCTCAAATGCTTTTGAGTTTGTTTGTTGAAAATCTACAATTACAAGATGATTATTTCAATGAAAATATCATAGAACAATTTGAAGACCTCAAACAATTCAAGAGAATGTTGGAGTAAAGGAAGGTAGTGGAAATAATGTAATAGTTTGGCCACCCAAAATTGAGTGGTGGAGAGGTCAAGCACCTTCCCACAACAAACATGATGATCTGTGTTGAAGGGACAAACCTTAAATTTGTGTGAAGGTTGATCGAAGTGATAATTATGCCTTGGAGCCTTCAAAATGAAAAATGGAAGGTATCATACAAGCCATGGTGAGTATTTTTGATGTGGTGAAGAGTTGAAGTAGTTATACCCCAAGCTACAAAAAAGGCGTCTCCAATGCACAAATATCTCAAATGATAATGTGTAGGATCAAAAGTGAAGTGTGTAGCAAGGGACTTAAATGCCCAACACATGATAGGAGACAAGGTATGTGAAGATGAATGAGGAGAGGAGGAAACTACACATATATGTACTTTTGAGAAGAAGGTTGAGCCATGAGTCAAAGTGGAGATTCACCAAGCTTGTGAACCATCCAAGACTGATTATTGAAGTTCATGCGGAAAGAATTTGAGGTGAGATAGTCTAGCAAGAAACGATGACACATTGGACAAGATGACTGTGAAAGCAGTCGTGTGTCAATACAATGGACATGAAATCCGACATGCTCGAGCTCTCAATTTTCCTTTATTAGCATCCCCTGTCACCATCCACTCATCTTATGACTTGGCCATGTCTTCGTGACTAATTCAAAACATTTGATTTACATTTAAAGATTAAAATAACCATCCAATATATCATTAATACAACATATTAATAATAATCTCCTCTTTTTCTAATAAAAAATACCTATCAACATAATTAATATGTAAATTAAATTGTCTAATAATTAGAAATATAACCTAAATTTATGCCTCTTAAACACATTTGTATGGAATTCATCTCATTTTATATCTAAGTGTTTTGTGGGAGGGCAGACATAAGAACTCTTCATATATAAAGTTATCCATTTTATATCAATATAACCATACCTTTTTCATCAATATAAGTCGTGCCTTTCTTGCAATTTGTATTTACCTAGAGACCCTCAATGATTTTAAACCTTCTTTTTATGGATTTCGTAATATTTTTAAAAAAAATTGGTAATTGGTGATGATGACATAGTATGTCTTAAATATTATTTAAAAAATAATAATTGGTAGGTGGTGATGATGAATTGTTTTTCGAACCATTCAACCTGTTTTTATTGAAGGAAGTTTTAAACAAATTTTCTGTATTAATTTGAACAATAATTAATAGGGATTATGTTCATCAATAATTTTGTTAAGGGTGAGAAATTTAAATCTCTAAATTATATTTGTTTTCATTTTTTTATCAACAAATATTTAATATGTTTGTTGGTTAAAAGTCATCTTCTTATTTTATTATTAACAAAAAAATTATAAGAGAAAAAATTATTAAAATAAAATTTACTTGGTTAATGATTAAATCATATGAATAATATGTTACAAAAATAAATTATCAAAATTTAATAGTATTTTTTAAATTAAATTTAAAAATAATGATTATTAATTTTGACATTTCTATATGGTATTAATCACATTTTATTTTATCTCGTATAATTACGCTGAAGGCATTCCCCTTATGGGAAAGACACTTCCGGACGTTTCTGCGATGGTGTTAAATTTGACGGTTTGACGGCCGTCTTGACGTTTTTACATTTTCCTACTATTTTTTTTTCTTGTTATCAAAGTTTTTCATGTTCCTCCATCTTTCAGATTGTTATGTGATTGAATAGCCCAAGTGGAATTCATTTTCGTTGTCCAGGACCACTACGTAGTCTTCCCTTGAATTAGACATGGAATGCCTACCAGGGAAAGGTAAATCAGAAACGTTTGTATCAGAGTTTAGATGGGTTTTTGAATTCCCCATAGAATTTATTCTCCTGACTATTCCATGGCTGCTGCTACTTGGATCCTGACTTATATTAGATATTGAATGCCTCAAACGACTCAATGAAATTTCATTTTTAGGAAGGTTTATGGTCACCCTTAATCTGGATTTAGAACCAGAAGCTTCACCATACTTCAATTTCTTCATTGGGTACATCACATAATTGCTTGCAGTGTCTTTTGAGCTAGGAAACTACTTCAAAATACTCCTGAGCACCTGAGATGAAGAAGACCCAATTACCGACTTTCCTTTTGCATCCATTTCAACTGAATTTTGAACATCCTCACACTCTCCCAAGAGATCCTTCTTAGGAGACAATTCTGCAATGTTTTTGGGAAGGGCAGGAGCTATGGAAAACAAAGCTGTATTAAAAGAAACAAGCCTAAGTGTTGTTTTTACTTTTGTTTTAGGCCTTAAATTTTCTTCATCGTGGGTTCCTTGTTTTCTATTGTTGTTTCCCATTGTAACCATTTTTCTAGGGTTTTTTCTCCTCTTCTTACTTGAAAATTTCATTTGACATCTAACACAAAGCTTGTTGAAAATTTGATATATACTTACGAACATGAACCTCAAAACATAGATTTTAGAACAACATAACCAGTTAGGGTTGCAAGAGTTGTTTCCGCTACCGAAACATGGGCCATACTAAGATTCCCCGAGTATATCCCCAATGTAGTCCCTATTTGCGCTACCTGTAGACACCAAATTCGTGTCTTACGATCCCTTGTGACCCACATCTCATCTCGCAACCTAAACTCATCACCTAAACCTTACACAATTATTTATTAATTACCTCATAATTGATAAATCCACATTGCCTTACCCGCCACCTCACTTGCCCACCTCACCATGACTTAGCCCTAACCCTAAACTAACCTAATTAGGACCCATGACTTGGTCTAGACTCACATCCATAACTAATGCCTCCTTACTCGCACCCAAAGCCGACCTTCTAGCCACTTGACCAAGCCCGCAACTGATCTCTCGGGAGAAAAGCAGGGAAGGTGGGTTATTTTACTAAAAATAGCCTACTTTTTCCTAACCGATGCCGGTTCCTACTCGACCGCCGTCGGTTACGTAACCACCATCGGTTCCCTGTAAATGGGCTCCCCAAACCAAAACAACGGATCGGAATTTCATTTTGGAGATCAGTCGAAGGATTGTTGAATCAAAGGAGAGTCCAAAGCGATTAGCAGAGTCCAGAACTTCACTTGACCAAGCAGAGACGAGTGAAGAAACCAGAAGAGTTGGCAGCCAAGGAGATCAACTGGCATCTTCGTCAAAAACCAATAAGTTACATCTTGCATGTCCTCCATTATAACATTTCTTATGCTTTTGGAATTACAGTCCTCCCAAATCTGTTTCTGGATCCATTATCCAACGTACCATTGCCTCTAGCTGTCATTCTTTTGTTTCTAACCATCCCGTTCCCCAAAAAACTATCCAAAAACCAGCCATTACAAACTCCACAACCAGCCCAGAAGATCCTAGAACCCACCGGTATCGGTTATCAGTAACCGCCATCGGTTATAGGTAACCGGCATCGGTTCCTTTGATCAAAACCCAGGAAAAACAGCCTTTCCCCTACCCAGTTCAGCCAAGCAATTTAATTGATATTTTACAGTATTTTGTGTTAACTCATATCGGCAGGGGAACTGACCACCTTCGAAAGGAAGTTTCATATTTCCTGGGCCCAAGGCAGTTCCCTCATTTACTATCTAATCAAAATCTTGTGGTCTTGTGTTCTTATTTGCAGGTAGTCCTTCCAAGACAAAAAGGAGTTCTTCGCAGTCAGCCTGATCTTTCTCTACGGTACGCGCACATCCTCTCGACATTCTATAGGTATTCCTCCTAACCCTAACCTTATCTGTTTCTATAAGGAACGAAGCATTTCCGAGTGAAACACTACCATTACATTAAACTTTTACGGATCATGCACCACCCCTGCCAATAAAACGCCTAACTACGAGCCCACTAAACCCTAACCATCATTCATGTTCGTGATGGGGTCTACCAAAAGGGAACCCGTGACTTGCATGGTGTTAATCCAAAATTTTAACAATGCACTATATGTATTTGATGGTTCATAATTTGAAAAAATTGAATTTAATTTAATATGTTAACATATGTGAGACTTATCGAAAACGTTTTAACAATATCCAATGCCTTCCCAAGTAGCAAACACTTGCTCTCACATCCTCTACAGAGTTATCTCTGTGCAAAAAGGAATTGTTATGGAAGCCCAAGCTCCTGTTTCCCTCTGAATGATGTTTCTTCTCCTTTAGTGGCCTGTGAACTACATCTCTAAATGGTCATGAAAGTTTACACAAAGTCTCTTTATATCATAGTTTACACTACTGCACAATCACACACTAAAGTAATGTCTCCAAACACAAATGTTAACTACACATTTCATGGATGCTATGATTTAATTGTTCCACCTTTGTATTTTATGTGAATGCAGTCAGCTAAGCTAAGCTGGAACCCATTTGCCCATATCCACAGTAATTTTTTTAAGGAATCAGATCTACGAACAATGTTGAGTACCCAACTCACCTCATAACATTTACAAAAATCCATATCCTGAAAGAAGCTTTCGAAGCCTTCATAATTACGCTTGCATCTTCCCTTCCATGGGAAAAAGAATCTCTGTCATCTCTGAAAGCTCTGGGTCAAGTTTAAAGTTTTTGTTACTTTCATGGTCTTTTATATGTTACTATCATTTTTTGTTGACAATCACTTTTTAATGTTGACAATGCAAGTCACTTCATTTTCAAATCCTTTCTGTAGATTGAAAATATTTGTAGTTTATAAAAGTCACCTCCCATTTCTTCTGATATTAAACGACTACTCTTAAACATCATTTCCTTTGACTTTCAAGTTCAATATAAACTTTTTGATTTCTCCATTTTTCAACTTTCTATGTTTTAAAAGCTTATCATATTCAGGATGATTGGGAGCAATGATAACATTACAGTTATTTGTGTTTGATGTTGTGAGGTTTTTTCAGGACCCATGTTTTATAAAGGATTGTATCATTTATTTTACCAGTACAATCCTAGAGCAGCGGTATGGGGGAACATTGTGTGGGAGCATGTAGTGTCTAAGGATCTTGTAAACTGGGAGTCACTGGAAACCATAATTTCCCTAAGCAAATGGTATGATATAAAGGGGTGCTGGTCTGGATCTGCTACATTTCTCTCTAGAGAGAAGCCTGTGATTCTTTATAAAGGATGGGACAACTCCTCTAGACAGGTCCAAAACATGGTTGTTCCTAAAAATGCTTCTAATCCCTATTTGAGGGAATGGGTGAAGAAATTTGTGATTGAAATGGGAAATGGGTTAGGTGCGAGAAAGAGACGGAGCCAAAGATTGAGAGGAATACAACAACATACAATCCTCTGATGCCTCCTCACATGGGGATATTGAAGCAGCTGTAGGTAAATTATTATTATTAAGTATATGTCAGAAAATTGTGAGAAACTTCGTAGTTGAGCCCGCTGGAATGTTCCTATAAATGATATCAAAAGGGCCTAGAGCCCCTGGTATTTGAGAATAACACGGTGAAGAATATTACAGCTCCTCTTTGTTTGTGAATTAAAAATGAAATTATATTTTTGATTAATTTGTGGTGTAATAATGGTGGATCCTGATATCATCTATGGAATGGTTGGATATGCCATTCAGGTTGCAGCAAACTAGATTATTGCTCACATCAACATTACTGTTTCAAAAACTCCCTCTTTCAATGCTCTCAGAAATGATCTTGTCAAACAAATAGATATTCGAATAAATAAAAGATTGGATGGTAAAGAGGAAGATGAGGTGAAAATATGGTTGAATGAGAGGTTGATCAAGAATAAGTTCACTTTGTTTCTTGGATGGGTAATAGTTTAACTAATGTTCCAAATACTTTTGAATCTTCTCAAAACCGCTCCTGGTTAATGCGTAACAATACTGATTTGAAAAAAATTCCCCAATAAGTGATTGAGAGTATGATCTCTCTGAGGGTTCTGGATTTGTCCAGGACTATCATCCTATCATTGCCAAAAAGCATATGATGTTTGAAGTATTTAGTTTACCTCAGGTTAGGCTCTCCCACCATCAAGAGACTCCCCAACTCTATCCCTGAACTTACAAACCTTCAAATACTTGATCTTAATACCTCCCATATTACAGAACTCCCATCCAATGTTTCTAAGTTGACTTCCCTATAACTTTTGGACATCAATGATTATGACAATCTACAATCCATACCTTATGGGATTTCACAGCTTTCATCTCTGGAATACCTGAGTGTCAATGGTTGTCTGAATGGTTTTGGTGTAGAGACGGGAAGGAATAAGTGCAGAGGACGGCTACTCTCAATTAATGATTTGGGCACCTTAAAACAACTCAAAAGGTTAGAGCTTGAAAATAATGGTGAAAATTTTCGAAAAGGAATGTTATAAAGCATGAAGGAAATGGAGTCTTTGACCTTGAAACTCACACAGATGGAAATCCTACTTCATGACATGATTACCATGTCAAATGTAAGGAAAATCCGCTTAGTATGCCCTCAAGTACTTTCAATAGATGATTCATTTTGTGGATTTCAACATCTGAGCTACATTAATTTGTGCAAATGTGACGGGTTGAAACAACTGCCTGCCTTGCACAAACTTGTGAGTCTTAAGTACCTAGAGATCCTTGCTTGCCCCAATATAGAGATACCAAAGGAATTTGGTAAGAGTGGAGCATTTCCTAAGCTAGAGGTATTTTCAATGTTTCAGCTAGATAAACTAGAGGAGCTGCTAGTAGTGGAGGACAACCAAACAACTGATGCAACACTAGCATAATTCCCCCAAAATAATTACAAACCACATCAAGTATAAAAGTAATTAACTATCCCAAAAAATATGAAATGTATAAATGTTTAGTGCAAAAAAAAAGGCCACAAAAGGCTACCACTCATGATAAAAATCTGCACATGTACGAAAGTCTTCATGTAACATGTTTAGTACAAATAAAATTGACAGAAAAGTGCTACCACTCGTGATATGAGAATTGCAAATGTATATGTACGAATTTGTAACAAGTTTGAAATGTAGAGATGGAACCTTTAAATGAAGTGGTTCATCTATATTCCTACACTTAACAAATTCAATCATACCCATTATCAACATCAACTACACAAGTAATAACTATCCCTCTAAATCAAATAACATATATCGTTTGGCGTTCACATTGCATTGTACACATGCGATTGCTAGTATTTAATTGTTAATAATTAATTTTTTAAATCCATATTTATACATTAAAAATAATGTTTATTTTCATTTTAAAATACATGTAATTTTAATAATATTTAATTTTCTAACCTACCTTTATAATTGAAAAATAATGATATATGTAATATTAAACTATATTTATCTAAGTGAATATTCTTGAAGTATATTTATTTGATTTTATATTTTATGTTTATAACTTCAAAAATTGAAATAAAAAACCTCACTTTTCTATTAAACAAGAACTAAATTATATTGATTTTAAAGGATGGAAAGTTATGTTAATGATTTATAGGAAAGTAATAGTATTTCCTACCATTTATTTATTTTTTCTTTTTAGATGGAGTTAGAGATGAGAAGGTGGATATTTTTTTAAATAAATATTTTAATTTTTGGGAAGTCAATAATCATGCTCTTATTAATTTTAGATTTATTTCCGATCTTTGAAATTTTCGATGAGATTTCGATTAAAATTAATGGATCCATATGAGCGGGTCAGCTACAATTCAGGATTGTTAACCTTTCAACTATAAATAATTCTTATCAATTTCATAAATTTTTATATTGAATTTTTTTTTTCATAATTTACAAAAATGACAATTAAATTCTTATTTGGCCATCAGTCATTTATTTTTTTGTTTTAAATAGTTTTTCTAGAAAGTTAATAACATTTGGGGTTGGTTTTGTTTTTAAATTTGATGGGGTAATTTTTTTCTAAAAAATCTGATTTACATTCATTATGTTGAGAGGTGTTTTTAAAATGGGAGCTAAGGGTGTAATGGAGTGAGTTGTCTTTTTTTATGTCCATTTGACCATCAGAATGATAAATGACTTGAGTTTGACATTCCAAATATTAAAACTCTTTAGCTCCTAACTCATATTTGACACTCAAAATAAAATATATAATTAATGTACTTATAAAAACAATAGGGGAGAGGACCCTATAACAAAGCATGCACCAAAACATGTACATCTCTTTTCACCATAGGTTGGTGACAAAAGTACCAATAGTTGTTCACTTTTTGGTTAATGAGATTTTTTAAGAGTTAATGAGAATGTGACACATAGGGCGCTCGGTCATTGGTCCCTCTTTTAAATGCTTTATATTAATTTTCTTCATATTAAATCAATTACAAAACTACTTTTCCCTCCAAATAAACATGCGAAACAAAAATGTTGATATGACACGATCATATGCTACACGATGATATAATTTTTTTACGCTACCGACATACCTACATATAGCTACGTGCCCCTAAAGTTAGGTGCATGGTTATAGGGTCCTCTCCCCTAGACAATATCAAATGAAAACGATAAATAAAAATAATATAAAAGCTAAAAACAGAGAAGTGCATAAAAGAAAATAGAAGTGAAGAAGAAGTGGACGAAGTATTTATTTTTATTTAATCAACACGAGGTCAGCCTCTTACTACATAACTTCATAATTTTTGTTATTATTCTGACCAAATGTTGTTTTATGGTAATTAGGAGGCTCAACTTGACCTCCCAAGTTGTATTTTTATGCCATTTTTTTTCATGATTTTGTTTACTATAGACTGAAAATGGTGGCACTAAAATACTTAAGAGGTGTCTTGGTTTAAGGAGACAGTCACAATCCATATCAATACCTTTTGCAGTGAATTCTTCATCACTGTCGACAATTGTTCTTCTATTTTGTACATATTTTTTATTTTGTGGTGGATAAAAAAGGCCTTGTCAAAATTAAGAGAAAATAATTGAGTTTTCAAATACTCTTTGAGGAAAAATACTTGTGATTCTTGAATATTATTAAAAAAAGTGAAATAAAAATATTTTTTAACAATTGAGAATTAGATGTGTATTTGTATAACGTAATATTTGTTGATGCCATAATATTTAGAAAGAAATATAATCTGGTTGTAGAAAATATATAGGTGGCTCAAGAATGATACCTATCGTGTATTTTACATAGATTTATCTAGGATAGGTATGCTAGTTTGTTATGTCGAAAGACATTCTTACAATACAACCAGGGTTGTATTAGAATGTGTGGTTCAATTTTATTCTCGACATTAAACTTGATATCCATTTGGATGTCATAATGACAACAGACTAATGTTTAATACAAAAATAACTAAAAAACTTTAAGTGCGGAAAGATGTTTGATTTTGCTAGATTTTTGAGATTTTAAAATTGGTAATGAATATAATTAAAATAACCTAAAAACATTGAAAATATGGTAAAATGTGAATAAAAAACAAATAAATAAGTAGATAAATCAAAACCTAATAATTCATTAGCAAACTAGGTATCTTTGATCAAATAAATAGGTTTAAAAAGCAACTTAAGAAATGGAATCAATATGTTAAGTGTGAAGTTTATAAGTACTTATTTAAATCACGGTGGGAATATGGAATTTGAGATTCACATATGAGCGATTGTTACCATTGTAAAATTCATTGCCAAAGTGAAAAATATATGCATATTCATTTTTTTCTGGCTCTGAAATCATTTTTGCTGGTAGCATACTTTCTCAAATTAATTGATGTGCTGATTTAATTGTTGTATAATTTAACTTTCTAGAAGATCTTAAGTAACTAACAAAATCTTTTAAGTTTAGTCTTCATTGCTCGTATGGATGTCAAATTTAAGGTTGTAATCATCCTATAATGGTCAAATAAACGTCAAATTTGATTTCTTCAATAATTATTACACCAATGGTTTTTATACAATGACAACAAGGGGTGGGATCTAGCGATGTGACCATGTAAAGTTTTATTTTGTGCATTAAATTTAGCATCTACTTGACTATCAGAAGGTAATTTTGAACATAAATTTCATGTCTACTTAAACTTTCCTTAAAAGATATTTCTATTTGAATTTGAGAAGTTAGTAAAAAATAGTAATATCTTGTTTATATGGTAGAATTTGGGGCTCTTTTGTTTAAGAATTTTTAAAATCACCAATAAATGAGAAATATGAAAAGAATATGACCAACACACCTATCTTAGATAAATCCGCGTAAAAGATGCCAAGAGGTATCATTCTAGAGGTGATATTATATTTGATACATAAGTGGAATATGTGACTCAAGAATGATACATCTCGGTGCCTTTTACATAGATTTATCTAAGATATGTATGCTATTTTTAATTATTTTTAAGAGAGTTCACAATATTTGATATTAGTTTTGAGCAGTATTTTATGAACTTCATAACATGAGATGTTGTTGTTTTTCCCCTAAAAATTATTAATGTTTGTTTATGTAATATTAATTTTTTTAGTTTCGTATAACTTTCTAGGATTATTTTGTGTATATTATTTATCATTATGCAATTTCACTTGTTTTTTAATCATTTGTTATTGGGTATTCTATTAGTTATTTCATGGTAATTTACAAGAATCATTTCTGTTATGGACTTGAGAAATTTGTGTATTGGCCTTTTATAATAACTATAATTGATCACTATCATTTGAAAGAGGTTTGATGGTTGGGTACAAAG
Source organism: Taxus chinensis (assembly GCA_019776745.2). NCBI lineage: Eukaryota > Viridiplantae > Streptophyta > Pinopsida > Cupressales > Taxaceae > Taxus > Taxus chinensis. The sequence continues at coordinate 810,136,413 of CM034148.1, forward strand.
GTATAACTTGGGGCCTACTATCCATATACTTGAAGTTTGAATCACAACCTGGATTTTTATATGGATCCTTTGAATTCTTAGTTCGTAGTTCTACTTCTAAAAAAGTGTTTTTTGACTAGGAAATTTTAAAGAAATGATGGCTTTAATATGTGCATCTTATTCTTAAACATTTTGTATGAAATGGGATGAAATGTATAGATAGGAGTTGAAAAACTCACCATCTAACTTTCAACACTAGAATATAAACTTTCGTACACATTTTGTATAGATAGGAGTTGATAATACATGACCATTCACCCAATATTTTTTTATTTTAACTAATTTTTTATTATTATTGTACTGTTTATAGTTACATAGATAACAATGTCGTGCATTTATCTAACTTTTTTTTCTAGGACCGACATATTGTAATACAATTAAGAACTACATTTAATTAAGCATTCATGACACGCTTAACTAAGATGTGAAATAAAAACATAGGGATAGAAATGGTGTCTTTGTGTACAACATTGTAGAAGACTTGTTGCAAAATATATGAACTTAGAAAATGAGTAACACAAGCTACATGATTTCCATCCGAAAAATTAGATATAGGGATAATATATTGAATGTCATATTGAGATTTCCACATTGATATTTTCTACCTTTTTTGGAATATTATCAACTAATAATTTCTTAAGGCTATTGAGGAATCAATAAAGATACACCATATGAAAAGAATAAATAGTACTTTTATCATTGTAATTTGCATCATGGATCCCAAGACCATGTGTGAGGGAAATCCTATGTTAGAGATAGTGAAAAGAATTACAAAGAGTGCACATAGGTCATTGATGCAATGAACCAAACACACAATGATGTAGAGAAATATTACTTGCAAGAAATGAAACTTTTATTCATCAATGATGACTAGGAAATAAGTTCAAAGGTATATAATATCATAGTACGGCTAAGAGAACAAGATATCATGATAAGTAAGGGAACATACTGAAGTCTTATATGATATTCCTAGACCAGAGTGATATACAAAATAGTGCGAAAATTACAAGATACAAAAATCATGAAAGTATTCCTACTAGATAGTTCATATATTAATGGTATTGACCCTTGGGTAGTTGTGTATAATAATGTGAGGAGGTAGCTATACCCGAACCCAAGTATGAAGGTAAATGACTACAAGTTATTTCATCTTCCAAATATATGTCAATTGAAATTTCTATGAATGTGTACGAAAGTTTATATTCTAGTGTTGAAAGTTAGATGGTGAGTTTTATAAATGTGTCACAATAGAACCTAGAAGTTTCCATGTGGATGCTAAGATATCATTGCATGCAATGGGAATACTTATCAAGAGTGTTTTCTAAAGGAGGCATAATCTACTTGGAGGTGAGGAAATATTTACATGGGGCACACTATCCCATTTTGTTGTATGAGTCTCTAATGATTGTGCACGAGTTGAAAAGTCTATATGTAGTACTACAAGCAAGGGAAAGAAGACCACACTACTTTTTTTTGTGTGAAGATCTACATAGAATTGCAGGAAAGCATAAGACCAACACTGGAATCACATGTGTGCATGTTGTAAGGAGCGTCACACAAGAGTGGGATTTGAAGTGATAGTTGTTTAAGTTGGGCATATGCGCAAAGTAGGATGATGTGTTTTTTTTTTGTTGGATAAATTGACTAAGTATCAGATAGAACAAAGACTTATGCACAGGAGTACGCGTGCGTATAAGGAAAGGATAGCACGAAAGGGGTGCATGCGGAGGTAACGAGGATCAATGTGGGAGGTTGCGTGTAAGGATGTAGAAGAAAAAGGACTTAGCCAATTTTACATAAATGCTAAAAATAGGAAAGCAAAAGTTGGAGTGCCACCCATGTTATGATCCATAAATAAAGAAAAACATGAAGGCTTGGTGGCTAAGTAAAGGTGAAGAAAGCACATGAAAAGAATGATAAAGAACACACATGGATCAAGATAATAATATGATTAAAACAAGTCTTATAATTATTATAATCTATTATTAGCAGCATTTGTAAAAAAAACATGCAGGTTATTTTTGTATGCATGCCTATTATTAGGAATGTACATGTAGTGGAGAAGGGAAAGTCCCCACCCTATAAATATTGATGATGTGATACTGTTTAAAGAGAGTTGGTGAGTTTTGAGTCCTTAGTGATGATAGTTTAGTTCTGAGTTTGTATGGGTACGCGTTTGGTCCAGCACATGGATGTACCAAACTATTTTGGAATCAACTACTTGTTAATGTGTTAACTATGGTAGGATAAGTTATGGTGATTTGTAGACATGTATACAGTCCCCTTGATTGTGCAATGTTGTTATGATTATGATGTTGATATAATGGTTTCTTTCCTTATTATACGTGTTTCCAATTGCCACGGTATAATAGATTTTTGTGTATGAATGATTCCTTGATTATGAATATGATGTTTATGCATGCTAACCTTCTTAAAGAAAAATAAAAGGAAGGACCTAATGGTTGTGCATGCTTCAGGTGAGAATTCAGATATGTTTGGATGATGTGCAAGTGCACATAACTATTGAGTGTGAAAAAAAGACTTCATTTTGGTTCTGTTGCTGGGACTTATTATCAATTCGTGTACCGGGATGTTACATGCAGATGGCATATCGAATGTCTTTGGAGAGTATTGAAATTTGGGTAGAAGACGACTAAGACGTGTTTCATGGAGATATAGCCCCAGACCTGATTTTAATGTGTGAAATTGGGTGGAGACTAACCTGTATGACTGTTTGTCTGATACGTTCTTCAACTTCTTCCCAGTAGAGTTGTGCCAGTGGTTGGCAGCTTACACATCAAACAAAATTTTCTGCCCAAGGATGGGAGTTTGGACACAAGAAGATTATTAGACTCTCTTTGATTCTACTGAGACGTGGAATAGAGTTGTGGATTGTTGGTGGGAAGGTGCACCGCATAACTATACTTTGGAGTACACAATTTTCACATATTATTGTCAAGAGGAAGCCAATTTCAAGTTCTTGCGTGATCCTAGAGGATCCTATTTGTGCATGATGCCTTTAGCTATCAAGATCTTGATGATAGAATTGGGATTGGAGAGATTATTATGGATAGCTAAAACCCCACTATGCATAAGGGTAGGAGCAGGGGTGGCCAAGGATGGTGACGGCCTTGACGGAAGAAAGGTAGAGAGAAGAGAGACAACTTAAGTATAATGAAGAATGATAGAGGGAAGTTGACAAAGCGCTATGATTGAGAGGAATGATGATTGGCGGAAGTGATGAGAGCCCCGTGGAAGATGAGGAGCTGCAGTATCATGTCCTCCTAAAATTGAGAAAGTGTAGTAGAGAGACTGCATAAATTTTTGATGAGAGTGCGTCAGAGGAAATAATGAGAACTGTAGGCATGCATCTGACCCATCCTGGCTACCTAGCCCTTACGCAAGGTGTTCTAGATCCAGAGGTATTTGTTGAAGAACATCATAGTGAAGGTGAGAAAGTAGAATCTCCACGTTGGGAAGGAGATACAGGTAGGAATATTTTAGTTTCAACTTAAGAAGGGCAGTAGATTAGGGACGTGCACAAGCTGTGCAACAGGTAGTAGTGTTTGGGAGTACGTTTGGAGGAGTTTTTATGGGCATGTTATCAGGAAAAAGTTTTGGCACATAGACCATTGGAATCAGTTCTATAGGTGTTGCTATAACTTAGACTGTGGGTGTCAAGTTCAACACAACAACTAGAACATAAGGAAGTTCATCTACAGAGCCACAGGCTGTAGTGGGAAACACGGGTGACTCAAAAGGTTCAGGTCAAATACCGTGCTTAGGAAATCCTAGTGGAGGCTTAGGATTTAGGTCTGGTCCTAACCCAGGGCATGACCTCCATTAACAATAACCGAATCAGCTTCAGTGGACACTACCTCAACAACCACAACAACTGACACCTCAAGTATTCTTTGAGATGTCTCTTCACTTGCCAGAGCATAAAGGTGTGGAGGATGCTGCTGAGCATGTGCAAAAGTGTGAATTGTTATGGAGAGCTAAGGTCATTACAACCCTTGATAGAAAGGCAAGACAATTTTAAACTACACTTCAAGGGTGTGCATATAGTTGGTATAGAAGTATGATCCACACAATACTATAATGGATTATGATGCTTTATGCACTACATTATTGGCTAAATTTCCCATTCCAAAATTTGAGCAGCGGAGTATTAGTACACTCAAAGACATCAAACATGTTTTATCTGAAATTGTATAAGATTATGATGCGTAGTTTAAGAATATTTTTTCCGTCTGAAACCGTCTGCTGTCCCTGAAACCGTCTGTCCCTGGTGCTGGCTCGAATGCCGGACCCCTCTGGTCCGGATCAGGGGTCCCTCTTGTCAGGGTCCCTCTCTCCAAAGCCGCCCGACGTTTGGACAAAAATTGTGGAGGGTTCCACATCAGCTCCTAGCTCGGAAAAGCTATCCCCTTCACTGTCTGATGGATCTTTTTCCCTGCGCATCCCCTCTCACATCACGGAGGCTGTTGCTGCTTCTCGTGATCTGTCCTTGGTGGGTACACTGATGGGCCCTAGACCCCCATTGGAAGATATAAAAAAATGGGCTCGTTTAAAATGGCAACCATGTGGAGCGCTAGAAATAGCGGCTATGCCTAATGGTTTCATATTATTTTCCTTCAGCATGAAAGAAGACTTTGCTAGAGCACTGTTAGGTGGTCCGTGGTTTTTTGGCAGGCGGGGCTTCTATCTCAGGAAATGGTCTCCTGGTTTCAACCCACACACGGAATCCATGACCCAAGCCCCAATTTGGGTTCGCCTCCCGGGGCTCCCTCTGGAGTTCTGGCATCCGGCGGTTATTGAAGGTATTGCTCTCTCAATAGGATCTTTAATTGCTATAGATCAAGCAACAAAAGCTAAAACTAGATTCATTCATGCTCGTTTCTGTGTTAATGCTGATGTCAGTTGTCCCTTACCAAAAGAAATAGAGCTTCTTTCAGACTTGGGGAACTGGAAACAACCCATTGACTATGAATATATTCCTCATGCTTGCTCCTTCTGCAAAAAACTGGGTCATCGGGCCTCTAGCTGCCCATCTAAACCTCAACCAAAACCCAAGTCCCAAATCCTCTCCCCAAAAATCAAAAAAAAAACTTTATCCCTAAACCGTCTTCTATTGAGATCCCGATCATCCCCACTTCTAATCCCTTCGCTCTCCTTGAAGATGGAGAAATCAACACCTCTTCTGATCCTGTTTCCGAGATCGTCCCCCCCTCCATGCCCTTTCAACCTCTCATCACCCCTCTGCCTCCCTCGGCTCTCCCCACCTCTTCCTCTAAAGGAGTTGACCTATCCTTGGCTGCCTCCTCCCCTCCCCCTTCTCCACTGTCCTCTCCTCTTCCCTTCCCTCCCCTTCCCTCGATCCCCTCTTCTTTGAATCTTTCCCCCCTGCCTCCCCTCTGTCCACCTGTTTTAGACTCTGTCCCCTCCCCCTCGGGACATTCCTCTGATGATAGTTTCAATCATCGTTTTACTAGAAGTAGCAGCAAGAAACCCGATATAGGCATGGAAAAAGCTCGGGGGAGAATTCCGAGCAATATCAAACTTCAGCAAGAAGCAGCTATAAATGTCGCGCAAGGAACTCAAAGCACAATCCCCATGGTGGTGGGGAGCAAACCCAAACCAAAGAAATGAAGATAATTTCTTGGAATATAAGAGGACTTAACTCTCTACAAAAGCAAAGAGTTATCAAAGACATCAAATTCCAGAACTCTCCTGATATCATAATGCTGCAGGAAACCAAACTAAAAAATGAGGATCGCCTCCTAAAAATCTGGCCTGCGGCATCTTTTGAATCTCAACCATCAACAGGGAACTCAGGGGGACTTTGTACCTTTTGGGATCCCAGAAGTCTCAAAGGGGAATGCCTGTTCAAGCACCCCAACTTTTTATGCATGCTCTTCCAAGAGATTGGAGCGGACTCCTCTTGGATTGCTATCAATGTGTATGCCCCCAACTTGGAGACTCATCGTGGTAAATTATGGAAAGATATCACTAACTTCATCATCACTTGTGGTAAAATTCCCATTCTAATAATGGGAGATTTTAATTGCCCACTTTATCCTTCGGAAAAACAGGGAGGTATGCCTGCCATGACTGTCAGCATGGAGGCTCTGGCTGACTTCATCAGGGTGAATTCACTTCTGGATATGGACCTCCACGGCTCATCTTATACATGGTCAAACCGCAGATTGGGCAGGAACCACATTCAAAGCAGATTGGATAGATCTCTAGGCTCTCTGGACTGGATCTCTCTCTTTCCTGACTTCTACCTCAACTCCCTCCCTCGGGCTGCCTCTGACCACAGCCCTCTTCTGTTGAGTGCAAATCACAAACTGAATGCCAAGAATCCTCCCTTCAGGTTTGAGCTTGCTTGGCTTGAAAACAACCACCTGATCCCCCTTGTTGCAAACTGGTGGAATATCAATATTGAGGGCTCTAGTATGTTTAGATTTTCCAGCAAGCTCAAAGAAATTAAAAAACAACTCAAGATATGGAAGTCGACGGTCTTTGGCAACATCAAGCTTCGCAAACAGGAGCTAACTCAGAGTTTGGCAAAAGTCTCAGAACAAATAGAGATTGTTGGAAGATTGGATCATCTTCACCAACATGAAATCTCCCTCCTCAGTGATTATCACAACACCCTTAAAGAAGAAGAGACCTATTGGAGGCAACGTTCTCGAGCCCTTTGGCTCGAACAAGGAGATCGTAATACTAAATTTTTTCACATCACTGCTTGCAAGCATAAAGCTAGAGATAAGATCCGTGAGTTGGTGTCGTCCTCGGGTTCCTTGCTAACTGCTGAGGCTGATATATCCAACGAGCTTGTCTCCTTCTATTCAAATCTTCTCCAGGCTGACCTGCCCCCTCCGGAGCAATCAATGAATGACATGCTCCAACATATTCCGCATCTGGTGTCTCCTGAGATGAACAACAATCTGATCAAGCCCTTTGCTATGGAGGAAATTCACAAAGCAGTCTTTGCAATGAAGAGGGACAAAGCTCCGGGTCCGGATGGCTTTCCTGCTGCCTTCTTCCAAGTCTTTTGGGAAATCATCAAGCAGGACCTCTTCCAAGCAGTGAATGAGTTTCAGGTGAACAACAATCTGCTAAAGGAATGGAATACCACTTTCGTTGCACTTGCCCCAAAAGTGCATAGTTCTAAAGATGTATCCAATTTTAGGCCAATCAGTTTATGTAACACGTCTTATAAGATTATCACTAAGATGTTGGCCTCCAGACTTAAACCTCTAATGCAGGATCTCATCTCGCACAATCAGAACGGCTTCATAAAAGGTCGGCTCATCCAAGGTGGTATAATTACAGTTCATGAAGCCATTCACTCGGCCTTTCTTTCGAAGTCCCCAGGAATGATCTTAAAATTGGATATGCAAAAAGCTTTTGACAGAGTCAGCTGGCCTTTCTTAATTAAGGCCCTGGAAAAATTTGGATTCGACAAAAAGTGGTGTAGCTGGGTCTTCTCTTGTATCGCGACCCCTTGCTTCTCTATTCTTATCAATGGCATTCCAGCGGGTTTCTTCAAAAGCAGCAGAGGTATCAGGCAAGGGGACCCCCTGTCACCTTTTCTTTTTGTCCTAATGGCAGACTCCCTTAGCAGAGCTCTGGAAGCGGCTAAAAGTCAATCTATCATTTCTGGTATGAAAATCACCTCAAATTGCCCTTCTGCCACACATAGCCAGTTCGCTGATGACACTTTGCTGCTCAGTTTAGCCTCTGTAATTGAGGCCCGGGCTATAATGGATATCCTTTCTCTTTACCAATCAGCTTCTCAGCAAACTGTCAATTTCAACAAGAGCAGCATCTCCTTCATCAACACGGCCCCTAGGACTCAGAGAAAGATTGCTGATATCTTTGGTTGCAATATTGTGGATCTCCCCGCCTCTTATCTTGGCATCCCCCTCTTCCATGGGAAGCAATCTAAAACTCTATGGAATCCTGTCATTGAAAGGTATCAAAAAAAGTTGGCTGCATGGAAAGGGGCTCTGCTCAGTCAGGCTGGCAAGCTCCAGCTGGTGAAAGCCACCCTTCAAAGCCTCCCTACTTACTTCATGTCCCTGCTCAAGATTCCCAGTTCAGTGAGGGAGGTTGTGGAAAAAATTCAAAGGAACTTTCTGTGGTCAGGGACTGAGGAAAAGAAGAGGATCCATCTTGTGGCATGGAAGGAAGTGTGTAAGCCAACTTCTCATGGTGGGCTTGGTCTTCGAAAAATGGCTGACATGAATGGGGCCCTCCTGGCCAAACTTGCTTGGGAAGTGGCTAAAGGTGACTCTAATTGGGCCCATCTGCTCAGAGCTAAATATCTGGCAAATAACGAAGATCTGCTCACTTCCAATCCAATTAGAGGCTCTGCCATCTGGAATTCTGTTATTAGCTCCCTCCCCATTATACGCGCTGGCACTAAATGGAGATTTGGGAATGGTCGTCTTATTGATTTCTGGAGGGATTTTTGGATCGGGGATGAACCTCTTGATCTTAATCCTGCGTGGGACCCTGTGAAGAGAAGCATCATTAATAAGCAAGGAAGATTAGCTTCGGGCTATTGGAAGATTGTGAACTCCATTCCCTCATGGGATATAAAGGCCTGGGATGATATCAGCGATCTGCAGAGTAGGCTCCTGTCATCGCTCAGAGCGGTGCTCTCTTCCATCTACATCCCTTTCTCCCAAAATGAGGACGAGATTATTTGGCCCCTCTCCCCGTCGGGTTCTTTCTCGGTTAAGGCTGCTTATCTTTCGATGCATAGTGCTGACTCTGGCCCCCCCCCTTTCCAAAGTCTGGCCAAATGAGATCATTCCCAAAATTGGTTTTTTCTCTTGGCTCTCTTCTAAGAATGCTTTCCTTTCTGGGGAGAATCTGAAAAGAAGGGGTTTCTCTCTCCCCACTAAATGTGTGTTATGTGCTAAAGAGGCGGAGTCCTCTGCCCATCTTTTGATCCATTGTTCTTTTTCGCAAGTTATCTGGCAGTGGCTTTTATCGAGGTTGGGAGTGTTTTGGACCTTCCCGGAGTCCATTCAGGACACCCTCTCTCAATGGAGCTCTCCTTTCACTCATCCGATTCTGAATTTGGCTTGGAAACTCCTCCTCCCTCACGGATTATGGGGCATCTGGAAAGAAAGAAACAGAAGAATCTTCAAAGAAAAAAGTCTTGAACCTACTCAGGTGGCTACTCAGATTGCTCTGGCTTTCCAAGAAAATCTCAACTCGATCATGTGGGCCAAATATCAGCAAAAAATCCAAATCTGTAACTCCCAGGAGTGGCAGAAGTTGTTGGCCATTCAAAGTAAAGGCACTTCCACTGCTCGGGATTTAGTCCGTTGGCTTCCCCCTCCAAGGGGCTGGAAAAAACTGAACACGGATGGGGCCTCGAAAGGCAATCCTGGTAATTCTGGTGGAGGAGCCATTCTTCATTGCTCTTCGGGATATATTGTTGCTGCCTCTGCTCATAACTTCAAATTTGGTACCAACCATCGTGCGGAAGCCTTGGCCGTCCTCAAAGGCCTTGAGCTTGCTATCAAATTTGGTGATGATCCCCTTCAAGTTGAAAGTGACTCCCTCAACATCATCAAGCTCCTGCAATCTAATGATTCTGGTCATTGGTCGATACAGAACATCATTGCTGATATCAGAATTATTCAAAGATCTTTCCAACAAATCCAGTTCCAGCATGTCCTCCGGGAGGGAAATAAAGCGGCGGACCTCCTTGCTAATATTGGTGTTCTCATTGAGAATCAGCAAAGCTGGACAGACAACTTCCCGGATGATCTCTGCCAAATCACTCAAAATGATATACCCCATTGCTGACTGGTGGAATGGAGGGCTGATTCGGGTTTCGGCAAACTCGCTATGGCCTTCTCAAAGGGCGGCGGCATTTATGTCGAAGTTAATTGATTTGACTCTTAACGATGGACATTTTGATTACGGTGCTATGTAATGATGCGGGGGATCTCCGCACGAATGGGAATTATATTCACATTAATCATTTGAGGATGTGGCGGGAGGGCAATGATAACTTGGCCGACGGCTTCCCCGTCCTGTCTAAGCTGTTAAATGACCCCTTTTGCTCTCACTTCTGCAATTATTCAAACATTCATACCATGGGGGGTCAGTTGAAGCGTCTTGAGCCTGATAACTGTGATTCGGTTAAAAATGATGGGGAGGTGTGGAATATAATGCTGGAGAATGGAATTGCCACCTTCCTGGAGAAAATGGTGGGTTATTCAGCGCTTGTTTCGTATGCGGTCACGGCTTCCTGGTCGAAGGGTCGGGTTCAGATCGGCAACACTCGCTTTACCATCTCCACGAATGCAATAGCTGACGCCACTGGCCTTCCTGCTGCTGGAGACATCTACTACAAGCGTTCGCTGCATGCGGAAATTCAGGACTTTAATGCCCCTGGGGACAGACCGGTGAAATACCTCTCTGGTTACACTCGGGACTCCCTGCCTTCTCCTTGGGACAGAGTCGCGGAGGTCATAATGCGGTATTTTACCATTGACGGTAGATATCGGCTTGTTTTTGGTCCCCACCTTTTCATCCTCTCTCATCTTCGATGGGGGAAGAAAATCAATCTGGCGGCCTTTCTGTTTCAGTCTTTAGAACACTCGGTCCAGTTAGCTCGTGAGGGCGAAGGTGTCATTCTTCACCAGGGTTTGTTATATCTGCTCTTCTCTGTTGCTGCTTCTCATTCCGACCTTCTTCGCTTCCCCCCCAAATCGGGTCGCCGCCGCCGCTCCCCCTCGCCTTCCCCTCACCCCTCCTCCTCCTCCCTCCACTCCTCTCGATGCCGTCGTCGTCTGCTTCTCTCTTCTGATTCCGACTCTGATGTGGCTATTGTGAGTCCCCCCCTCGCTGCCTCTATGCCCCCTGCCACCCCTTCTTTCCCCACGCCCCTCTCTTGCTTGTTCTTGGAAGGCACAGACGCCAGCGGTCACGCTGCTTCCCCTGTTTCCAGCCCTGATTCCTCTCGGGCTGCTGACCTCTTGGGCCTGGCTCAGCTCTACCCAGACTCCCCGGACTCGGAGCAGTTAGATAACAGCCAACCAGTGGTTGATCCCATCACTCAGTCTGAGGGAAACAATACTCTCTTCGATGACAAAGTTCTTACTGCTGACACCTCTCATTCCTCGCCGATTCTGGACTCGAAACCTGCTGAACCTGAGTCTGCTGACACTAATAGGGATAATTGCAGAGTCGACATGGTTTCTTCTATTTTAAACAAGCTTCAGCGCGCATTCAAGGCTTTGAAAGCATGGGAGGCTTTCACTGAATCTACCAAGACTGCCATTGCTAATGACTGCTCGGAGCTTATCAAACTGGCCGAACATCTTGCTAATGACTCAGGCTCTCCTAGAGCAAAAAATGCAGTCTCTGAGCTGAAAAAGCTCTTATGATGTATCTCTTCTTTCTTTCTGTTTGTTTTTTCGTCCTCCTTTTTTGGAATCTTCTTGGGTATTTTTGCTTTGCTACTTTTATTGCTAAATCTGGCCTGATGGGCTCTGTTGTATAAGGTTGTGGGACCTTCTAAAACCCTCCTTTTACCCTATATATTCCAAAAAATATATTTTATGTTGAGTCTTGAAACTTCTTCAATACCTAGAATCTCTTAAAGAGTAATCATAAAAGCATAGTTAGGGCATTGAAGTCATCTACAAGAAAAATAATGCATGACAATATGTCTAGGCAGACCTAATTGAGGGTTTGAAGACAAAATTGCAAAAAGAAAGCTACAAGGAATTGTGTAAGGATTCAAGCTCTGAAATTTTAGGAACATGTTGGGGTTGGTAAAGGTGAACTAATGGAGCTAGTTAGACCTTCTGGCATCCCTAGAATTCTAGGTGTATTATTGGTAGAAGCTACATTGCCTTAAGGGCTTAGTAGACAATTTTGGAACAAGGAGAGTAGAATAGTGTTTTGATTAGTTTGAGTCAATTGCATGATAGAACTAAGTTAGTTTGGAACATGTGAATAGAGTGGGAGAGCTAAGGGGCAGTAGAGAAGCAAGGAAGGAAAAGGTGCATGTTGAACCAAAAGGACTAGTGGAGCAACAAGAAGGAAAAATTTAAGGGTATGAGTAAGTTGATTATTTCTTGAACTATGAGCCTTTGTACAAGTCAATTTAAGTTTGTTTGAGGCATAAGAGGTAGGGTATAGGGCCTAATAAATCCTTTTAAGGTGATTATGTCATTTATAGTAAGAATTGAACCATTTTGGCATAGGTAAAAATGTTACTTTTGTACAAGTTGTTGATCGAATCTTCTTCATTGAATGAAAGCATGACAAAATGGATAACCTAGTTGCATTAGTGGAAGATGAGGAGCCATAACATCATGTCCACTTGACATTGGGGAATCATATTAGATAGAAACCATCAAATTTGGATGAGAGAGTGTCAGAAGAGAGAATGAGGACCACGGGTGTGCATCTGACCCACCCTAGCTAGCTAGCCCTTGCGCAAGGTGTTCTAGATCCAGAGGTAGTTGTTGAAGGGCATATTAGGTAAGGTAAGAAGGAATTATCCCCACATGGAGAAAGAGATACATGTATATATAATTTCATATTATCTCAGGAAGCACATCAGACTAGGAAAACACCCATAGAAGCGTAACAGGCATCAGTGTTTGGGACTGTACTTAGAGGATTGTTCACAGGAGTGTCATCTAGACAAATTATTAGTGAAAAATGTTAGAAGTAGTTCTATAGGTGTTGCAACAACACAAACATTGGGTTTCCAGTTTAGTATTACAACTAGGATGCAAGGAAGTTCATCTACTGGGTCGCAGGCCACAAAAAGAGGTGCATGAGGCTTAAGAGGATCGGGTCAACCACTGTGCAGAGGGAATCCAGGCGGAGGTTCTAGATCTGGGTTTGGTCCTAACCCAAGGAAAGGTCCACATCCACCACCAAATAATCCTCATGTGACACCACCTCAAAAACCACATTAGCAGACAACCTAAGTCTTCTTTGAGATGTATCTTCACTTGTGAGAGTATAAAGGTATAGAGGATGCATAAGAGCACGTGCATAAGTGTGAAATGATATGGCACACTAAAGGAATTACAAATCCAGATAGAAAAGAAAGCCAATTTTCCACCACACTTTAGGGATGTGCACATAGTTGGTATAAGAAGTATGATCCACACCATACTGTGGTGGCTTATGATGCGTTACGCACCACATTTTTGGCTGAATTCCACATTCCAAAGTTTGAACATCAGAGCATCAATATACTCAAGGAAATCAAGCAAGGATTGTATGAAAGTGTGAAAGAGTATGATGAGCATTTCACGACTCTATTATCCAAGTTATCTTATGATATTCATCCAAGTCAACATGCACAGTGGTTCATTGGAGGATTATTGAATCTGTTTCAAAGAAACCTATCTCATAAGACATATGTACATGCACATGAGGATTTGGAAGCAGCTCTGTGTGCTAAAGAGGTTGGGATTGTTGATACTAGAGTGATCCCTTTTCTTGAGGAATTGATAGAGGTGATGGATAAGAAACTAGAGAAGCTCTTTGCCAATTCAACACATGAGACATGAAGTGGGCTATGGTGCAATGATTACGAAGTACATAGACATATGATGTATATTTTTCTGTGTAGGATGGTGCACGTGTTATTACAGTCTTGTGAGATTTTCCACAAGAACCATGATGTATAGAATTTCCCTCTCTTACAATGCACAATGATGAAGAATGTATCCATGTAATGAAAGATTTTTGATGCGCACACACATGATACAAATGATTGTCAGCTGATAGATCAAATTCATGAGGTATGTGAGACTGGATTAAGGTAAACCACTATAACAAGTAGTTCTCAAGTACAGGAAGCTCAGCCCACTGAAGGCAACATTGGTGAAGGTGTATTCCATGGAGGATATAGGAGTAGAGGCCGCGATGGTAGAGGAAGATTAATGCATGGAACTTGTTACAATTGTGGGTCCCCTGATCATTACCAATGTGAATGTCCCTAGAATTTGGTGTGTACGTATTGTGGAAAACAACATAAGGTTGAGGACTGCCGTGAGATTTTTGAATACATGTTTAAGAATGAGAATAAGGAAAAAGGAAGGGGGGGTGATCAAGGTGCATTGTGCGAAGAGTGATCAATGGATGCCAAATAAGATTCCCAATCATGAGTTAAAACCCTTGTTGGTAACTACACATGTAGAAGGAGTGTGCATGCACGAGCCTCTTAAGGCCAAACCACTCATCAAGAGAAAAGAGGTTATGCATGCTAGGTAGCCAAATGATGCCAATCATAAGGAGGTTTACCAAGAAATTATGGGGGTCATCAAATATATGTAAGGTGAGATACAGTGCTTGAAGGAGTAGGCACGTTAGAGAGAACACACAAATAACATTGAACTCCCACAGAAAGATGTAGATGATCTGAAAGATGTATGTAAGATGCTACAACAAGAGAATATCATCCAACCGCTAGGGGAATGACTGCATGAGAAGGTACCATGTGCTAGAGGTGAGTGTGAGAGATAGATCTTCCATGAAAACTTACCACCACAGAACCATGAGTATGATAAATAAATTACCATGGATGTAATGATTGATGGTTGGCTAGTGAGTAAAATTTTGATTGACACATGCGTTGAAGTGAATGTCCTAAATATGGATACATGGAATAAGATGGGGAGACTAACATTATAACCATATTCAAATGTGTTGTATATAATAAACAAAATAAGGGCCATGCCTATTGGGGTTTTGAAGAATGCTTCAATCACCATTCAAGGGGCCAAGTTTACTAAAGATTTTGAAGTCTTGGAGCTAGCTGAGGCAGATAACTTCCCAGGTTTACTTGGATGCCCTTAGTGTTATGCAAACAATATTGACCTATGCTTCAAAAGAGGTATATAAGTTTTGAGAATAAGGATGAGCATGTAATCATACCCCCGGATGATGTGAAGGTTGCACACTATACTGAGCTAGTTAGTGAAGAAGAGTTGAATAGAATTTATTCACACACAATGAGAGATCTCTAGACTATGGAACCATCTAAGGAAGGCATACTTCAGTGGGAAGATGTGCACTAAGTAAGTGATACTACTAATGTTTCTTGTGATAACCAGGCCCATGGTATGTATGAGATGGCCGGGAGAGAGATGAAGGGTAGAGTAACTAGGATGATCAGGCCACACATGGTCAGGTGTATAGGGAAAAATCAGTTACCTAGGTACACCGGTGAATAAAAGTATGAGAGATTCTTATGTGCTATGGAGGATCAATGGAAAAATGAGGGTGATATAAGGAATATGCTAGTTTATAAGTTGCATGGAATGGTAGCGCGGTTGTGGCTATACACATAGATAACTTGTTTGGATGGCGAGAAGTGAGAATCTCCCTTTCAACAAGGTTTAATTAGAATAATGTGCCAACAAATATATGAGTGTGATGGGAAGAATCCAACTTTGGTACATGATCATAATTGTGAGGACAATGGGCACAAGGTCAGGAAGCTTTACCACCATCTCTATGGGTACATAAGTTCTATCCCACTTTGTGTGGCTACGTACATGTGTGGTATGTGCATGTTGAGCTCAAGCAAGAAACTACAAGCTGTTGAGATATGATTGAAGGTATGGTTCACACCTTTGATTATTTTTCTAATAAACCTCTAGTCGATGAGCCTTTGTAGATTATGAAGCACATCACATTGGGGGATAATGTAAAAGTAGAAGAGTTGATGCTTTAGTTACTTAGAGAACTTGATCCCGAGGTGAGCATAGATACATTGGAGAAAAAAGAGATGTAATTAAGCCATGCCTAGAAATAAAAAGAGAAAGGGAAGTTATTCTACTTGATTGATGATGAAGAGGTGGAGAGTTTGGATGTCAACCACATAGAGGGTGCGCACGAGGTATTGGATACTATATATGAAAAGGCACATGCATATCATGCTCTTATGAAGGCCAAGAAGGTAAATATTGGCATTGAAGATGTACCTAAGGAAGCACTCATTACAGACTACTAGTGAGAGCAGGAGATAGAAAAGATCATTGAGATTTTACATGAATTCCAAGACTTATTTCCACGGGGCTATCATGAGTTGAAAGGAGTGCACCCCTCATTGGGAGAGATGAAGATTAAGTTGAAAGAAGGCACTCACCTGGTTCATAAGAGGCCTTACAGGATGAACTCAAACCTACATGTGAAGGTAAAAAGAAGAAATTGATAAGATGCTTAAGTCTGGAATCATTAAGCCAATTGAGGAATATGAATGGGTTATTCCTATGGTAATCAACATTAAGAAGGATGGCTAGATCAATATTTGTGTAGATTACTGAGAACTTAATACCTCATGTGTCATAGATCCTTTTTCTACACCATTCACCAAGGATATCCTTGAGGGTGTTGTAGGGCGTGAAATCTACTCTTTCACTGATGGGTTCATAGGGTATCATCAAGTACACATCATGCACAAGGATCAAGAAAAGACTACCTTTGTCACTGAATGGGGAATTTTTTCATACACTGCGATGCCTTTTGGATTGAAGAATGTGCCAACAATATTTTTGTGCATAGTCGTGCATGATTTTCATGACTTTATTCACAAGTTTTTGCAGGTTTATCTAGATGATTGGTCTATTTATGGGTTGGTTAAAGATCACTATGATAATATAAGGCTCATGTTTGAGAGATGTAGGTAGTTGAGCAACTCTCTCAACATTAAAAAGTGTATTTTTTCTACACCCTTGGGACATTACTTGGGCACATCATTTGTAAGGATGGATTGTTGGTGGATCCCACTAGGATTGTTGTGATTTTAGGATTAGAAGAACCTACCAATTAGAGTGAGGTGTGTGAATTTTTGGGGCATACTGGTTATTATAGGAAATTTATCAAAGGATATATGACGATTGCTACTCCCATGGAGGAATTTATCAAAGAAAAAGGAAAATCTTATTGGGGTAACGTGTAATAGCAGACGTTTGAGACCCTAAAGGAAATACTGACTATTGATCCCATCTTGTGCTTTTCTTCCTTGGACAAACCTTTTCACGTACATGTTGATACCTCTGGTATGGAAATTGACACAGTCTTGGCACAACATGGAGAGCTTAATGTGGATCACCCCATATGCTTTGCGAGCAGGAAATTGACACCAACCGAGAAGAATTATACTACCACTAAGCACAAGAAATTTTCTATGGTCTACGTGCTTCATAAATTTTGGCAATACTTGTTAGCCACCCTGCTCATCTTCTATACAAATCATATGACATTAAAATACTTGGTTAACAAGCCTATTTTGCAAGGATGCATCTGTCGATGGATACTTCTCTTCAAGGAGTTTGGTTTTTAAGTTATAGTTAAGCTAAACAAGATCAATTCCGGGCCTAATTATTTATCAAGGATCAACTCTGGAGAGGACACACAGAGTATTGCAGACACTATGCCTGATGAGCAGTTGTTTAGGTTGAACAACGTGCCAAGAGATATGGAAGATATAGCAGTATTTTTTATATACTGGACTTGTGCCTGATGGGATGAAGAAATTGGAGAAGAAGCAAATTGCTATTTGGGATGCACCTTATAAATTATTGGTGGAGAATTGTATAAGATGGGCAACAATGAGGTCTTGCGTAGATGTTATTTGGAGCATAAGAACAAAACAATTATAGAAGAAGCTCATGGAGGTATTGTAAGAGAATATTATGTAGGTGATGCAACTACATACAAGATCCTTCTCAATAGCTTATAGTGGGAAACATTATACAAGGATACAAAATCTTATGTTAAAGCATGTGATTATTGTCGGTGCCTTGGAAATCTTGGAAGTAGAGATGAAATGAACAAGGTTCCTTTGGGAAAATATAATTAGCAGGTATGACTTCCCATTGAGCTTGACCAGTGATAGAGGAACTCATTTCTTTAATGAGAGAATCCAGATTTTGTTAGTAGAGTTTATGGTGGAACACCATAAAATCCTCCCTTATCACCCTCAAGTTAATGGTATCGCAGAAGCTTTCAACAAGATTTTGGGACAAACTTTGACAAAGATTTGTGATGTTGGAAGGAAGGATTGGGACGATAAATTATCAGCTATACTTTGCGCTTATAGGACCACATACAGAATGTTGAACAAAGCCCAACCCTTTCAATTGGTGTTTTTCATAGATGTGGTACTACCTATGGGATTTCTATCACCATCCATGGGTATTATGCATGCACGTGGGTTTTCAGATGAAAAGGTTGTGGAAGAGCGCATTAAGAAACTAATGCAACTAGATGAGCGGCGCACCATTGCACATTGGAGCTAGAAAAATGAGAAGACATGCCAGAAGGCTTGACATGATAGGCACATTAAGAGAAAGTCTTTTGTAGTTGGGAAGATGGTGCTTTTATATGACTCCAATTTTGTGCGCCACCTAGGGAAATTAAAGGTGCATTAGTTGGGGCCTTTTGTAGTAACTAAGATCCTTGATTCGGGCACACATCAATTACAGATGTTGGATGACACCATGTTTCCCAGTTACTTTAATGGGAGTAGGTTGAATCCCTACTGTAAATAAGCTTCTTGGTGTTTGTAATAAGACAATATTTATACTTAGAGTAGATTTTATTTTCATGTTTTGTTTTTGTTTTTGTTGTTTTGTTGTAATAAGAGCATTACACACAAGAAGCTGATTACTATTTGTTGAGATGATGCGTAGAGGACCGCACAAACTTTTAGTGTGGGGTAAACTAGGTGGGCGAGCATGAGAAAGTTGAAGTAGATGTATGCATGACAGTAAAAAGGTGGGATGCTGGGAAAAAGGTGTGTGTGAGAAAAAGGAAAAGGTGTGCAGGTGTTGATGATTGATTGGGTGTTTGAAAAATTACTCGGATTGAAGACCACATGGGGAAGAGTTCGTGCAGTGTAATACAAGGTAGACATTAGTATGATGTGCTACTTGCTATATGGTGTAGAGGAAGATGTGTTGTAGCGTAGGAAAGTGTATGCAAATAATGTCTATGACCCGGAAGGAGTTGCGCACCAAAAGGTTATGACTGTCATGTGCGGAAGAAAGTACAGTAAAGGGTTGAAAAATAAAAAATCTTATTTAAAGTTGCAGTACGATGGTATGTGAGGAGAAATAAATGTCATAAAAATTTGGAAATCTATAAAAAGGACACAAGAAAGAGTTTATTTTCACCTTACCTTACGAATTTGAAGAGTGCAAATTGGTATGAACTTGTGCAAATTTGTGAAGACACTTGAAGAACTGAGCAACCCAGATTGAGAAAGCACACGACCAAGTTAAAAAGCTCCTTCAAGTAGAAGTTTAGAGATTAAGGAAGACGTGAAGGTTTATTTTTCAATAAAGTAGGGTTTGCGTTCTTCGAGCTAGGGTTTGTGAGAATACATGTACGCAAAATTAAAGATAGGGAAAAAATTTGGTTGAAGAATACCAAGGTTTGAAAGCAAGTAAGGAGGACGAAGTAAACTATTTAGTGGAGATGGTCGAGAAAAAGGATTTCATGCACCTAGGGCATGCAAGTTTGAATTGTGAAGTAAAATCTTGGGAATATGAAGGAATGACACAAAGGAAGACATCCACTATTTCACTAAAGGGAAAGGGAAAAGGTAAGAAGAAGCCCGAGGTCAAGGACACGCTAGAGGAATGGTAATAAAAAATGTAGTACCAGAAGGTATGATTATGGGGAAGGCATTGATGTCCCACATAAGGTAAAACAAGGTTAGTGACTACAATCATTTCTTGGATGCAAATGAGTGTGAAATAGAAAATGAGATAATATAGAAAGAAAAATGAGATAAATTCTGACAAAAATCCAATTTATGATGAGAAGGGATACAAGGACTTGGAGAGCGCAAGGGTTCTCTAACTCTATGAACTACCCTATTTTGGAAAGCTGGAGTGTTTCTATCAAAGGTTAATGTCTCAAGTCCATGAGGACTATTTTTATTTTGTGGGCAGAAGGATACAACTCATCGTGAAATTGATTGGAAGAGTCATTGGTCTACGAAGTTCTGACACCAAAATAGAGATAAATTTGGAGGATGATGCTAGAGTAGAGCTCACTTCCGCTGCTTTGAAGTATAAGAGAAGGGGTCACGTGATGGACATCATCAAACTTATTGACCATGTTGTGATATTTTCTGCACGACTGGTCATTAAGCTGGGAGCGCAAGAATGATGGACTCAGGTAAACAAGACGTGGCTTCATATTACACACAAGATGGACAACAAAACCAAATACAACATTATTGCCTTCATTATCAAGGGATTCATAGAAGAAGCGTGCGTTGGAGAGAAAATAACTTGGGGAGAAATTATCCTTTTGCTCATTTTTTTCAGAAATAAGGGTACTTGATGGACTGAATGATAAAATGTGGAAGTTCCCCCCAAATAATAAGTCCCCCGTGAAGAGATTTTTTGAGTATACCTATGAAGGGATCAATAATGATTACAAGTTAAGGGTGGATAGATGGTATAGGTGAATGCATGATAAATTCAAACATGAGTGGCACATTCCAAGTGAGTTACCCTCGGTTTTGGAAGGAAAAACATAGTTTTTAGTATATCAACATTTTTGCCTTGGGAGGTTCTATTTGAATACTAGTGGAAAGAGATCCCTTGGTGAAAAATCCATTTTGCCTTTACAACAAGATACTTACATGCATTTGTGAACAGGTTATTAGACACATGCAAGCTAAAATTTGATGCAGATAAATTGGATTATGATCAACACACGTTGCGCAAGAAGTATGTCTACCATGGGAAGACAACATATGTAGAAACTATGATATCAGATGATATCAATATCAACTCCACAACTTTGGCGATAAGCAATGAGGAAGAGGAGGAAAAAAATTATATATATTTGAAGCCTAAGTTAGTAAATGGAAAGTATGTTGAAGGTGAATTTAAGATCCTAGAGATGCCTAAAGGTAATAAAATGGTGGGTACAAAAAGGATGCACAAGGATATACCTCCCCATGGGGATGAATAAGAAGAAAAGGATAACGAAGAAGAGGAACTGCACAAGGAAATAAAGAGAGGTGTGAATACATTTGGGTGCGACTGAGAATTCACTGAAAAATCCAAGTCCTAAGAAGAAGATGCACACAAAAAATAAACCTAAAGTGGTTTCAAGTAAGGAAACCAAGGAGGTGGAGAAATATGGTGAAGATATACCACAGATATCTCCGATGATTCACACATTGGTGGATATAGATGAGGAAGAGCGTGACACATCGCATGGGGAAGGGCAAGAGAAAAATGATGAAGAAGTAGGGAAAAATAAAGATGAAGGGGCAAAGAGGAATGATGAATAAGAAGGCCATGGTGATCCATTGACATAGGGAATAGGTGGAGAGCGTGAAGAAGAAGAGTGTTTATACTAAGTGCGGGGTTGAGCATGAGGAGGAAGAAGAAATTATTAAGGTTATCATCATGGGAGAAGATACATGTATGGGGGAAGTGAGTGGTGTGATTCACTCTATTGTAGAGGAAGTACCTAGGGAACAAAGAGGGAAGGGGAGAAAGAACAAGAATATTCCTTAAGACCCCCTTATGTAGTATAATGATGACCCTTCAAAGGTCCTACGAGTGCGATATCAGAGTTTGGTGGCCACATAAGATATCTTATATTGGTCATTATTTGAAAATAATAAGGCCCTTCCACGCACCAGAGATGATCTCATGGACATATAAATCACACATGGAGGAGCCTGAGTTCGAGGTCAATGCACGGTCATTATCAAAGACTCAAATTAAGTTGGCTCCAGGAGAGGATTTTCCCCATGGTCGACGCATAACTTCTTATAGATGAACAAGTGTGTAATGTGCTCAATAAACTGTCATCAGAAGTGGGAACAATTTTTTTGATAAGGACTGTATGATCAAGTGACTGTGCAATGAGATCCAAGAAAAATATGAAACAATTTCACAGTTGAAACAAGAGTTAAGAGAAGAGAAGGGGAGAACACATGCAACCTATAAGAAAGTAGAGTGCATTGCAGATACTATAATTTAGTTGCGTATCTTATATCAAGGAGGAATATGAAAATGACACTGCACTATCTAGAGGACATAACATGGATGCTCTCTCATGAGAAAAGGAAGTTAAAGGGACCAAAAACCAAGGAGTTAGCTGTGCAGAAAGAAATCTGATAGGGAACTAATAGAGGAACATCTTGCACAGTATGATGCATTAGTTGGAGAGGCTAAGGAGGTTGCACGAAGGGTAAAATTCATCTTTGAAAACTGTCAGGATTTTGACCAAGTATTGACAACACAAGCATCGAGGGAAGAAGTAGAGTTAACAAGATTTTAGGCCAACATGAAGAATAACAGGGAATAAAAAGGGAGAGAATGTTGGCTGAAATGGAGAAAAATAGGGATCTATTAGCCACTCTAAAAACCCACTCTCAAAGATAGATTGAAAGAAATATTTTCCTTAGTAACACGCAGGATGATACGACTGTAAAACTTGAGAAGATGATTTTAAATCTCAAAGGATGGATTGATGAGCTCACTCCAACAAAATTACCTATTATTGTTGATGCAGTACGCGATCAATGCAACTAAGGAAGTGGAGGGATGGAGAGAATTAAAGAATATTTTAAATAAGAAGTTTCCAGGGCTCCTTCCACCTAATAAAACTGGTTCTTGATTATTTAATTCTTTGGTGCAAGCCATATTCTTTAATTCATTTTTCTTAGACATTCCTTGAGTCACACATTCTTTGGTGGAATACTCTTGATTGGGTGTTGCCGAGGACAGACAACATACCTAGTGTGGGGTAATGTTGGTAGTAGAAATTGACTAAGTGTCCAATAAAGTGTAGAGGCTTATGCACAAGAACATGCATGCACAAAGGAGTAAGGATAGAGTGCAGGAGGGAACACATAGATATTGAACATGGTAGCATGCAAGACTATGCACTCAGGAGATAGAGAAGTGACTTATATGATTTTCTAGAATAGGCTAAAAATAGAGTTGGGAGTGCGGCTAAAGTACAAGATCTAGAACCAGAGAAAAGAAAGGAAACTTAGCAGCCAAGCAAGGGAAAAGAAAATGCATGCATGGATCCATCTAATAATAGGATTAAAGAAGGTTATATAAATAGGATAATATATTATTAGTGGCTTTTGTAGAAGCATGCAAGCTTTGTACGCATGGCTATTTTTAGGAATGTAAGCATGCATGTTATTTTGAGAGCACACTTATTATTAGGAGAGTGCATAGGCGATGAAGGGAAATTCCCCACCCCTATATATACCTGATGTATGTCATTGTTCTAGTGTCCGTCCTAGGTTAGATATTTGGAGTGCAGAGAAAGTATGTTGTCATGATACATATCTAAGGGGTTTTATGGCCACATGCATGGTCCTGTATAGTATTGTATTGACTAAGTAATATCTTCCATGTTATGTAATTACTTAAGGTTTTTAATGGGCAATTGTGGTTGGATAATGGTTGCTGACGTGTTTGGATATGGTGTTTTAATGATTTAGTTGATCTTGGTTATTGTTTAGATTGTTCATATTCCTTATTATATGTGTTTCTAAACTAACATGGGTGTAATGGTTATTTGTGTATGAGAGGTTTCTTGATTATTATCATGATGATTATGCATGCTAACTTCTTGTAAAACATAACAAAGAAGGGACCTGGTAGTTGCACGCACTTCAGGTGAGAATTCATATCTTTCTGAATGAGGTGTTAGCGCACATAGATAATGGATATGCAAATAAAATACTACAACAAGCTAGCTTGCAAGGTTGGAGACACATCAGATGTTATGGAACACAATAAGGAGGATACATCCATGGGTATATTTGGTAGTGAAGAGAATGCCTCTTCATTTATAAGGACATATTTATAATAAGGATCATTGGCCACTTTGTATTTCAAGGCATTCAATACATGACTGTTGCTTACGAAAAATTCATTTTTGTGGCCCTTCTCGCCATAAAAGAAAAATTTCAAGATCACAAATACGATGTGGAAGGTATTTTGCAATAAATGAAGTGATTTGTGGAAAAATGATGGTATGGACATTGTACTTGTACTATCCACCTCATGTATGGGTGACTTGTAGAATATGATTAACTCTTGCTATAAGCATTTCCTCAACTTGTGTGAGATAATGCAAAACCTTTGGTTGGTCTCTAGGGTGCATGTTAATCCGTTTTGAGAATCAATGGCCATTGCGTTCAGTGTAACATCTAATGCACTTGTGCAAAATATTTGATATTATAGTTTTCATCCCATGATAGTTTTCACAACATTCAGAGCATATATGTAGGCTTAGCAGAAGATATATCCTTTTTCAAAATTATCTGCGGGCTTATAAGGAAGATGAAGTTTGTACAATGTCAGGCTCAACTGATCCTGGAGGGTAGGAGAACCTATGATGAGGTTCTTCAGAGAGGAGTGAAGGAGGATGAATATGTGCATAAAATGGGAAGGGTGGATGTAACATGGTCGACAAGATTCGATGGGCTTTGGAAGAAGAGGAGATTGTAGTTTCTAGGAAGGAAGGTGTATGATTTATATGAAATGAATTTCATTGTGGGAGGGGGATTGTGAAAGGAGCGAGTTGAGATGGAATAGTTTGTGTTGAAGGGATACATATATTTAATTGAGAAGGACCTAGAATAGGGTAACCTCGGACTAAGGCTTTGTCGTGTAAGTGTTGGTCGTTCAAAACGTGCACCCACATCTCAGATCTAAAAGAGCCGAGTTGTTTGAGACAACAATGAAACTGTCTCCAAGTTGTGGGACCTTGCACGTTTGAGACAGATCTCCAGAGAAGGCCGGTTCCTCTACCTATTTCTAATGTAAAACTACTTCTAATACAAAAACCAAATCCTAGACTAAAATTTCCAAGGGACCAAGGATAGAAGGATATGCAGAAAGGGAAACCCTAGCCTAAAAAGAAGGCAATAGCGCCAGGGAAAGGGTCGATCTCTCTCCATGAGGGCGAAGGAAATAGAGCAAGTGCGGGAGAAGAGGGTGGATGATGCGTGCCACAGATCAACACGCAGGATTGACCTTCTAGCACACACAACACATGAACATGGGGATCCGCAAACAGGAAATACACACATCATGCCAGAAACATAGAGAGAGAGGTGAGATGCAATGAAAATGCGAAAGGGAAGACAAGAGTTCCAAAAAACATGATTTAATTGCTTGAGGGATGCAAAGTTAGTTACATTCATGGAAGGAGGTGAGAATACATTGCAGAGACCAAGTCAAAGGTATGAAACTCGTGAGAAGTTGGCCACCATTTTGGCATGGTGCCGTTACAACAAAGAGGGATCCATTTCAATGAGCAATGCTCTTACATTTATAGAAGAAGAAGGAGAGAAGAGAAGGAGAAAAGAGAGGGAAACTCAGGATTCAAATAGTCAACCACCAACAAAAAGTGATAAATGCCTACAAAACCACCTGTAGGGATGTCAGATGCGCTTCCCCATGTCTGCTTGGCATGTAAAAGAAGGAAGAAGGACAAATATGAAAGAAATATAGTGGTTGAATCGATTAGATGTGTGCATTAATGATTATAAATATATTTCCCTATTTTTTTCCTACCAAATCCCACGTAAATTTGATTTTGAAAAGTCCAACATGTAGTCCACGTCAATAGCTTTCCAACAAGACTGGGCACGTGGGAATCTGAATAGTGCAACAAAAGTTATGGCTTTAGAGATCTACAATGCAAACTAGACATACAATGACACGTGGTGCGTGATGATTGACTGAAGGAATAGGCCAAGTGTTCATCTGATTTTTCGTTTCTGCCACATGTCACATATTGGTTCGTTGTCAAGATTTGGTGCCCTATTGGCGCACTTTGATAGGTTATGTGTTGCATACTCAAGTTTGATATTCGATGACGTGGCACAATGATAGAGGCGGAAGAATGTGTAAGGTATGAAAGAAAGAGGCACAAGACTGCAAAAGGCAGGTGCGCGAAGGTAGTGTGCGTAGAAGAAATGGAAACATACCTACATGAGACAAGTATGTGAGTAGGGTGCGAGAATTTGACTTAAAAGAAGTGATAAAAGGAGGTGCAAGGAAAGAAATAATTGAGAGGTGCACGAGTGTGAAGGCATACAAAGGACTTAGCCAATTTTGAAGGGTAAGTCAACAGGCAAGCTCAACAAATTGGGAATGAAAGTGGTTGTGCAAAAGGAAGGTGCAAAGGGAAAATGTGAAAAGATAGAAGAATGTAGAGGGAAGGGGAAGAGCGTGAAGCAAAGGAATGGGGATGGAAAGGGGAGAAGATGGAAAGGCACACAAGGGTGCGCAGAAGAAGTACAACTTTGTCAAGGAGCCAAGGAACTACCATAGTGTGTACAACCTGAAATGTGAAACATTAGAGTCAAGATAAAATATAAGTTATCCAAATAATTAGGAGAGTTATTTGGATAACAGTAAGTAAGGAGGAGGATTTATTAGGGTTGTAGGAAGGGGAGCTTCCCCTTCGATACCATTTTGTTGAATCGATTGTTGTCACCAATGCAGAGTATTATGACATGCACATTATCGCTCACGATGGTGAGCATTTATGCGTTCCTGATTTTTAGCATGGTATTGGTTTCTTTGTGCTCTTGGATCTGGAGTGGACATTGTAAGCTCATAGAAGAGGGAGAAAACATAAAATATGTAAATAAAACAAGACAGTAAAATGTAAGCTTGATGTGTCCATAAGGGAGATATTTTGATGATTAATAATCCCATATGTTTTCAATGAAATAGAGAAGCGACAAATAAAAAATGAAGGAAAAGTAAAATGAAAAATAGGGGGAAACAAGTATGTGAAAGGGGAATGCATGAAACTTTTTGAATGAAAACAAGAACTATGTAAAAATCGCTATCAATTCACATATTGAAAGTAAACAAGTGATGACAATAATAACGATGTAAAAGTAGTATAACTATTATGCTAGATATCCTTGAAAATATAAGTGAGATAAGAAGAGTATTAAGTATATACGCAAAGTACAATCCTAGTGCATAACAACAAATATACAAAGAACAACTAGAGAGAGAGAGAAGGTATGGAGGGGAAAAAGGTCTTTTTTCCCGTAGGTTAGCTTAAGACTAAGAGCATGCTCCCATGGAAGGGGGGCTCCATAAATATCTTAGCGGGTGTTGATGAGAAAATTTAGGAGAATTTTAAGAGTTTTAAGGTCCCATGATTTTTTATTAATTTCCTCAACAATACCCGCTGAGATATTATAGGATCCCATTGGATTTTTATGGTTATTTGTAGGAAAATAAAATCAAATTTCTCTCTAAAATTATCAAAAAATAATGGTGGGGATACATATTAGATTCTAGTAGCCTTAAACTATAGGAGGAAACTCCCAGCACCCCCTCTCCAACCACCTCTTAAGTTTAGGGGGCTAAAAAAGTGGAGCTCCTATTTTTTAGGCCTAGATTCTATTTTTTCCCGTAGCTGGCTTTAAAAATAAGCATGGGACCTTCTGCTGCAAGAAAATAGGAGCCCAAGCCCCTCCATGGACCATGCCCTATTTTCTTCTCGTAAAACCACACATTTAAGTTGCTTCCCTCTGCAGAATGATTCTTTTTTTATGAAGAGAGTAAATACAAATTTCTTGCCAACCAAATTACTCAATATTTCAGTAGTAGCCTCCCCATCAATTGTCAAAAACTGCAAATCTTTTGTTGAGACACCCATAATAGATTCAATCACTTCATCAAAGAAAGTTACTAGCCTTATTTTGATGTTTCATCCTTCAAATCTACTCAAAGTCCATACCTATAATCACAGTTGTTTTGTAGTGATGGAAAAACCAAACCGAACCAAGCTTTTCAACAACCTTTTTTGTATATTTTTCCATCTCACATCAAAGGGCAAGACAAATAGTATTAAGTATTGAAGAGAACATCAGTTATAATTGATATCACGATTGCCCACTCTAGATTATCAGCTCACATTTCAGCACCTTCAACGAAGGGAATTTTTCTTGAATTGACCAACAAAAAATCTCCAATGAAATTTTGAGATGATTAAAGTTCATGTTTGTATCTTTTACTCTTCCATTAGAAACAATGTAAAGTCCTCCTGTCTCAATGTGGCTGTAGAATTTATCAGCAACTTTGTTGAAGCATCTCACTCGTATTTCACATCCTTTACAACCATGAAATGAAACCCAAAGTATTTTCCACTACCATTTGCATTATTGTATTCTTGCAAACTTGTTTTTCCAATAGCTCTTCCCTTAATCGACCAACACCTTGAATTCTTTTCTAAGTTAGAGATTTGAATATGTTTGTCAGTCATGGCGAGGAAAGGACTATCCATTCAAGGGTCTAATGGATTTTTTTTTCTCCTTGTAAGCGTGGATCTATTTTAGAAGCAAGGTGCTTCTCTCAAGCAATAAAGTTGCATACTAGGAGGCGACTATTTCTATGCCCAGAACGAGAACAGTCCTACAATCAAAGGTAAGTGGTTAAGATAGATACTTTTATTTAGGATAACGGTGAAAAGAATGGAAGTGGAACTAAATGGAAATGTGAAGACTTACAGTTCTTCATTGAGTAGCTTACATATGAATTTATCTAGTTGAATAATTGAGCCTTCTTGTAATTGTTTTGAGAGCACTAGTGTTTTGAATTTGTAGTGTAGTAGTGTTGTTTGCATGTGGAACCCATCTGAAAGGTTTACACGATAACGAAGCACCGAGTTTAAGCTAGAGTATAGGTTGAAGGTCTAGTAGAGAGTCTGGGCTTGACCTCATCACCTCCTTCAAGGATAAGGAAAATTCCATTTTCTGTAAACATTGTTTCCATAGCTATATTGCAAGACCCCTTCTAAACAAAAGATCAAATGTGAGACATAGTATCAATAAAACTTTGGCTTTTAGGCAAGTGCTTAGAAGGTAGCAACATTAAACTAACTGTTCGAGAACATAGGTAAGTACGGATCAACACAAGAAAGTTGTAGCCATTAATAATTGTAAACACAAATTGTGCCAGTTGCATGTTAATATGAAAAAACATCCACTTTTGAGAAAACATTATACATAGCTTAAAGTACTCTTGAAATTTGATCAATTTGAAAAATACTTTGCTAGAAATTTGACAAGTTGTGGTTTACATAAAGATGAAACATTTTTTTTTTAAATTTCTTTCATAATCTAAAAGTTCTGTCATTATTGTGCTAGTTGAAAATTCACAATTACATTCGAATGTGCAATCCATCTCAAAGGTTAACACAACACCGAATTTTCGAGTTCAAGCTAGAGTGTACAAGTTGAAGGTGTAGTAGTTGAAGGTCTATTAGGTTGAAGGGGCTAACGGCATTAGCTCCTTGAAGGATCAAGAGAATCCTATTTTCTTTACACATTACTTCCATAGCTATGTTGCAATTCTAAACAAAGATCAAATGTGAGACATAATATTAATTAAATTTTATTTTCTATGCAAGTGCTTGAAAGGAAGCGGCATTAAACTAACAGTTCAAGGACATAGGTAAGAAAGGATTAACACAAGAAATCATGAGGCAATACTATTTGTTAACACAAATTGTGTCACTTACATGGTAATGCAAAATACCAACATTTTCTGAGTAAACATTGTACATAGCTTAAACTACTCTTCAAATTTGACAATTTGATTTTTTTAATAAAAATTAGAGAAGATGTGGTTTGCACAAAAGATGAAACTTTTTTTAAAATTTCTTTCAAAATCTAAAAGTTCTATCATTATTGTGGTAGTTGAAATTTGAAAAATACATTCGATAGATGTTTAGGAAAAAAGTGAACATGGAGAACATATTACAATGAAACTTATACATTTGAATTTTTTTCTTTGCAAATTTTGGTTTATACGCTCCACATATTTTTTTTGAACAAGTTGGGAAATCATTTTTGGGTTTTGGATTTTCAGTGTCAATGCTCATTATTTTCAACTTGTAACGAGGCTCATGTTTGGCGGCGTCCTCTTGAGTGCGAGCCAATTGTTCGAAACTTTGAAAGGTAGATGCAACACTCCCCTAGAAGACACAATCTTTCTTTGATCATTTCTACTATTTATGGTTTTGCGAGTTTAGGTTACCTACAATGTAATATATTTACAACAAACTCGATTCTGTGAAACTTTTCCTCCCTTTTAAAGTGCATAGTTGTTATTATTATGCCAACAAGCAATTCAATAATGGTAGTGCGTGTTTTCATCTCCATGATATAAACTGATTTCAAGAGAAAAAATATCATTTAAAAGAGAAGAGTCGAATTATATGAAAAAATAAGTAAAAGAAGATTATTTTTTTTTACAGAAAAAGAATAATTTGAGACCCATTTCTACATAAATAGGAGAATCCAACCATCAATGAAAATTTGAACACCGAGTTAGAACTATAACTAATGGTTTGAACAAGATCTTTCGTTCAAATAATTATTTTCTAATTTTCTTTATCTTCCAAAAAAAAACCATCTCTACAATATCTAAATGTAACGTATATCTTCCAATAACTTCCCAAACCCTATTCTTTTTATTATCACCCCAAGTTTTAATATAATTATTTAAGCCTTAATTTAGTGTTGATGACTATTTGTTTAGATATATAATCATGTAAATCTATTTATTTATAGCACACATTGTACGTTAGGCATTCTTATGAACCAATCTTGACCTTTGGCATATATTAATATATAATTTAAATAAAATTTTACACAAAAATATTGTATATTGTTAAAAAAAAATCTCATATTAAAATAAAATATTATGTATATAGCCATACATCATTATGACATTGCAACAAAAATTTTCAATTGTCAGCCCTAAGTTCAATTTTGGCTCTGTTTTGTGGTACTTAGCAGTCTAATAAAACAAATTATAAAATATATTCTAAAGCTATCATAAGTATAAAGCAGATTCTTAAAAAAAAAAAACATCATTATAAAGGTACCCGGAATATTATTATTTGCTAATTGAAAGCAACCTTAGTCGATTGAAAAATTATTACTATTATTGATTATAATAATAGATTTGCTGTACCCCGTGGTTTTTTTGGAACATTAGCAAACAATAGTATTTTTGATAATAAAAAAATATTATCAAACTATTCTGACGAGCTTTTTTCATGGCCCTAGTTGACGTCAGTAAACAGAAACTTTACACGATTGTTTTTCCTTCCTTTGGGACTTTGTGATCATTTACTTTTCTCCCTCGCGATTGCCGTCAATTGTTGCTGTTTCTTGCAATTACCGTCAATTGTAGCTTTTAGGGAATAATTTTGGACCACTTCGGGAATGCGTGTTGTTTCCGCAATGTATTCTAAATTTACCGTTGGGAACATTTCTTTTCAAATTCCTAAATAAATTGGATGTTCTTTACCTGGTCAATGGGTTTTCTTTTGAAAGAACATGCCATATTTTCCATGGATAGTCATGGTATTTGAGAATCCCTTGTCCCCACAACCATGGAGAGGGTCCACTTCACTGCCTTTTCTTTTTCTCCCATAGATAGGGAGAGAATAAGGCAACCCTCTTTATAGATGGATAGATGGCCCCTCGACCCTATGTCACTATCAATTGTAAGCCCCCCTCTCTCTATATCTTATCTATCTGGGGCTGTCGACGCGAGTCCCTTAGAAATCAATTGAGTGCCCCCCTTGAAATGAAGAGTGGGGAGAGGGGGCCCTCTCTTCCGACCGAGCTCCCGAGAGAGAGGCAGGTGGCCCCCCGATTCTCTACATATTGCACTTCTTCTTCTTTTTGTTTAATGTTACAAAAATTGTGACATCTTGAGTGTATGCCGAAGGTTGGAGACAACTTTCTTTCGAATATTTTTAATGAATTTAATGCACAGAAAAAATGTAATTTAAACTAAATATCATCAATGAACATAAAATTTGTGAAGAAGTTGATAAATACAAAACCTTTTAATAAATAAAACAATATGAGCATATTTAAGATAGGCTTGTAAAATATATATATGTACGTAAATTATATATATAGTTAAATTCTATCTTAGAAGATTAAGAATTAAACCCAATACTTTAAAATAGAAAAAGTAAATTAAGGTCCATAAATAAATTTGGGAGATAGGAATGATGGTAATGGTTCACAAGAGAAACTTTAAATGATATCTATAAATTTTGAGGTACTTATTTTAGATTTATAGAGTTTTACATATTAGAGAGTTCCATATTGATGAAGGATTCTATCATCTTCTCAATTTTTTTACTTCTTGAAGATGGATAACTTCAATCTCGCTACATTACTATGTTGTGCACGCAAACATCTTTTTGGGAAAAAAGAGCTCCAAACTATACTCCTAAGATATAGTGATTGTTCACTCACCTTCAAGAAGGAAAACCACCCTCTAATAGTCCAAATGAACATCAAATTTAAGACCGACCATTTTTATTATCATCTCACACTATTACACTTGATCCTCCCATCCTCCTTGGCTAGTATAATTATGAAATTATTTAATCATGTAGAGGTGTTCTACTATGTTAGATGAGGGTGATAGTGAGATGTAATATTTGTGAGTGTGTTCTTTTGATTTTGACCTTTAATTTGACGTTCATTTGATCATCAAATATAAGTTTCTCCTTTATTTTTTGAAAATTCAATTGAACAATCATAATGTCTTGGCTATACACTAGAGTTTGGAGGATTTTTTGTCAGATTTGACGTGTCATATATCATCAATCACCAAGACATTAAAAAATGAATGAAATTGTTAATAATTATAATATGTAAAAAATTCAAGATAAAGATTTTGATATTAATATCTTTCAACATTTTTTATATAGATGTTTTTAAGAAACATATATTAATTAATTTATTATCTAATTTTTCGTTAACTGTCATAATTTAAAAAGGGGAGGTATATTTAGATTCTGCAAGTTTTTGATATGTTTTGACAAAAATAAGGATAATAAATAAATAATAAGGCCAAAGTATATGCTCTACATACATATTTGTCCAGTCAATATAATTTATTTAAATAATAATTTACTTTTTATTAAATTAAATCTTACAATAACATTTTGTTTAAATGTTTTGACGTGAGGTTTTGTATCGATTTATGGTTGTATGATTGAACTTAAAAAATGACTATTATTTAATACTTCATTTAAATTATTTATATTCACTAGTATTAATTTTACACGACATTTTTTTATTCTTATAAGAGAATATTATGTTTCTATAAAAATATTTATGAACATGTATTCGCCTCATTTTGGTACACAATTAGTTGATATGGTAGCAATTTTTTAATGTTTTAGTAAATTGATTGTCCAAGTTAGATTCTTATTGGTGTGCTTCTATTGCGATTACTCGTTTTTAACTTGTTATTTTATGTCAATGAAACCAATGACCTCACTTTCACTTCATGAATTCTTATTCTTCATCACCTAAGATATGTTATGCCTTCTTTCTTGAATATTCTCTTGTTTACTCTCTCTCTCTCTCTCTCTCTCTCTCTCTCTCTCTCTCTCTCTCTCTCTCTCTCTCTCTCTCTCTCTCTCTTCCAGCTTTTTCTCCCTTCCCCGTGTCTTTTTTGGCTTGTTTTGAACCACTTGCCATTTTTGTTGGATGATGACCATTTTTGCACCCTACAAAAATGGTCACATCTTTAGAAAGATGGTCATTTATATTTTTTGGGGTATTTTGATCCAATTTTGATTTCTCCACAAGTTTTTTCTTTTCTTTTCTTGCTTTGTGGAAAATAGTACTAGTCGCCTTGTAGGAAATGACCAGAGAACATGAAGGATATGAAACTATTTAAAATGGACCCTTTCTAATAGACATGAAACACTCTGCAAAGGTATGAGGGAAGGATAAAATATATAGCTTAATCAAGTGAAATCTCCTGTTTCCCTATGACTATATAATAATAACAAGTGAATGACCCATATAGAGGTGACTATTAATGATGATGGAATTTAATGTGTGTGGATTTTAATGCACACTTATCCTATTATAATTCGAAAGAAATATGACAAAGCACATTTGGTATAGTAGGTAACCTAAGTTAGCTTGATATCAGGTCCATATAAAATATTTCACAAACATCCCCTAGTGAAAAAGGCTAAGAGTCCTATGAAAATGGATTAAAAAAAGGATTAATGAGGTACCCGTGTATGATAATTAAAATCTAGGAAAACACGAGACACGACACAAGGGTCTATACAAAAAACATTAAAACACCATAAGTGACTAGAGGTGTTGATTTTTGTTGCAAGGGATCCAAAAAGTGGTCCAAAACACAATTAGTATAACAAAATGTTGAATGAGGATAAACTTATCCATCATTTAAGAAAGGTGAATTGGGTGGGTTGAGTCTATCACATAAAGTGCATTGAATGCCCCAATCTATCATTAAATTCACTACTTGAACATTGAAGAAGAAAAAGAGACCATGTATGCACCAAAATAACTCCTTACAAGGAGATTTTTTATTCATACAATGAGACATTGAAAGTACAAAAGAGTTCACCAAATGAATGCCATTGATGGAAGAAAATTATAGAAGTCGATGTTGAGATGTGCCCCATAAGGATATAAGAAAGGGGACCACATACCACACACAAAATTAAGTATAATCTCATACACTGGGCCATAATGCTTAAAAATATTATTTCAAGTGGTTATGGTCCACTAGGTTAAAAAATGAATAATTGACATATGCTGATGAATCTAGATGGTAACTCTTGTCCATTATAAATGTGTGCCCAAGGGCACCAAAGTGGAGCTCTTTGTCCGAGTTGGAAATAATCAAGGATCATGATAAGATGGGATCAAATGCACAAAGAAAACCTTGTGTGCAGTAGTGAAAATCCAAAAACGCTCAAAGGAAGAAAACTAATCTTCAAAAATCAAGAAATTTTTCATAAACTCATTAGCCAAAATGTGCATAGAATGTTACATTACATAGTGAGGAATTAGGTCACCCAAAAAGGCAACCAAATCAGCTCACCATTAGAAAATGATTTAAATTACATTTCTCATAATGACCTATGATTAACCTAATGAAGCTAATTAGATCGTGTACGTAAAAAACACATAGTAGGAAAAAACCTACACTAACACCCTCTTAACCATAGCTTAGGTGGGTAGTAGAATTAGGTCTGAGAAACAAATCCTAATGAGGTACCCAAGTACATAGAAAATCCCCCCAGAGGAGGAGGATGGAGCTACCCAAACCCCAAGAAGAGGCCGCAAATGAAAATACTTACTCTTAGTGAAAGGTTTGGTAAATATATTAGCAATTTGTTCCATTATCTATATGTAGTGAAGATAAATGAATTGCTCATGAATGAGCTCCTGAATTAAATTCACGTGAATCTCAATATCCCTAGTCCGTTGATGGAGGAATATATTCTTGAAAATCTAGATTGTGCTTTGATTGTAACAGAAGATGACTTTTGGTCATCAAAACTGGATACCAAGCTCAGGAGAATCCCTTGAAGAAAAATAGCCTCAATGACAACATTAATAGATCCTTTATATTATGCCTATGTAAAAGATAAAACAATAACATTATGCTTCCTACTTGAATTAGAACTAATCGGTCCTAAACCAAGTGATAAACTATAACCTGAAGTAGAATTATGATATTGGATATTTCCAACCCAATCGAAATATGTATGCCCAATCAAGTCAATATCAATAACTACTCCATGGTGAATCCCAAAACTACGAGTACCTTGAATATAATGGAGAATGTGCTTAACTACTTTCCATTGTAGCTCATATGGTTCATGTATAAATCTAGATATCATTCCCACTACATATGAAATGCCAGGTCTAGTATGCGTAAGATAGATGAGACTACCAATAAGTTGTCAATATGAGCTGACATTGACCAAAGGAGATGGACAATCAACCTCAAGCTTCGACTAGATAGAAAGCGAGTTAGAGTTAGCTTACAATCAACCATGTTAAATTATACAAGAAAATCAAGAGCATACATGGATTATTCAATTGTGATCTTATAGTCAAAGTGAGAAATTTCAATCCTAAGGAAGTAATGAAACACGCCCAAGCCATTCATTGAGAAATTGTTAGACAAAGTAGTTTTCACCACTACAATGACAGATGAAGAACTCCTTGTGATCAATAGGTCATCCACATCGAGGATGAAAATCAACAGGGAATAATCCTGCCGCAAAATGTAGACATTTGGATCATGAATGACATATAGTGAACCCAACTGA
Source organism: Taxus chinensis (assembly GCA_019776745.2). Classification (NCBI taxonomy): domain Eukaryota; kingdom Viridiplantae; phylum Streptophyta; class Pinopsida; order Cupressales; family Taxaceae; genus Taxus; species Taxus chinensis. Next base: position 810,172,683 of record CM034148.1, read on the forward strand.
AAGAAAGAAAAATTCCATCTTGGCATACTAAGAATGAGGTCTTGTTTGAGGCCATTAATAGATTTATGAAGTTTGCAAATTGAGGAATAATCTTCCATAAATACTTGTGGTTTCTCCATGTATATTTCTTCAATTTTCAAGATCACCATGAAGAAATGAACTCTTCATATCCATTTGATGAACATCCCAGTGATGTATTGCAGCAATGGAAAGAGTGAGTTAGATCAGAATTTGTTTTGGTAACTAGGAGTAGAAGTATTGGTATAATCAATGTTAGATACGTGAGAAAAACCCTTTACTACCAAACATGCTTTGAACTTGTTTACAGACCCATTTTCTGCATAAAATTTTGCTCGATAAATCCATTTACATCAAATAATTTTTCTTACCTTAGGAAGAGGGACTAAATCCCAAGTGTTGTTCCTTAGTAAGGTAACCATACTCCTCTTCCATAGTAGTATCCCACTCAAAAGTACCTGATGCCTCAAAAAATTACTATGGATTGGAATTAGATGCAACAAATGCATGTGGGGAATTATGATAGTTGTGAACGTGTTTGCCTATTTTATGATGGATCTCCAACCCAAATACCAGCACTTTGCAGTGTCTATCTAGCCCAAAGAGGACCAAAATTAGGAGAGTCAAGAGGAGATTCCTCATCCTTTGAAGATATTCTGGGAGGAGGTGTGTCCCTATCACTAATCTCATCATCAAAACTAGAAAAAGAATCTGGATCATCACATAAGCTGCTCAAGTGGATCTAAATCATCATAATTGTCATCAAATCCTAGTGTGTCCAAGGAAGAGGGAGAAGAGTTTCAAGTTTGGAGTTCAAAAGAACTCTCTTTGAAAGTGAAACACTTATCTCAACAAATAACTTATGATTAGTGGGATGGAGAAGCATGTATCCCTTAAACACACTCAGGATATCCTACATGAATATGCAAGGTTGAAAATTATGAGGTTCCATTACTTTATGTTTCTTCTGAGGAATGTGGGCCATATCAGGAGAACCAAAACACTCAAAAGTGTGGGTTTTCAACGTTGATTTTCTGATTACTTCCATGCGAGTGACTACCTTCAATGCCTTGTGAAGAAGCCCAATGTTTTGTATATAACAAGCACAATTGATGGCCTTTATCCTAATATTGAGGTGCAAGATACTTGGAGTGTAGCATATAGTTGTCCATTTCCTTCAAGGACCTATTATTGCACTTTGTAATGCCATTCTACTGAGGACTATATGGAAACTGTACGTTGTAGTTCAATCCCCTCTGAAGTGCAAAATTTCTAAAAATGGTTACTGACATACTCACCACCATTGTTGAGTGTGAAAAATCTTGATGGATTTACCTGACTATTTTTCTACAAGTTCCTTGAAGTCCTAAAAATAATGAAAGACCTCAAATTTCTACTTAAGAAAGTACACCCAAGTATACCTCGAAAATTCATCAATGCAAGGTAAGCATGTATTTTGTCTTGTTGAATGAAGGTGTTAGAAATGGACCAACAATGTCACTATGAACTAGCTCCAATATTTGTGTAGCTCTCAAAAGTTTTCCTTTGTCATACTTCTCTTCAGGATGCTTGACCAAGGATGAAACCCTAAAAACATCTGTCAGAAAAATAAATACATGGCAACCGTGAAACCATGTCATGATAACTAAGTTTCTCTAGGTAGTGATAATTAAGATGGCAAAATCACTCATGTCATAATTTACTCACCCCATATGTATGAGTGAACAATGCAATAGAGGGTTGATCAGGAGAAAAATGTGAGAAAGTGTACAACCTAGATTGGTGATCTTCTTTCCCAAATACAATTTACAAAGTCACTGTTAGCTTCCCTAATAACCATATAATCTAGTGTGAACTCAAATCTCTTTCTTAAACCGATATGCGAGTGATATGATAAAATAGATAGGAGATTGGTGGATAATGAGGGAAAACATAGAACATCATGAAATCTCCCATCATTCACTTCAATTGACCCTCTCCCACTAAATTTATACGGAAGTGTTATCACCCAACAAGATGGATGAAGCAAAACAAGTCTCCAAGGATGAGAAACAATCCTGAGATGAATCCATGTGGTGTGACGGCACCAGAATCAATAACCCATGTGGAATGTTTGAGATGTAAAGTCGCAAAAAGAGGTTTTTCCCTTATCTTTTCCCTTTTTATTATCTATTCGTCCTTCAAAGACCCCTGTGCTGATGAACTCTGATTTTGAATTAGTGACAACTTAATATTGAGATTCTCGAGTATCTTTATTAGTTGGTCAATTTGCTTCTTCATGAATTTGGTTTCATCATGTCCAAATTTCTTGCAGTAGGCACATGTGAGTCTCTCTTTCTTGGGTTTCCCACTTGAAGAGGACTTCGTTGATGCTTTAGACTTAGCATAACATTTCTAACTCTTTTGTTTCTCATGGTCCTTATCCTGTTTCTTCTCCTTACTATTAGAATCCTTCTATTTATCATGACTCGCTAATTAAGGCATGTGATTTAGAGGACTTTCATTGCACCTATTTGAATAATATTGTCTTTCTACCAAGTCAAGTCAACAAAAAATTATCCAAGGACGACATGGTCCATATAGCTCCAATGGCATGCCTAGTGGCATAGAAGATAGAAACGAAGGAAAAATAATCATAACCAAATTTGGAAAGGAGGAAAATAATCAATTAATCATCCTTTTTGTTTATGCCACACATTTTCAATTATAACCTGAGTGATTTGAATTTGGTGAAGAAGTCTTGTATCGTGTCAAAGTTTCTTGGGCTCAAACTGATGAGCTCATTTTCTAACTCATGACCTCTCATTATGTCCTGCTTATCAAAGAGTGCTTCTAAAGTGGTCCACACTTTATTAGGAGTAATTGTAGATTCAATATGAAAGGGTAAGTTGGGAGAAAATGGATAGACATAATAGAACATAAGCTTCATCACTTCTGTTGTACCACTTCACCTTCTCTTCATCCAATGTCTTATGTTTTTGTATCCATAGTGATCTGGTGTAAGCCTTTACTCCTTTAGAGGATTTGTATTTTGAATTTCCACTCATGATAGTTGAATAGTGTAAGAAGTCAAACCTGAGACTGATCCATTGCTGGTAAGTGGATATATGTGGTGAACTACATGTGCTTAAAAGACTGGGATATGTAACCCCATAAAACTATAGAGGTTCAATTTTATAAGGATGAATAATATTACCATATGCGTAGATCTAAAAAAATCACACTTTAAAAAAATGACATGTTTCAAAAAGAGCTTGGTAGATGAAAGTTATGGAAGTTTGAAGTTTCTTGCTCGTAAAAAATAATCTCCACTTTTCATCATTGTTTTAGTGTGCAAACAAATTGGCCAAATTTTATGATGGAAAAGTTAAGCCCCCTTGTGTCGAGATAAATAAGAGCTTAATTTTCATGTGACCAAGGGCCTAAGGGGTAGGATGTGTGACCTTCCCTTTGATGATGTCACTTTACACTATTATGTGACAATGGGAGTGATGTCACCCCCAAATTTCCCCTAATTTTCTAATTAATAATGTTTCTCACTTCTTGTTTAAATTTGATGTGCATACGCATTAGTAGAGTTTTCCCTATACTACACACCTTTGAAAAACCAAAAAGCACTTGTTGGGGTTTTGGACTTGTCCAATGCAACTTCAAAATCTAGAAATAGACCTGGTCGGGGATTTTACACATGTCAAACACCTTAAAAATACCGAAGCTAGACTTGGTTGGGTTTTGCACCTGTCAAACACCTTAAAAATCCCAAAATAAAATGAGTTAAGGGGTTTTGGACTTGTTTGAAACCTTCAAAATCCCAAATTGCACTGGGTTGAGGTTCCTAAAGCACTTGATAAGAAAGTGGCATAACCCAAACCTTGTTGAGGAAGGTTATGGAACTTGATTCTTGTCGAGTAGGTCATGGAGGTTGAAGCTTCTTGAGTAGGTCACAAAACCTGTAACATGTTGATCAAGTGGTAGAACCCAAAACGTTTTGAATAGGTGTCAAAACTTGACGTGTGTCAAAAATGTTTTAGAACCCAAAGCATATATCAAGGTTAGGTATTCCTGCTTAACAAATGTTAAAAATCCCAAAATAACTGTCATTGATGGGGGTTAAGAAGGTTTGATTACAAGTTAGAAATTATGTCAATATGCAACAAAATATTAAAAACTCGAAATACAATGGGTTCCTTTGATTTCAAGGTTCGAAGGTTGGGAAACTCCAACATCACAAGTTGTGTTGTGCAACAAAATGTTTGAAAACCAAAATCCTAAATTGGGCATTGACTAGAGGTTTGGATGTTTGACTGTCAAGGTTATGTTAACTTGACACCACCAAACTTGAAAACATAAAATTGATTCATGTTTTCACCAAAAGCCTGAAAACTTGTAAATGCACTAAAAGTACATGTGTCAGGATTTTTAACTTTGCTGAAAAACTTGCAAAATCCTGAATTGAACCGAGTCAAGTTCTTGATGCATGCAAAGTAAGTGCAAATGACAAGAAAACTACAAGGAAAACCCAGATCTTGAAAAATATGTACATCTTCCACATAAAACAACAAATTTCCACCAAGTATTTTGAAAAGCCCATAAAAGTATAGAATTTGGTTTTTCTCTTCAAGACTAGGTTGTACGAATTTTGTAGAATTTGAAAATTACCCTTTAAACCCTCCAAAAATGGCTGAAATCGCCTGTCATAGAACTAGGTTCATGTTTACAACTAAATCTAGGGTTTTGGCACCTTTTGAATTCAACGGATTTGTCCATTTTTCATCTAGAAACTCTATAGAAATATATTTGTACGTATTTTCTAGAAACCACATCAAATCCTTGAAAACCAAAATCAATGAAAAAAAACACCGAATGAGCTAGTGTTAGATCTCACTATAGAGGCTATGGCATTCAACTACCAAAAAAACACCTGATACCATGTCAGAGTGGGTCACAATCGAGGATTGGATTGGATAGGATCGAATGCACAAAGAAAACCGTTTGTGTAGTAATGAAATCCAAAAACACTCTAAAGGAAGAAAGCTTGTCTTTAACAATCAATAAATTGTTCATAAACTTATTAGCCGAAAAAGTACATGGGAAAGTACATTATACAATGAGGAATTAGGTCACCCAAAAAGGTAATTAACTCAACTCACAATTAGAAAATGACTTAAAGTATATTTCCCCTAATGACCTGTGATTAACCTAAGAAAGCTAGTTACACTGTATAGATAAAACCACATGGTGGAAAAATCCTACACTAACACTCTTACGCTTAGAAAACAAAATTTGATAGTGCCTCCTAAGGTGTGGGACCTTGGCTCCTTTGAGGCATTCCTTAAGATAAAGTTGGCTCTTCAGCCTAAACTACCCTAATGTTACCCACTATTTTACTCTAAATTATTGAGTATGATGCCAATATGGGAGACTAATCAGTTACTATTATAATTAGTTTAAGTTGTGTTTTTTATATTTAGGATTTTCTTTGATTAAGTTTGAATTTCTATTTTTAGAATTATATTTTTAGACTAGAAGTGTCAGTAAGAGTGTAGTTCACTAGATGTGCACTTAACCAAGTTAAATTAATTATTCATCCATCCCCAAATGGTGGCACACTATTTATATGTATAGATGATTAAATTTAGTCTTATCTCGGCCCATTTTTAATACGAGTGTATGAGGCGTCTGGTTTAACTAATGTGCATGATGTGTGTACATGTGTCACTTAAACTAATAATGGCTTCTTATATGTTGACCATTTACTATAGTGGATGATACTTGTCATCTTGAGTCTATTATTATTGATCTTTAGTTGACTTTAGTTTATTTAGGCTTTTTTAGTTCTAATTATTAGTCTTTTACTTGTCATGCAAATTTAGACAAGTCTTGTTGTAACGACTATATTCACCTTGTTTTTAATTTTTTTTAATATGAAATAGTGGGGAGAGTTTTTTCCAAGTGGTAATCCTTTTTTTATTGAGTTTGTCTCTATTTTTTATGAAATTTATTTAATTGTATAGACCATAGAGTATGTGATTCATTATTTGAAGTTATTTAATGCATATTTTGTCATCAATCTCACCTACAATTATATTAGTTTAATAGCTATTTATTATGTGCATGATTAGATGATCACTATATTTATTTAAAAGGCATTTCAAATATTATTTTCAATCCATCCATATCAAAAAAATTCATTTGGTATCATATTGTTGTTTAAGAAAGGTTCATAAGGGTTTTTTAGCAATTACCAGGAGAATCATGGTTTCGGTGAATTATGCTTTTATGAATATCCCCATCTTCAAAGGAGAAAAATTTGAGTATTGAAGAGACCAATTGAAGAGAATTCTTGTTTGGAAGGTAGTTTGGGAGAATTTTACTCATGGATACACTCTACCTATAGATTGGAATAATTTTTCTTGAGATCATAAGAGAGAAAAAAAGGAAGAAGAAAAGGTAGATGCACAAGCTTTCTTCTATCTCCAGAGTGCCATAAACCCTAACATTTATCTATGAATTTATGGAAGAAAAAATTTCCATGGGGAATATAATACCTTGGATAATTCATATTAAGGATATGTTAAAGTAAGATATAAGTAAAAAATCCAAACTCTGAAAAAGAATTTAGAAAAATTGTGAATGTCAGATAATGAAGGAGTTGGAGGATATTGCATAAAGATAAATGATTTAGTGGATAAAATGAGGGTTTATGGAGAAACCATAAAAGACAACTTTATAGTAAGATTTTTTTTTAGATTTTTGAAAGAAATATGGATGCATATCGTGATCACTCTTGAGACTTGAGGAGTTTAATAACATGAACACTATAAGTATTGAGGAATTAGTTGGTTCTCTCTTGTCCCATGATGATACAATGAGATTATATGAGGGAGATTCAAAACAGATTCAATTCGGAACTTGCAACAAAGGAAAGTATTTAAAAGGGGAAATATAAATCTAACTTAATAAGTAAAGGAAATATATACTTTACTTATCATTATTACAAAAAAGAGGACATTTTATCAAATATTGTTGGATATTGACAACTAAGAATAAAACTAATCAAGAGGTTGAAAAAAGGCATTCCAAGATGGAAAAAATGAGTAATAAGAGAACTTAGATTGTTGTATCAATTTTTTTGTGGGAATAAAGAATGAAAAGAGAAAAAAATAGATCCTAAGATTGTGGTTCATAATTTCATAGGTTATAGTGATCAAATACAACCATATGAGTTTATAATCCTACTATTAAATCCACAATTTACTTCTATGGATTGTAAATTTATTGAAAATGAGATGCATGATGATCATGGTAACATTTATAAAATTTAAATTTGTAAAGGGGATAGCCTCTTCAATAATGTTGTTAGGGATTACAAATTACTACATAGGTTTCTGGTTCAATAGGAAGCAATACTAGCTCTTCCCAAAATACTAGTCATCTATCTACATCAACACCAAAAAAACATAAGCGTTTTTGAGTCCACATGAAAAAATCCAAAAATTGGATCATAATTATGAGAGGAGGATCACAAGGTTTAAATATTAAGAAGGTAATTTATTTGATGATGCTCATGATGAAAATACTATCTTAACATTTTCATCTATGGCTAATGAACGTAGAATTTATGTAGTTCAAATAGTCAAATGAAAGAATGGGTTGATGATATTGTTATCTAATTTTTCACACATGAAAAAATTGGACAACAAGGTCCCATTACAATCAAATTACACCATTGGTCCTAGGGAATCACATTCAGTTATCACAAAGATAACACAATTAAAATAATTAATAATTTACATAGGTGAGCTCACCTAGCATTGAACAAGGTCAAAATGAGCTTAACTTGGTGACAACTCAGTGTTAGCTCAGTTGAGAAATTGATTGTTTATCATTGGAGCCCAAATCAATGGGTCAGCTGAGCCCAACATTGAAAAGATTCAGTCGAGTCAAGAAAATACGAGAAAGTTTCCAAAAATGGGAGGATTTTACAAAATACGCTAAGGGCCATTGAGAAAAAATTTAGTTCGCTGAGTAGCTCGATGAGCTGGCCAGGTCGGGAAGGCATTAAGTCAAAATGGGAGCTTGGTTTTAGGATTCAAGCTCAATATCGAGCCATAATAGTTAAAGCATCAGTGGCATATTGACAAGTCTCGGTGGAGTACCTCAAGTGTCATGGTGAGTTTGGGTTATGCACAAGGGGGACCGGCTTATAGTTGAGCGAGTTGTTTGACCGAGGTGGGAGTTGGTAGTGTTAAATGAGAAGCTTGTGTTTCCCTAGTCGCAAAGCTCGGCAAGCACATAGTGCTCGGGTTAGATTGAAAAGTTTGACGAGATGGTGGAGAATGATGAGTTTTGAGCCATAATAGGGATTGTGGAAATTGAAAACCAAATTGTTGAAATTCAAAATAACATAGCTCGTTGGGGATTTCGAGAGGCCTGCAGCCATGGTGGAAATGTCAAGATGGCAAGCCAAGCCAATAACTCCACGTAAGGGATATTCAGGTTAACATGACCAAGAGGGGAAATATACGTCTGGATCTCGAGCACAAAGAGCCAATGGTGGAGAAATGTTAAGGTAAAACTGAGGCTTATCTCCAAGCTGGGAAAGATGGAATGTCAGGTCTACCGAAAAATTACCACCCGAGTCAGAGTGGCCATAGAAGGTGGATGATGACTGAGTCATGGTGAGTGATACGTCGTGTAAGTCAAAAGATGTGAAACCGCGGGTGCAGGATCGAGTCAAGTGCTGAGCGGTGTGGCAATAGTTGGTCAATGAATTAAGGAGATCAAGTTTAGTTTTGCGTAAACTTTGAGAAAAATTACATACCGAGTTCGATAATGGATTTTCAAATGGTTGGGTGCACCATGCATTACATGGCTCATCAAATCCCTAATCCAATGTTGCAAAATTTAGAGTAATTCATGACACTAGCTAGTGCAAAGGCATGTGGTGATCGATCAAAGGCCTAGTGTAGAGAAGATTGTCAATTTTCATCATTCACGTGTAGAGCTCAACAAACTCGTGGAGGGAGCTCGGTAGATAGTTTGACGGGTCCTAACCTGAAAGCATATATGAGTATGAGTCATTCAGAGGCACAATGCCATGTTGGGGTTATTTTTTGGAAAGTTCAGGAGTATGAGCTAGTAGAGCTCGGCGGTCGAATCATTTTTGGCTCATAAAGCCAAGTCACGAGTTGGACAAGATGACACAACGTAAAGGATCAATTTGGATGGCTATGTCACTCAGAGTTATTGGAACACAAGCTAGGTTGAGATCACAAGGGTGATGCAATGATTAGGGTTGTTGAGACTAGGGTAATCTTGCAACAAATAGCTCAGAATTGGCATGATTAAATCAATATATAACATGTCTCATACAAAGCAAGAAGAGCTCGACTTAGTAAGCTGAATTAAGACCAAGCTTGAGTTGCACAAGCTCTGATTGGATCTTGGCGATGTGTCGATGCAAGGAAGCTAATGGAGCTTGGTTGACGTAATGTTTGAGAGATGACTTGGGATGGTCTGAGTCGAAGCCGAGTCACTTGACCAACAGATCTTTAAAAGCAAGGAGTTGTACGAGCAAGCTCAAATGAACTGAGTTATTCATATGGTGAAACAAAGAGCTCAACAATCACAAATGATAGTTTTTGGCTTCAATGAATTAATGTTGTGTTCAGAGTGACTCAAATGGAAGATCAACATGGAGTGAGTTGTGGTGATGCCAACTACTCAGTGGTAAGAGCTTGTTATATAGTCATTAGCTTGACTCGATGCACAAAAAATATGAACAACCAGACATAAACGATAGCTCGAGATCAAGAGGGAGATGCACGAGCTAGAGTTACTCGGGGTAGGTTGAGATGTTGAGAGCTCGTGACATGGATAGCGAGTCAAAAGAAATAATGAATTTGTGAAAATATAATCATCAAGCTATCGTGGATGGTGAAATCGCTCAATGCATCAAGCTAAGAACAGGGGTGCCGAGACTAAGTAGATAAAAAATTTGATAAGCTCGGTTGATGTGATGAAGGAATATAACATAGAGCTTGGTAGATATGAACTTGACATCAGAGGTTCACAACATTAGAAGAAATGATTGAGTTGTTTTTCTAGTGTAATAATATTGTGGAAGGGCTCGTGTCGAGTCGTTCGGGAGTAACAGAGTTGGATGCCAATGCAAAAAAGTGTTAGAGAGCTTGGTAACCACAAAGCGTACATAAGATCTACTTGCCAATTTGAACCATGCATATAACAAGTTAAGAGCAATACCAAGTGAGCTCATACAGAGTTGGCGGTGAGCTCGATTCAAAATGAGCTCAGTTGCAGTGAAGAATGGAGGAGCTCGGTGTTTTTGCTAGGGAGTTGTGTCAAGGAGCTCGTCAACGGTGGGAGCCTAGTCGATAAACAAGATTGATACAGAGACATATATCACTTGGTCGGAGCTCAGGAATGATAGAATGGATGTCGAGGAGATGAGGGAGATCAAGCCCAACTTGGCGAGCCAACCACCAAGTTAGGTTGTTTTTGACCCATTCATATGACCCCCCTCCTCAAGTTAAACTAGTCAATGGGGGTCCCACCATATATTTTAATAAATTAATATTTTTATAAAAATATTTTATTAATAATATTTATTATTATTATTAAAATATTTTATTTAAATATTCTTTTAATTGATTGAGAAGATTAGGTCAATAGGAAATTAATGGCGCATGATGGAACCTTCTCAAGTGGTTCAACCAACTATAATAAATACATCATGTGCCTTCAATTTAGGAAGGGTATTTATGAATTATTATCTTCTATCTCACAACTTCTTCTATAAATGTAAGTTGGAATCTCATTCAAATAGGTTGGATAAGTTAGACTTCTGAGACAAGTGTATAGTTTTCAAGAAACCTCCTTCTTCTGCAAGTTGTTCTTGTATGTTGAGGGAGCTTTCGAGCCTCCTTTCAAGATTGTAGTGGAAAGTATTGCCTCTTCTGAATGTATGATGCAGTGTGCATATTGCTGAAGTAATAAAAGTGTTTGTTTTATGACTAATCTTGGTCCTCTCATCCTTCTATACTTCTTTGTGCATTTCTCATGCTTGCAAGTACACTATGCAAGTTTAAGTTTCTATTTCAGGTTCTCGGAGTTCCATTCTTATCAAGTGGTGGAGTATTGCATGTGGTTGAGTTGTGGTGCTTATTCACCCTTCTCAAGTTCATCCTTCTTCACTGGAAGACTGATATGCTAATAACTAATTGAAGTTTAACAAAGGGAACACATGCTTCTTAGTCTGTGGTTTACCATTTACCCTCTCTAAGTTGTAGTAGTTGAAGTTGTCTTGTGATGCACAACACCCTCTTCAAGTTAACCCTTCACAATTCTATCAATACCCTTTATTTGGTGCATCACCATCCCTAATATAGTTTCATTTCTTGCAAATATCTTTTCTTAAAACCCATGAAAATGTTAGCATAGGACTAGATAACCATTTTTACACTAGGAGTAATACAAAAATTAGTTTAGGAAGAGGAAGCCAACCTTCACTAGAGGTTCACCTTGAGCCCAAGTCCCACAACTTGAGAGGTGATCCCATGTTTCCCAATCACACCGAACGTCCTGTTCACATTCTGGCCATTTGGAGGGTGTAATGATTTGGGGACAACATATATGAAAATAAAGATGGATGCAATTGAGAGGAATGATACATGGAATCTTATTTAACCTCCAACTGATAAATATGTCTTTAGAACCAAGTGGTTCTATAAGACCAAAATTAGTTATGGGTTTCACTAGTTTCTATATTTATGGGCAATCCATGACTGAAGCATTTGCAAGTAGTTAAAATATTTTTTAGATATGTAAGAGGTAATTATAATCATGGTATTAATATCATATAATAAATTTCATTATTTATAATTAGATACATAGATTTATATTAGGGAGGTTCTCTTGATGACATGAATTCCACTTCAGGTTAATACTTCACAATGGGAAGCGAGCTGGTTTCATGGTCATCAAAGAAGCAATATACACCTGCATTATCCTCTATAAAAGCTATATATGCAGATCTTACATAAACTTGCACATAAGACATGTGGTTTAATATAGTCTTAGTTCATTTCAGAGAGGCTCAACTTGAGCCTACACATATTTTTTGTGATAACATTGGGGAAATATAATTATGCAAGAATCCAATTTTTCATGTTAGAATTAAAAAAATTAAGCTCAAGTATCAATTAATCAGATACTTGGTCAATGATAGACATTTTTATTGAGTATGTGAGAATTTAATATCAACTTAATATTTCAACCAATAGATTTATGAAGAAGATTCATGGAAGACTTAAGGAGATGATAAAAATTTATTCTCTTTGCATCAAAGGGGGAATACTGAGTATGATGCCATTATAGGCACATGATTAGTTACTACTATAATGATTTTTAATTGTATTTTTGGTTTTAAGATATTTTTTGGTTAAGTGTAAAATCTTATTTTTTTAAAATCTATTTTTAGACTTGAAGTGTCAGTTAGAGCGTAGCTCATTAGATGTGTAATTAACAGAGTTAAAATCATTATCCATTCATCCCAAAGAGGCAGGGAACTATTTATATGTATAGATGAATAAATTTAGTCTTATCGTAGTCTATTTCTATTTTTAGGAGTGTATGGGGCACCTAGTTTGGCTAGTGTGCATGTGTCACTTATACCATTAATGAATTATTGTATCTTGACGATATATTATTAGTGGAAGATACTTGCTATCTTGATTCTATTTTAGTTATATTTAGTTGGATTTAGTTTATTTAAAATTGTAGTTCTTAATATTAGTCTTTTACTTTTTAGACAAGTCTTTTTGTAATGATTATATAGGTCTTGTTTGTTAATAATTTCAATAGACAATAGTGGGGAGAGTTTTTCCCAAGTGGTAATCCTTTTCAAATTGAGTTTATATATATATATATATATATATATATATATATATATATATATATATATATATATATGTCACAATTATTTAATTATACATACCATAAATCATGGGATTCATATTTGAAGTTATTCAGTGCATATTTTTTCATCAATCTCATTTATACATGTAATAGTTTAATAGCTAGTTATTCTATGTAAGATTGGATGATCACTAGATTCTAAAAGAGTTTGTGAGAATCGTATCAAAAACTATGCACCGTGATGAAGTTGCACTCTAAAGGAAACGTAATAGCTCCAACGTAATCACAAGGAGGAATTGATCAATCAATGGAAGAACTTTCATAACAGAACAAAGCTTGCACATGTAAAGAAAGACAACGAAGTGTCTTGGCATACTAATAAATCAGAAATGAAAGGGTACATATAGGGTACTAAGTAACCCTAGTGTATGACACACAAGAAAACCCTAAACCCAAACCTAAACCTAACCCATGTGAGATGACCCTCCATATGTGAGTGGAGGACACATAGGATCCCACACACCAACACCCCCCTTCATCAAAGCTAGGGTAGTGGCTATGATGAGTCAAACAGAAAAAGAAGACACTCCTAAATAACTAATAAAGACATGTCAATGGGGCCCGAAAACTAAAGGCCTGATAAGGTGCCCATATACAAACAACATCTTCCTAGAAGAAGAAGAAGAAGAAGAAGAGAAATGGGTCACGACATAAAGCCTAATGAGGTACCCATGCACAAAAATAAGTCCCAAGCAGTGAAGGAAAACCCAGTGGGAAAAAAATCCACCACAAGAGAAAAAAATACTCTCAAATCTAAGAAACATGCCAAAGATGGGTCCTGGACATAGACTAGCTTGTAAAGGTACCCATGTACAAAAGGGCAATCTCTTGGAAAGATGAAAAAGAGAGAAGAAGAGGGAGACAAGATGAATGCAGAAGATGCCATGGATGGATATAAACTCTACAACTCTAAGAAGTCTCCCAGAAGAATGTAGATGATGATATCCTCTACCTCTAGACTGAAGAAGAGCCATCCACACTGAACTGTGTGTCTGCCCTTAGGAAGGACATAAAATATGTGTTAGAAATCTGCCCACTCCATGAAGGAAACCGAAGGTAGTAGCATGAAGAAATATGAGTCTGGTTCATGAAAGTGTGACATAGGCCTAGCAAGCAAGTGCAAAGGAGCCGAAGGTAATGTCACAAATGTAGAAATGTCGAACAATTGTAGAAAGGATGTCCAACTGATGCGAAGGAAACAAAACATCCCCCACAAAAAAAAATGGATCCACAAACAAGGGTGGATCAATGAAAGTCTCCAGAAAAGTGGTAGTGGTAAGAGTCCCAGAAGGGGCACTCCCAACAACAGAGATGATGAACTCCTTTGAAATACCTATAGATGGATGAGAAACCTTCAGTACATCACAAGTGTACTCTATGAAAAGATGACTGAGGTTAGGCAGATACTCATCCCAATGAGGGGGCTCAAGAAATAGAAGAGCGATGTCAGATAGGTAAGAGTCATCCAATGAAGGTAGAGAAGTGAAAGGGGCCTCACACACTAAAGGTGGAAAAGAGGCAGGTGTGATGACTGTATGATACTTTATAGGAGACTACTTAATATCTAATGAGATGTGGGATGCGTCAACACTCTCTGTAATAGTGAGAGAAGGAGGAGAAGAGTCCTCTCAACATCAGAACTAGGTGCAAAATCCTCATCATTAGAAGTAGTACCAAGTAGGTCTGTGTCAGTGGAAATATCATCACATGAAGAAATAGAGGAGACAACTAAATCAAAAATAGAGGCGAAGAAAGAGCAGGGTCTAACGAAATCTGAGCAAGTATGTTTCATATCTGAAGTATCTCCAACTAAATCTCCAACACTTTGAAAAATTTTCCTAGCCTAAAGAGGACCAGGAGAATCAAGCTCATAGTTAAAATATTCTTCACTCGAGTGAGAAGGGACATAGTCTTCATCATTACTACTGTCAAAATCATAAGACTCAAAAGTTTGAGGGTCAAGAAGAGGAGCACGTTCAACAACATCATCATCTAAGGAGTTAGAATCCGAATTAGAGAGATGAATAACCTTAGTAGGTAGAGAAGTAGAAGTCAAATAGGACTTAACGCTTCTATCAATATCAAGCAATGAAGTGGGCATCAAATCAAAAGTAAAGTGGGAAAAGGTATACAACCGAGAACGGTGATTTTCCTTTCCCTAAGCCACTATAGTATCATTTTTAAGCTCACAAATAATCACCAAGTTAGGACCAAATTCCACTTGCATTCCTTCACGAAGATGAGTAATTTGGTAAACCGATAGGAGATTGGTAGAGAGATTAGAAACACTCAACACTTGGTTAAATGTTCCCTCATTTATCTCTACCGACCCACTACCGGAAACTGACACTTTCGTGTGATCACCCAACGTGATTTGGGACATATCACAAGGTTCGATGTTGGAGAACTCAACATGCGAAGAAGCCATGTGGTGCGAGGCACCAGAATCTATAATCCACGTCAATGAAGGAGAAACTCAAGCTACGAGGGCCTTTCCTTTCTTCTTATCAGATTTAGACTCTCTTGTAGTAGAAGACTCAGCCTTTGGAGCATTTTGTTTGATAGAATCAGGAACACCTATTTGATTATTCTCAAGTAAATGAGTAAGGCGATCAATTTATTTTCTCATACATAGATGCTCTTTATGACCAAATTTCTTGCAATAGGAATGCAAAAACTTGTCTTTCTTTGCTCTAGGCTTAGAATTCGAAGTGTTCGTGTTAAATTTAGTTTTGGTCTATGTTTCCTTCTTAGGCTGATCATTTTTCTCTATCTCATTATCAATCTTCTTTTCCTTACTAGTACTTGCTACAAGGGCATGTGTAATGCCCCGTCCAATGTTTCCTAGTCCCCTGACCTACCGACCCTATTACTAATCCTGGGAGACTTGTGTGTGTGGACTCTCGTTGACCATTGTTGACCTTTTCCTGGTCTCAGTGATGTGTTAGCACCTTTCCTCTCCTTGCTCTCTTGAGTCGCTATCGACACCTTTGTGTGGGGACTGTGTAATATCCTGTTCGTTGACCTAATTGAAGGAGGACCTTGTTATCGCCTGGTAAAGCTGGGCCGATAGTCATAATCAATGTGAATAGTAATTACATTTATATATTTATAATATATAATGATAATAATTTTATTTTAATTTAATTGACGATTGGCCTCTATTTGATAGTATTATTGTTTATCCTTTTTGTCGAGCGGGCATGTCAGTCTTGTAGTATGATTAATAATTATTTTAAGTGATAATAATAATAATGAGTAAATAATAATAATAATAATGATGATAACAATATTAGTATTTTAATTATCGATGGACGATAACTTCTTCAGTTGATCGTTGATGTGTTACCAATTTTATTGTTGATTATCGATAAGCGATTTTATTTGTGTGGTTGGTCACCTCGTTCCACGTGAGAAGATAGCCTCTTGTTATGAGGCCATGGTCGGTCTGTGTCTTGTGTTTAGTTTCGAATGCCTCTGGGACAGAAGGGGAGTCTTGTTCATCTCGCGTTGTGGGTTGTTGTACGCAAAGGAATTTTTTTTTTTAAATAATAATAAAAACAAAATGCCTATGAATGTTGGGCAGTTTAGGGCAAATGGAAGAAGGCAAAAAGTCTAAAAAAAAACGTAGTTAGGGTTTTATTTCTTATTTTTGGCTTTTGGAAATGCATAGTTTTGGGCACTGGGTGGCTGGGTTGGGGCCGTGAGGACCAGCATGAAGGGAGTTTGTTGAAGAGGCCTTGGAAGCTTTCAAGAAAATGTGTTTCAATGCATGTAAAGCCAGACTCCACAACTATTTTTGCACCCTCCCAGGCCGCGTCGCACCTGCATGGGAAGATCAAGCAAAAAGGAGGAGTATTGTTGTGTGTTTGGTCTGTCACATGGCAAACCCCCCTTCCAACCCACACCCAGGCCTGCATGGGCTCCCATCATGGCCAAAAACGCCAAGAAATTTTGTCAGATATGGCATTTGTGCGTGCCCTAGTAGATGCATATGTAAAAACGTGGAAGCATGCGTTCTATTCGACTAAATGCGTGGAGGAAAATGCGGTTCCATGGACTGCAATGATTTCGGGTTATGTACAAAATGGTTTTGTTGAAACTGAATTGGAACCTTTCCAGGCAAATACGGTTGGCTGGTTTGAAGCCACACCCCCAACCTCTGCTGATATCTTCCTAGCTGCTGTCAAAATGGGAGCTTTAGAATTGCGCATGGACATCCATCAAAGCATCATGGGGAGATAATATTCCTTAATGTCTTGTTAGGTACCCATATTTTCTTGTATGCAAAATGCGAAGGCATACACAATGCATGTGAACTTTTTGACAAAATACCTGAAAGATATGCGATCTCCCGGACTACAATGTTAGCAGGATAAAAAAAAAATGGGTCTGTTAAGAAGGCATTGAACTGTTTGATAGAATGCCTCAAAGAAATGTCGTCTCATGGAATGCCATGATGGCAGCATATGCACAAAATGGATGTGTAGAAAATGAATGTGATCTGTTTGACAGAATGCCTCAAAGAGATGTGGTCTAATGGAACATACCCTGACCATGTAAGCTTCATTTTTGTTTAATTGGCTTTCAACCATGCATGTTTAGTGCATGGGGGTTGTAAATACTTCGATGGCATGAGTGCCTCTTGTAGAATCATGCCTAGAATTAATCATTATGTTTTCTGGTTTTTGATGAGCACATGAGAATGTGCAAAAAGTGGAGGCATGCTTAAGACATGTGAAGTGTTTGACTAAATGCCTTCAAAAAAAAATCATGGTCTAATGGTTGCAAGATTTGAGGCTATGCACAAAAGAAGGAAGATCTCATCCTATCTAAACAACAACAATAAGAAACCCTTTGATCATGCTCAGCAAGTGGTGGGTCAAATCCAGAAGACATGTATGTGAAATGGTGGAGCTGAGAAAGCTCGTGGTTTGGTTGACGAAGTGCCAAGCAAGAGATTGAACCCAAGCCTACGGCTTCAACCGACTTCATTCTCCAGGCATGGTTCTTCTTTCCTTACCTCTCATAATTCTCGTGTTTTAGTTCTCTTCTGCAACTAAATAGAATATTAAGTTATTAGATTTTTAATACAGTTAAATGTCTCTTTAACTCATTGCAAAAAAATAAAGTGTTGTGTCGCAACTCTCAAAGCCATTATAACTCACCTACTATAAACCATGAACTATCACCCTCGCTTCGAGATGATCTAGAAAACTCTTACCCCTTTTGATCGCTTCAATATCGTTTTATCGACCAGAAAAATTTGACTCTCCATTGATTAAGTTGACCTTATTCCTACTTAAAATAGTTAAATTTTACAATTTTCGGAGACTCACTAAGTACCCTTCACAACTCTGGAAAAGAGATGTGAAGTTTCTTTCATGTACCTTGTTATACGAGGAGTCACCTTGATTTTTGGTTTGACCCTAAACGATCATATGACATCCTTTTGACGCTCTTTTAGGAGCCCTGTTACACTAGTTTACAACAGTAGAGAGTTGTTAAAACTAGAAATTTGGCTTTCGTTTGGGACCACCATTTGAAACCTAGAAAGGGAAATCATGTTCCATCTTCGCAAACCTCTAGCGTTTATACTAGACAACTGCATGGAACTTTCAGTATAGGAAAGAGCACCTTTTGGGATAGTTTGGCGAAGCCATTTTGTAGGCCTCTGGTCGCAGTTTGACAAGGTCAAACTGGTCCAATTACGCCTTATCGCTCCAGAAAACTTGTCACCCGTTTGAACATGGTTTTCTAGTTCTCTGTCCTGTCGACTCTGATGAATTCTCCTTATATAGGGGAACTAGTAGGAAGAGTCTTGTTGTGTGCGCATCCGTTGAACGTTGTTTTGGACATAGTTTTCTGGGCCACTCAAGCTAACTTTTGTCTCTTTACAACTGGGTTAACTACGACCAGTGGCCCCGGAAAACTAGTCGTCAAACGCAAACTGTGCGCTCTTTTTCAATTCCGTCAGTTGCTATGAACTCTTGGTATATCTGGGAACACGTAGAAAGTTGATAGTGGAGGGTGTTATCATTGGAAGGTAACTTTTGGAAGCGGTTTCTTAGCCTCCGAGCACATTTTGTATGTTTTCTGTAGTTAGTAAGAAAATATAAAAATAGAAAACTACAGACCCTCGTAGGGTTGCCAAATCACCCTGGAAACTTTTAACACACGTAAATAACTGTTTAAAAAACTATAATGAAACTGTTGTGTGTATTGGAACTTTTGACAAAATGATGTTTTCTCTCTCTTCCTTTCTCTTTCTCTCTCCTAGGTTTATAAAATGAAGAAAAATGAAAGGCAATGAATACATGTTTCTAGACTTTTTTTTTTTCGATTGCAAATTGTAATTATTGTTAGGTGTAAATGGGAAACTGAAAAAAGATAATTATGATTGATTAGGGTGGATGCCATGCCAGCTATTTATCGCTGATATCATGCTCACGTGGGTTTTGTAGGATGGAAGAATGACGAAGAAAAAAGGTGATGTGTAATTTAATTATTACTATTGTAATTTTTATAGGTCATTGTAAAATGAATAACTGTCTAATGTAATCTCTTGTTACCGAAAAGTTATAATTGAAATTTGTTAATACGCATGAGATGCTAGTTTTAGGGATCACCTAGGAAATGTGCATTTACTTACCTGGTCAATTTGATTCTTAGTTGTGTATGGAAAAAAAAAGGGTTTGATTTATATATAGTAAATAGAAATTGAAGTTAATATATTTAGTATTTTCTCAGTATTCAATAAACAATTAAATTAATTTACTGGGTTATCTTCTTACCTTGCAAACATAGTAAAGAGTTATAATGGGAACACTCAATCTTAATAGAATATTCGTGTATAGCTGCCTGCATGTGTGATCCCTTTTACCATATAAGAAATTTAAGACCGTAGAACGAACTTAAGCTTTGCACTCGATGGGACCTCCTAAGTTACGTAAATAAAAACCCCTAGTTGGAGTTACCATCATAGTCATTAGGTTTAGCGACATTGTTGTGAATCCATATTTTAGAAATGACATGGTCCAACCTACCTTGAGTATGCAGTTTCCTTCTAGTTTTGGTAATCATGAGAAGAATGTCCTCTCTTTAGTTCCGACACCAGGTTGAGTGATGAAGACTGCCTTAGAAGGCACCTTAGGAGTCATTGTTCGTAGGAACGATTCAGTGGTGCTACCTTGGTTTCCATGAAAATAACATCTTGGTATGTTCATGAATGTGGTTCATGTATAGTTACAATTCTTCCGGTCGTGTACCCCTTCAAGATGTTAGTCAAATACTTATGTAAACCCTGTTTTCAAAACAACGCTAAGAATGAGATCTTAGTGCGATGTAAGAGCATATTATATATATGCTGCACACGAGATTGGAGATTAGGATTATGGTCAATCTTGGAGTCTTTATAACTTAATTAAAATTTTTCATGCATTGCAAAGAATATAAGTTACCTTGGTGCGACCAAAGTTTGAGAAATCAAAAGATATGTATATATAGATATATATAAATCTTAGAGGAATTCAATAAGTTTTCAGATTATAATAACAATGGTAGGGAAATAAATATAGTGTGAATCAAAAAATGTTTTGGGTGAAAAGCTACCCTGTATCTAAATCTCTGTCAAATCCTTTTATTGCATTTTGGACATCAAGTCACTTTCGCTTGGGTTGTAAGGGTAAAACTGTAGACATCAAATAAACGTTGGAGAAGAATATTTTTACATAATAATAAGATAATTAAGTACTTTGTATGCAATTTTTTTTATGCCAAATATGTATGTCAGTTATGGAAATTTATATAAAGTATAAGAAGCCAACTTGAGAAGGTCGAATTGTATTTTCAACCGCGGAGTAAACTTAAGAAAACGTAGGTGGAAAAATGAGAAAATTTATCCTTGCTCGTAATGTCCTTGGAATGTTAACTTTAACCAAAAATACATTTAAGGAAATGATGTGTTGTGGGTTTGCCATTTCTTGAAGCCATGTTCTTGTGGTTGGGTCTTTTCTAGTAACCTTCCATTGGGAAAAGTGTAGCGTCAGCATGCCTACGTCATTTTCATGTGTCTATGTGAGTCGATGATTTTTGTGATTATCGTATTCGAGTCAAGTTCTGTACTTGAAGCCCATGTTGTGTTGTGTGTAGTGAGCAATGTAAGTAAAAAAAAATTACCCTGGTATTTTATTGTTATATCTACGTGTGTAAAGTGTGGTTCACTACAACATGTGACTTGGACTTGAGAGACCCCATTTGAATGAGTTTGTCTTGTTGTCGAATGAGTTGGGATGAAAATTATTCAAAGGAGGGCATATTCCAATCCTTGCCCAAGGTAGCTTTTGTAGCGTAAAAATTTGACATGAAGACGGAGTATTCAGGACCTAACTTAGAAAGAATCGACAAGATCAATTGGGAATATTTCTTCTCTACTTAACATTCCTTTAACAACAATCTAGTGTGGAAAAACTTAGAGAAGAATGCTTGTAGGTTTTCAAAATCACTAGGATTTAACCCTAGTAGTTCGTTTTCCAACTCATGTGTTCTCATGTCATCTTGTTGTCCAAACATTCCATCTAATGTTTTCCACGCAGAATTAGGTGTTTCAAACGACTCAATGTGGAAGAGTAAGTCAGGAGAAACAGACATGAAAATAAGACCTAAAGCTTCATCACTACGCTTTAACCACTTATATTTTTCAGGGTTATCATCTGGTTCAGTCTCAGTTCCCATGGTGATGTGGAATAACCCTTTACCCCTTAGTTTCATAATCATTTTCGATCTCCATTCTAAAAAGTTGAACAATGTAAGTAAAGGAAGTGAATAAGTATCCATTGTGAAGAGAGAGAGAAGGAATGTAGAAGAGAATCACAACCACCCAGGACAATATAGAGACCCCCTGCTTTCGGTACTTTATAGTTGAGTGAGATGGATACAATCGGGTCCGAGTGTGTGTCTTGAAATGATTGGTAACTCACCTTGCAATCAACATAATAACGTGCAAGAGAGGAGACCACAATCATGTTTGGTGGAGCACAACTTGTACAAAACTAGGAAGGAGGTGAAATCAAATCTTGGTTGTGAGAAAGAGTGTCTCACGTCGCAAAGGATACCCCCTTGTTGCAAACTATGGCAGATGCACTCACTAGTCACAAGCAATAATAAGGGTAAATACAAGTTTTAGATGAACTCAAGATGAGTCCCAATGATCTTCAGAACGCCGAAAAAGCACTCGGAAGGCAAAAAGGTGCTCAGAGTGTCATTGCACACTTGAGCGCATGATTAGTAATTTAAAAAATGAAAATTTACGTTACTTTTAAAGGACGATTTAAATTATTACTAATCGTAAATGATATAATTAAGGTTTTAATATAAATCTGACTAAAACTCTAATTAATTACAAAAGGAATAAACCACAATTAAGATCTAATTAAAAAAATTAAATCCTAATTAAGATACTTTAAAATTAAATACCCCCTTTGAATAAAATTAGAAACACCCCTGAAAAAATTTCCACCAAAAATGAATTTTTTTAAAACTTACCAAACTTACTGTTATAAAAAACACGGTTGGAGACTTGCCTTAAATAAATTTAACTACCTCAGGATCATTGGGGACCGTTCGAGTGGATCCCGAGTTGGGCGCGGGAAAGCAGGGAGCTCAGTGCGTGGGAAGCGGGTCGCCAAGAGTGGGTGAAGCCGTTGGGAGGATGGGCTCAGAAAAATATTTAGCGGGAAGGAGTGCAAGGTTGTTGCACTGAGGTGAGGTGAGGTGATCACATAGAGGAGGCTTAGAGTAGAAAAGACTCGGCCATAACAAAGAACACACACCTTCACAAATAACTTGGGAGAATAGCTTGGAGTAAGCTCGCAGGGAAGACCATGACCCACAAAAAATGTGATCTAGAGAAGAAGAAACAGCTCGGTCAGGACTCGGCCACAAAAAAATGTAGGGACTTGGCCAGGACTTGGTGAGTTTAAACCAAGCACATATCAATCACATAAAGTAGGCACAAATCAACTCGATTGTTTGAGCACGAGTTTGAGGTTTGATGAGCAGGATTTGAAAGGAGAGTTATGGCGAGATGGAGGAGCTCAGGGAAAAGAAGAGGAGCTCGATTGTAGAGGAGAAAAATGCCAAACTTCAACCAAATTTTTGACCTAAATCTCTGTAAAAACCACCATGCAAACACAGAGAGAGAGACCAAAAACAAAGATCTAAAAAATTCCAGGTTAGTAAAAATTTTTAAAAACCAAAAAATAACCTCTTATTTTTAGCTGATCTACCAGATTTAGCTATAGTTAGCTAAATGTAGTTGTAAAAACCCTGAAGGCTTCAGGAAACCTGCACATGCATGAAGAACACAATAAAAAATAACTTTCGAAGAACAACTTGTTAAATACATTAGCAATAAATTTGTAGAATATAATGATTGAAAAACTTGCACGAGGAGTAAAAAAATGAAACCAAGAGTAATCACAACTCAAATAACGAATGCACATTTACCCGATCTCAACTCTGATACCATGAAATAGTTTGCGAGAATTGTATCAAAAACTATGCACCAAGATGAAGTTGCACTCTAAAGGAAACGTAATAGCTCCAACATAATCACAAGGAGGAATTGATCAATCAATGGAAGAACTTGCATAACAGAACAAAGCTTGCACATGTAGAGAAAGACACCGAAGTGTCTTGGCATACTCATAAATAAAAAATGAAAGGGTACATATAGGGTGTTGAGTAACCCTAATGCATGACACACAAGAAAACCCTAAACCTAACCCATGTGAGATGACCCTCCATATGTGAGTGGAGGACACATAGGATCCCACACACCAACAGATTCATTTAAAGGGTATTTCATATATGATTTTCACTCTATCCATATCAAAAACCTTCCTAAACTGTCAATTATAGGGACAAAGAGGGAGAGAAATTAAAATGAAAATAAAAATCCCAGTGATTGCACCTAAGTAGAATTGGGGAACAATCTCACTATCTTAGATAGACAAAGTGTATTAGAACTCTGCAAATATAGCCCACACATAGTTATCACATGATATAAATGAGAGGAAAGATACCAATTAATTTAAAAATAAAGGGTAAAGGCCATAATCAAAATTATATTAATTAAGGGTAAAAACTTACAAGTGTATCCCACTTTGTGTCTAGGAAAATATTTTAAAATAGCTATTAAATAAATATTAATTAATACTTGAAAATCTAAAATAATTCAAGTAAATTATAGATACACTTGGCCTTGGTATATTTAATCTATTTAAAAAACATGTTTGGTCATATTATATATGTTTGGTCAAGTTTTGGTTGCGGGACATATTATGTTAGCATAAAAAAAAGTAGGACACAGTTATACACTTTGATCCCATAGTATGCAAGTATGTTTCACTCATGAGAGAGGAATTGGACACATTAGAGTAGTTCAATATAGAGGTTAGGTATAATTTGAATATTATAAACTCCAAAGAGTAGATTTTCCTTGTATTCAAAAGAGAGGAACCAACCCTTTTTACAATGAGTATCCATACATTTATTGAAGAATAGAAGAGAAGAAAAATTGAAACTTAGAATCCAAAATACCACCTAAAATGTGACTAAAAATAATAAACCTTCCAACTCTCACACTTAAATGTTAAATCTTGTACAAAACAATATTAGAAATATAACTTTATACAAAAGGTCGGTGCCTTGGTGAATGTGATCTCTCCATAAATGAGTATTGGGCTTATGATATCAAAATTATCCATTCAATCTCTAAAATTTCCTATGAATTTACATTGAATGAGATAAGTGACAATATGAGATTTGATTAGGATTTATAGACACAAAAGCACACACATATTACTATATTACTATGTCGTCAATATGTTTTTTATATGCATGGATCTCAAGTAAGAAAATTGTTCACTAGTGACACAATCCTTTGTCCATCTGATTGATTTGATTATTTATATTGTGTTATTCTCCCACATTTGTCATTTTTGTACACAGTTATGGTCAGGTCACAGGGATCCTTGTCCATATGTCTTTTCACATCTTTCGTCATTCATCCTAGGACACTAGCACCCACTCTGGTTACTAACACCTAGGCGTTTGTGTCCATCCTGGAAGTTCTTGTCATATATATTTTTTTTTCTCATTTTGACATTTGTGGTCAGCCATTTTAATTTTCTCATCCTTATCTTGATCTCATAGTTAGAATTTTGTGTCACTAGTGTTGAAATTTAAACAAGAATTCATATATATATATACAAAAAATAAAAACTATTATTTTGGCTGGCAATTCTAAGGGGCAATCACATCTACATACTATCACTACCATCAAAGTGACTGTATTTTTGGGTTGCATACACTATTCAGAAAGGGGAAGTGTTGAATTCTATACCAAACATTTTCATTTAATCTAAATACAACTCGTTATCTTGGCCTCATTGATGAGAGGGAAACCTAAGGAAACTACTTCATACACAAACACGTGGAACTACATGGAGTTTGGAATGTAGTGCAACACTCGGAAATAATTTAACTCTTCGAGTGACCATCGGGGTCAGTACGAATTCACATTTTGCATATTTGATTCAGATTTGATGTGTTTGTGAGCTTGTGCAGGTAGCTAGGGTTTGTTTTGTAGGTACATGTATTGTCAAAACCCTAACATCAAAGGTAAGACGATAAAAAAACATAAGAGAGATGGTATTCAAACCCAAAAATGAAGCAGATCCTGAAGATTCATAAAGTCACCAATGCTCAAAATTAGTCACTAGTGCCAAGGTTCCTCTATCCTCCTGTGGGCACCCCTGTCAAGAATAAGTGTAGAGTTCCAGATCTCTTAAATGATCTCTTATCACATCAGTTCCTGCCAGATCAAGCATATACATAGTCCCAAATAGCTATAGATCACACAAAAATGAGCTAAGTCACTTATCTCTCCCATTTTTTTTATAGTATTGCATTGCTTGATTGATTAACATTTGTATTTCATTGTATCTAATCATATTTATTTATTTTGAAATCCTAGATTTAATTTGAATTTAATTAAATCATTTTGGTGAACCCATTTTTATTTGAACTCCTTTCCCTAGGATCCTAAAACCCTCATGGCTAAAAAGTGACTCTTATCCCCCAAGCATGATATGACCTATACCCGTATGCAACCAATATTTGACGATGTCGCCATAGAAGCTTAATTTCGTGACCTTATGCATAATCCCCAATATGATCCCACAATCCTCTAATAACTCTTTGACTTCCAAAAACCCTTTTCTACTGGTTACAAAACATCTGATTTTTGCATAGTCTCCCATGACCAAAGTTTTATCTAATGTTTTCCCTCCTTTCCCATCCCCATGTATGATCCTCCCTCTTCCTCTTCCTCTACTATGGAAAATGATAGCATTAATTTAAATTATTCGCATGATGAAGCTATTGCTTGTGAAAATATAGATGTTAATATTTCTACTTCTGATAATGACAATTTAAATGTGCATACTGATGTTTCTATTAGTAGTCAAGATGAATGTAAATATCTATCTCCTACTCTTCCTACTTCTAGAATTGTTTCCAATGATTTCATTGATAAATGTGATGCTAGTACTCCTACAAGTTCTGTATATGTTGATGATACTCTTGATGAAATCCTTGCTTATGAAAATATGACTAATAGTGATTGTGATTATGCTTCTGATCATGAACATGTTACTGATGATGTTGCTTCTATTAAGATTACTGAATGTTAATTTACTATTCCTCTTTCTTCCAATGTTTCCAATTATTTCCAATGTTTCCCATGATGATTCCACTCCTACCCCTAGTGCACCCCTTATTGTGTCTCCTGATCCTACACCTAGCATATAAATAAATCCTCCATGTTCCTCCCCTCCTCTTCCACCACCTCCTCCTCCTTCCACATCCACTCCTCCTTCTCAACTCCCCATGATCACTCAAAATGGAAAGATCCAACCCCTAAATATGCCTCTCACTTCACCAACCATTCCTTCACATGATATCCTCTCCCTCATGCATGTTGTTGGCACTTTAAAATCTCAAGTTCGTACCATTACCCTAAAAAATAAAGCCTATTATGCTTCCATTGACAATAATTCTTTGCATGAAAATCCCATTCCTAAAAATATTCACAATTATGATTTCCCAGAGGACTTCATCATGTCTAATTTCTCCTATTTTAATGGTACTGGAAATACTTATTTACATCTAAAGCATTACCATTTATCCATGTCTGTTTATTCCAATGATCGTTTGTTACTCAAGGTATTTCATCATAGCATTGTTGATCATGTTATCCAATGGTGTAATCATTTTCCTTATGGATCCATTAGTGCTTATAATGATATGGAGGATTCTTTTCTTAGACTATTTATTTCTAACAATGGTCCTAAAGTTACATATGAATGCTTTCCTTCTCTACTTCAAGGAAAGAATGAACCCTTTTTAGATTACATTTTATGCATCAATTATTATTTCAGCCTGTTGATTTATAAATGCAATTTATTTTTTCGTGGCTTAATTCCTCCCTTAAAATAAAAACTATTATATGATACATGCGAATCATTTACTCTTTTGTGCTTTAAAATTATTGATCTAGTAAAGGACCTCATTATGGATAATGTCTTAACACCTTCTTCTCCTTCTATTACTCCTATGCCTACTAAGTCTTCCCCTCTATCATTTATTAATCCTCCTGTATGATCCCCATCTCTACCTCCACGCAAGTGTCTTCCTTCCCCTCCACCGGGTCGGCATTCACTTAAGTCTTCTTCATCTAACCCTTGTGAACCATTGCACTTCTCACCTAGTGCTAAACCCCATGATGTCCTGCAAACCTTACTTGATAAGTGGCTCATGCGTCTACCTTCTAACCAACATCATCCACCTCACCGCTTGAATCATTAGCATGACAACCATTTCTACAACTTCCACTGCATCAATGGCCACCATGATAATGACTGTTATTCCCTCCATGATTACTTACAACAATTAGAAAACAAAGGTGTTATTTCCTTTCGATCTAACTCTTGTGAGATCTCTCTCTCTCTCTCTCTTTCTCTCTCTCTCTCTCTCTCCTATACCACATAAGTGAGCTACTACCACAATTCATTTGTCTCCTTTACCTCCATATAAAGTTATTGTAGACACCTAGAATCCGCACATAATACTAAAATTACATTGATTATCCTCTTTCCCGTTATTTCCATAATAATTAGCGCTTTTCTGCTAATTACCTAATGTGTGCAATGGAAATTTGCAAAAGATATGGAATGAGGCTAAAGAACCTCAAAGCTTCACTAACTCATCCATGCACCATGAGATTAGAGCTAAACAAGAGAAACTAACATGCAAGCATTATAAATTTGACAAAAACATCAAAAAATAACATGTATACTACTCTCTACTCTATGAAAGCTTAATGAAAGTGAACCTAGAGAGAACTAGCGAGGTTATGAATGGTTGAAAGGAGGAATGTTTAGCTAATAAGAGAGATATTAGTCAAATAAGCTGATTATAGGAGGAATACGACCGAAAGAGTGTCGTGAATGGGCATTTGATAATGGAGTGAATTATGGGGATTTAACAAAGTGTCATTAATTGATTGGATTGGATGAAATGCTAAGTGTAAGCATATTTTAGTTGTCTACATTTTCCCCTCTTTGAGGTGACATAAACGACGTCACTTCAAAGAAAGTATACAAGCATAAACAAGTAGCAAATATTTAAGGGATAGAAGAAAAATGAGAATAATGAAGGATGCCCCCTCAATTGGCAATGGGGTGATAGAAGAACTCGATCGACGATCGAAAAGATGACAGAAAGATAATAGAAGAAATGATAATGTGAAGAAGAAGAAAAGAAAGAGGATACAAAAGAAAAGGAGTATGAGAAAGGGGAAATGAGCTAATATCCATCCAATTCCTTTTAAACAACTTTATTTTTCATCATATTGCTAGAGATATTCATCGTCAGTCCTTATTAAAAAGAATGAACAAAAGTTTAGTATGACATGAAAATCCATATATGAACAAATGTCCATTGCTAAAAATACCAAATCCATGCCACATACGAAATGCAATGCAATATGAGAAAGTAAAAGATGCCTAACTCCATGCAACATACAAAATGCAATGTAATACGAGAAAGTAAACAAGCTAACCTAACAGAGAAACATAATGTAATGTTTTTGTTATCAAGATTCAATTCCAACCTATTCGAATTGATGAAAAGGGTTAATGATGGTGCTCTAAGCAAGGATACATGTAAAGGGAAAACAGAGGATGCTTTGGTCTGATGAAAAAGTAATGTGCACTACGAAACAGTACCAAGCAACTCGTTGTGCCCCAGAGTATAGACGAACTAAGCAGCCTAACTTTTGTTGATGGAGGTAGATCAAGATGATTCGTGAGTCACACGCATGAACAAGTGAGAACCAAAGAGTGACGTTTTGTAGGATGTTTTTCAATTTTTAGAAGTTTTCCGAAACATATTTGAATGTTTTGATTTTTCTAACATATTTGAAAGTTTTTGTTGTTGTTGTTGATTTTTTTTGAAACTTTGTACAGGAAGACGAGGAAGTGTGGATGCCCCCAGTGATAGATGGGATGTACAAGGGCATAAGGTCACACATGTGTGAGAAAGGTGAAGATGTAAAAATTCCCCAGCGATTAGGTGGGAGTATTCAAAGGAAAAATCTTCACAAGTAGAAGTGGGACCCAAGGCCATTATGGATAGGTTCAACATGATGGTGAACATAAACTAGTGAAGTGCTGGGAAGAAGCAAGGATGTCCCCAACGTAAGTTGGCCTAAAAGTACATGATAGAAAGGAAGGAGAAGATTGTTTTTGTGAAAGGTGACAAATGTGTCCGCAAACATGGAAAACAAGTAATCTTATACACATGGATGTTCTGAATGAAGTAGGAGAATGATGTGAATGATATGAATGTATCTTAGAAGCCTCGCGATGAAGAAGTGATTAGCCAAAGGCACAAATCGTGAGACAAGATACAGACTAGAGTAAGAGTCTGAACAAGGTCCAAAAAAGACACTTGGTAACATACTAATCATGTTTACTCATAGAGATCTAGTGTGTGTACGTGTAATTATTACCTCTTGAAGGGAAGATCTAATAGACAATAAGTGAAGACACCCTAGCCAATGTGTAGGAATCATTTATTTTGATAGGTGATAGGTGATTTGTGAATGAAGGGTGGAAGGATATTCGTACATTGCTTTGCTGCCAGCCAGGTGTCCATAGCCCCGACGAAGATGCATTTGATTCTAATCACAACATTTCTCTACTACCAGTCAGGCGTCCATAGCCTCGGTAGAGATTATTGGAAATACCCTAAGAGAGATTTATATATCAATGTGATTTTGCTTTTAGCTTTTGCTTTTTGATTAATTAATTTTGATTCTGTTGATTTTTGAAAACTTATTTCAGCTCTCTTGTTTGTCAAGGGGTTAATAACCACAAATGGTTTGATGGAAGGAGGTGGAAGTGATTGTGATGACGACATTGGCTAGTGTTAAAAAATATGTCCAAAAGTTCTTTGCAACAAGTTTATTAGATGGTGAATGTGATAGGATCTCTAAGAGGTCATTTGTTATTTAATTTACCAAGGTGATAAAAGACTAGGGTCAAACGGATACCATAGAGATACATGTCACAAAATGCATGTGAATAAGCTAACAAAATATCACCGAAGGGATGAAAATGGTAGGAAGACTTGCAGAAGAATAAAAAGAAAGGGAATAAAGAAACATCCATGTGTACGCAAATACCTGATTGCAATGTTTGATCCTTGTACCTTTGATTTTTGTTGTTTTTTCTCATGTTTTTTTATATTTTTGAACTATTTTATGATTTTTTTATAGATTTTTTGGAAGTTGGGACCAACAATGTTAAGCTATATGATAGGATCCAACAACGATGTGTGTGACTTCCTTGCTAAGGGAGACTAAGCGTGTATGTTTATCAAGAGTGATATGATCCCCGATCTTGATGATCGTGGTGAGTTCACACTCAACGAAGGACTGTGATTTGTTTTAAAACATGAGTTTTGCATGTGGGAGTTTGAGTTCCCTATCCATAGGTTTCTTCACTTTGCGCCATACTTGATGGGTATGTTGGTGTGTATTTTGGAATCACGTTTGATTTTGGATTTTATGATCATTGGAGTTGTTGGTAGCTTTGAATCTCTTCAGATTTTTTAGCTTGGCTTGATAAATAACCTGTCTGAGTTTCTTATAAGCTAATGCTTGACTTGTCTGATCCCGAGAAGTGGGAGAAGAACGTGGACATTTAGAATTGATGAGAGGAATGGTAGTGGGCTTTCCACAATCTTTGGTAGAAGAATAATGTGATTTATGAAAAGGATACACTCCAAGGATTGAAGAAGATGGGCTACTGGGAGGTGAGCCATAGATAGAAGATGAAGGTCTACTAGGATGTGGCCCAAGAATAGAAGAAGAAGGGCTACTAGGATGTGACCCATAGATAGAAGATGAATGGCTACTAGGATGTGGCCCAAGACTAGAAGAAGAAGGGATACTAGGACATGACCCATAGATGTATCATGATGGACCACTAGGATGTGGCCCAAGAATAGAAGATGATGGACTACCCAGGGGTGATCCATACATAGAAGATAAGGGGCTAGTTGGACATGCCCCAAGAATAGAAGATAGTGTACTACTCAAAAATGTCCCACAAATAGCAGAGGGAGGGATACTAGAAGGTGACCCGCACCTAGATGAAGATGAAGGGCTACTTGGTGTTGACCCCATAAGAGATTGTGATTGAGGAATTATGATAGATAAAGAGTTATTGGGTGATGAGAAGATAGGCCATGGATCAATGCAAGACCAAGGAGTTTCCTCACATAATGAAAAATGTGAAGATGGAAGAATAAGAGGAGGCTCAAGTTGCATGATCTGAGGCTCTTCCTCCGTTTATTGATAAAAGGAATCAACCTTTTCCTCACAATATGCAGACGCATCAAAGTCTAAAGAGAATCCTTTCTCGTAATCTCCTAAAGGAATATCTTCATATGCCCCTATAAATGCCCTGATTTTTTCTTCATTCTAAAAGAGATCAATTGGTATGAGTTTTTGATCGACCACCAGGGGTTGACTAGAAGAAATAGGTTCAAATGGTGTGGAAGACTTAGAAGATGTTTGATGATGATTGAGAGAAGAAGATGATGTGGGGGACGAAGAAGATGTGTAGCTATATGTTTCAGGAGTAGAATAAGGTGGTGTGGACCTACCTATACAATGGTATATCGTATGTAAACTAGGAGGATTAAGTCCAAAGTATGTAGATTGTGACGCATGGGTCGATTTAGATGTTTGACTAGAAGGAATTTGAGTCACACGAATCTTCAAATGAGGAAGAATTATTGGGGGTGATTGATGAAGAAGGTCATGTGAAGAAGGGGAGGAACATGATTCGAGAATCGTATTGGATGAATGATAACAAGGGTCCTGTAAATAAAGAGAGGACCGCGATTCAAGAATTGTATTAGATGTTTGATTGGAGGGATTTGGAGTCACATGTATCTTCAAAGGAAGAAGACGTTGTCGAGGTGACTGATAAAGGGGTCCTACGAAGAAATGGAGGACCGTAACGTAGGAGTCATATTAAATCTATGATGAAGTGGTTCCTGTGAAGATAGGGAGGACTATGACATAAGAGTCGCATTAGATGACTTATGAGTCGAATTAGATGAATCTGAATAGTATTTTGGATCTGAATAGTAGTTTGGATCTGAATCATCAGAAGATTTAGAGGAAATATTTGGATTGGAATCCTCAGAAGAAGAGGAAATGTTTGGATTAGAATTAGAAGAAGAGTGGGGGGACTCGAATAATAATTTGGATCAGAAGCATCCAAATCATACCATCAAATATGAGATGAAGGTGGGGGACGAGTTACCCATATGGGCTCTCTATCATGAAGAACCAAATGAGGTTTAGTTGTAATGGGAATCTTTTGATTTGAATTTCTAAACTTAAGTTATGTATTTTTGTAAGTATGGGGAACCGTGTGATAGTCAGTCATTTTTGGCATTGTTTTAAGCACAAATTTCTAGATTTAGACAGTGTGATGGAACTCCTTCAAAGGGAAATAAGTGACATGTCAATTCAGGAAAGCATAATGATAACCAGCTAGAAATTTTGTAAATATTGATATGTGTGCATGACTTTCTGAAGAAGGTCTAAGGAAAATAGACATCATGATGACGCAATATTGATGAGATAAAAATGGATTGTCCTAGAAATAAATTTCTACAGTTGAATGATCACAAGGAACAATCATGCAAGTGTAAAGCACAAAGCCAATCAACAAGGAAATACACCCTATGCAAATGCGTGTGCAAAGTGATAGTTCAATGAAAAAATGATCAGTACAATGTCAATATTTACGTCAAGCTCGAAATGAACAAGGGGTAAATATTAAAAAGGGTAGATGCAACTCCCAATCAAAGGATACCATGAAAAGTTCAAAAAACAACAAGGCCTAAATGTTAAAGGGTGAGGATTACAAATGTAAGCCACATAACCACTCCAATTGGACATGTCTATCAAGCTTCACGGAGAAGCAAGATATTAGTGTCAAAGTGGTATCAAAATGACACAAACAAAGTAAGCGACACTCTTCATGATTTTGGACAATGTTTGAAGTAAAACTAAGTCAAAGTATACTAAGGACGTGCTAAAATGTGTGCAGTGTAACACCACAATGTGGATACTTAGATCACGTTTATGAAAAACACGACATAAGTATCTTAATTGTGTTGAGAAAATGCAAACAAGGTAACACGTCGAAGGGAGATCAAATAATGAATCAATCCGAACTATGATGATGATCTTGAAATCAAGATCACACAGCCATTAAAGATATAAGGATACATCCATGCACTTTAGACATTTAACAACTCAGCCAAAAACATGGATGAGCGTAAACAGACAAAAAAGTCGTGAACACAATCTATGACAACACTCCCAAAAGATGCCTTCTGTTGCCCCAAATGGGCAACAAGAACACTAAGGTGTAGATCAAAATATGGAAATGAACTAAGCATTACTTGGGTAGAGCTTCGCCTCGTCCAAAGGTGAGAAAGAAGCTAAGCTAAGTAAAATGTCGTCCAATTTCTGTGATGAAAGGCACTTAGATCCAACTTAAGTGGATTATTTTCCTTATTCAAAAAACAAGGTTCTGAATCCAAACAAGTTATCACTTCGTGATGGCCAAGATGTGAAAAAGGACTAGTAAAGTGGGCCTCAAGACAAAATGACCTCCTTAATAAGATCTCGCAACTAGGTGTTACAAAGTCGTCTAAGAGTGGGCATGATTTACCCAAAAAATCGCACTGACTAATTGTGGAGTATATCAACTTTTCCCCCTTCAATTACAGTGGACACTAATTGCATCCATCGTGTACTCTTGTTAGGGTCACGATACAAACAACTTTGTAACACTAACTCACAAGGAAAACTAGTCAAGTGGGTAAGCGAGGTGCTTCCTGTTTCATCCACGAGGTTACACAACGGTGGACTACTTTAGGGTTCCTGATACCACCCCCATTGTTTTAGTTTAAGGTGTTATGCCAAAAGGGTTATGTTCCAGTTGAACGGATAGGGATGTACCCTTTTCCGAAGCCTATAATATAATGTTTTGAATATGGTGTTATTTTTATCTTGTTTAATTTTGATGTGGTTTTCTTGAACACCTTTTGGAAACCTGTATGACAATTATATTAGTATTTTGACTTTGTTTCAATTCCACCTTTCTTTGATAAGTGTTTTTGGTTCTGCACAACAAATTAGTAATTTTCCATAAAAAAGACTAAAAGGGATAAAACATCGTTTCTGATTCTCAAGATCGTCTAAGATGTAAGAGAAGAGCATACACGACGTAGAATCCAAATATGAAATCAAAAATGGAAAAAACTTAGTTCAAATGAAATATTTGTTCTTTTTAACAAACTTTGACATTCATTCTTTTAAGAAAAAACATTTTTCAAAACAAAAAAAGAGACATAGAAATCAAATCTGATTCCCAAAATCACATAAAGGTGCTAGGGAAGAGCATACACGACTCTAATCTCACGATTAAAAATGTCATGTTTATTAACCTTTAAAACAATTCAAATCACCATAAAACATGTAAAAACACCCTACAAAACAGAAGTTAGATTCAAAATAAAACTTGCAAGGTGTTAGAACATCAAAGACCAAATTCTCCAAAGCATTTAGACATGTTAGAAATGAGTAGTTTAATAATAATGAAAAACTTAATTTTTTTGGTAACTTAAAACTCCAAATTTATGTTTCCATTGTGTAGTTCACTTCAATACCTTTCCAACGCAACAAAAACGGAGTCGTTTCGAGTTCGGGAGCAAATATTATGGCCTCCGAAAGATTGCTAATGATGTCTGTGCCACTGATTAGTGTACCTGCGCCGCTATTAGTGTACCTGCACCACTATTAGTGTACTTGCGTGCCTCTGTCAAAAAATGACAGTCAGAGTTGTACCTACGTGCACAAAATGGTATGTGTGCTCTCTTTCCTGTAGGTGGCCAAAAAAACACGGGTTTTTTTAAAAATAATCTCAAAAATATCAAAATTTTATCGATTTGGTTCAATTTTGGCAGCACTTCACCACCTTTGACCCTTCAAAGAGCACAAAAACAAGAAAATCCTAGCTAAACTAGATAAAAAACTTGATATTTATCCATTAATACAAGAAAGGTTAGTGAAATTAAAAACTTGAAACTAATCTAAAAAACTGTGAAAAACTAATCTAGAAATCTTGAAACTAATCTAGAAAAATTGAAACTAAAAAAATTAGAAACTAAAATAAAAGCTTCAAAATGACTCCATTAATGGAGGATGGACAAAGTCTCCCACTGGGTGTGCCAAATGTGTGCAATGGAAAGTTACAAAAGCTATGAGATGAGGCTAAAGAACCTCAAAGCTTCGCTAACTCATCCATGCACCATGAGATTAGAGCTAAACAAGAGAAACTAACATGCAAGCATTATAACTTTGACAAAACCATCAAAAACTAACATATATACTACTCTCTACTCTATGAAAGCTTAATGAAAGTGAACCTAGATACAACTAGGGAGTTCTGAATAGTCGAAAGAAGGAATGTTTAGCTAATAAGAGAGATATTAGCCAAATAAGCTGATTATAGGAGGAATACGACTGAAAGAGTGTCGTGAATGGGCATTCGAGAATGGAGCAAATTATGGGGAGTTAACGAAGTTTCATTAATTCATTGGATTGGATGAAATGCTAAGTGTAAGCATATTTTAGGTGTCTACAGCTAACATTCCCCTTCATTTCCATTAATTAATTACATTCATTAATTAATTAGCCTTCCTATAACTTTGGATGCCAATGAATGACCTTTCGTTAGTTATAATCCATTTCTAAGTAATTAATTAACAATTATTAGTTAATTATGCCTTCTATTTTAATCAATAAACCCCTTTTATTGGTAAAATTCCCCTCCTACATCCCTCGAATCAGGCTAATTTTCCTCTAAATCCTCCCTAAATAACTTCTGCAAGCTTATCCCTACATATTAATTAATCACATTTGACTAATTAAACCCCTCTTGACTCCCATTAAGTGCACATCCTTTATTTTTTATTATTAGTAAATTGTTTTTTAGAAGGGACCATACCCCGAATAACAAAAAATCCCATAGGCCAGAAAGAGCATGAAGAACAAAGTGGTTTTTTGATGAGTGGGGACAACACCCAAACTACAAGCCTAACAACTAGATAATATAAAAGATACAAAGGTGGTTTTTTCATCCATGGGGACCACACCCCAAAACAAAGGCCTAAAATACCAGATAGAGAAAAACATGAAAAATTTATAGAAAAATTTCCAGGATGAAGCAAAAATTTAGCCAAACAATAACTATAGAATAACTACACAACCAAAACGAAAACAACAAAAAAAAGAACAAGGAAAATAGAATCCTCCTAATCAAGACATTGCCGAAAAACCTTTTTCACATCCTCCAACACCTTCAACAGGTTCATATCTAAAATATTTTTGAGATCTTTGCTACTAGAGGAGAGTACTTTCTTTGTAGCCTTTCCCCCTTTCCAAAAATCCTCCGTTAGGCCACTCAAATTGCATATTTTCTTAATCTGAGTATGAAAAAAGTCGTGAATGAATTTCTACATAGTGAGATGATTTAATTGCTTGGAAATTTTTTTGTCAACAATGGCTTCCCAATTCTACTGCTTCTTAATAAATTCTTCCAATTTGGCCTCAATACTCTCCAACTCAGGTTGTTTTCCCTTGGGGTTGAACTGAGGAAGAGGGACATCCAGAGTCTGACTGATATTCAACAAGCTCTTGGCAACATTGTGCTCTTTGTTCTTATCAGATATTCTAAGGACCCTTCTAGCTGGTGGAGAGGGTTTCCTAAGCCTTTTATATTTATTAGAGTGAGGGGGAGGAGCAAGGTGGAGGAGGAAGGGTTATTGGCCACCATTTTCTGATAGTAGAGATGAATCAACATAATGACCCCTTGATGGAGAGGTAGGGTTCTCCTATGGGTGTGTACTTCATTGATAGAATTTTCAAGGGATTGAAGTATATAGTAGGCCAAACTAACCCTAGGAGCCCTACAAAAATGATTCAAAATAACCAGATGATGGATGGGGAGGGTAGAGAATCGACCTTCCAGAGTCACATACTGAATAACTAGGTGAGCCAATTCATCGTACGAGGATGGGATGGAGTAACAGATGATCCCAACCTTTTTGATTTCCAATTTATCCAACCCTTAAAGGAACATCTTCTCATTTTCATCCTTGTCTAATTTATTCTGGAATAATTTTATGCCTTTAGAACCCAAACCCGTAACAAAATAATTCAGGCTCTCAGTTACATGGAAATATTTTCCCTTATATGTAAACACCCTGATTTTCCAATGCTTTACAAATAGAATAGAAATGTGGTGGTCATAACCCTTTATCCTTTAAATAAAAGTAGTAAATCCGTCGATGTCAATGGCTTTCCATATATCAACATTAGCTTTCCAAGAAGGATCAAACACAGGTTCAACCCTGTATGGTGGACCTCCCATGTTAGGAGAGATTTGGACACCATTAAATAGAGGTCTAACAACTCAAAAACAATTTCCTATAAGTAAAATGTCCAGACAAATGGTTGCACAAATGAGCAAGCCAAAGAAAGATATGGGAAATCAATGAAATGGCCATTGGTTGATAGGAATGCTTGAGTGTGTGGGCCGGATGAGGTGGCAATAAACCATTTGCTCAGAAGAGAGATCAGTACAAGCCTTAGAGAAAACTGTCCATGGCCTCCTTTTCCATCATTTCCTTCACAGTCTTAGGGATTTCTTCATGATTTTCCCAAACCTTGTAATTATTGCAAGTTACATCCACATTAGCAAAATGATCCACCAAATTGTTTCCTTCAATGTAGGTGTGGAGAATGTTAACATTGATTAAACTATTGTAAATATCCTTAGCTTCTTGTATGGAGTCTTTATTATTCTAATTGGAAGGAAAAAAATCCTTAATATTGTTGAGAGAATTCCCTTCCAATATGAGCTTGGTAATATTAAGCTTTTTAGCTTCACGAATACCCCATAGAACAGCAAGAGCTTCTTCATAGTGGTTTATCTGGGTCCCCATAGGTCCAACATAGGCCACCACCAATCATGATCTCCTATGACACCCCCCCCCATAGCTCGAGGGTTGCCTTTGGAGGCACCATCAAAGTTAAGTTTGTACTAGTCATCCTGTGGTGGTGTCCACTTGACCAAGGACTTATCAATGGAGATGTGCCTAGCTGAGATGCTTTCCAGTTCAATATTCCAATTATTTAGGAACATCTCTTCATTCTTTGGGATGGATTTTTTTTGGGAGGTTTGAAATTTAAAATATTCTCTTTCAAGTCAGTTGTGATTTCTTTCAAAAGTCTTTTCTTACTGGTGGTAATACTTCTGAAGATGAGAGAGTTTCTAGCTTTCCAAATTTTCCATAAGGTGTGAGGGAAAGCAAGCCTTCACAATTTCCTTACCATGCTATGTTTGAAAGGTGGGTCTCATTATTTCCAAGCTTGGACTATATCATTTAGAAAAATCCAAGTAATTTAAAATTTGGAAAATACTAACTCCCACAGGCTTTGAGAAAAAGGGCATTGCAACAATAAGTGATGAATAGATTCAACCTCATTCTTGGATAGGTAGCATCTATTATAAAATGTAGAACCTCTATTTATAAGATTATCAATAGTGAGAATTTTTTGTTGAGTACCTTCCAAAGGAATTAGTTGACTTTGGGTGTGAGTTCTTTATGCCAGATGCAGCTCCAATTAAAGTCCCTCTGCACATCTCTTGAGAAAATATGATAACCAGATTTTATAGTGTAAGCCCCATCAAAAGAATCCACCCAAATAAACTCATCCTTGGCTTGAGTTTTACTTATTTGTATGAAAGAAATGATTTTGTTTAAGTTAGAAACAATGCTTCTAAGATTGGGTTTATCAATATGGAGAGTCTTCCATTGAAGTGTACCATCCAAAAATTCCATATAATCTCTGACCCTGTGTCCATGAGTTGTAGTGAGGCTATATTTCATATGTTCCTAGGCTATGTTGCTCCTTAAACCATGGAAGTCCAGCCAATTAAATTTCCAAAACAGAGTATCTTCTCCATTACCAATCTGCCATTTACTTCCCCTTTCCAAACTCCTGATCTTGATGATATTATTCTAGAATAGGGAGCCCGTAGGAAGATAATCTTCACTTAAGATACTTAGAGAAAAGTTTTAAGAAAGGTATTTATCCCTAAGAATATTAGTCCAAGGATGATTTTTTTTCATGAGGTGCCACCCCATTTTTGAAATGGGGGCATTATTCATTGTTCTGATGTTTTTTAATACTTAGTCCTCCTGATTTTTTATGAGTGCCAAATTTGTCCTAGGATACCAAATGAATTTTATTCTTCTCTTCCATGCATGTCCAAAGGAAATTATTTTGTATCCTTTCAATTCTTTCTATGACTATTGATTTGATCAAAAAAAGTGACATGATGTATATTGGCAGGTTCTGATGTATGCTTTTAATTAGTATGCATTTTCCAGCACTTGATAGAATTGTTCCCTTCCATCCTGTAAGATTTCTTTGAACCTGTCAAGAAAATAATTCCAAACGTTCATAGAAATTTTATTGGTACTAAGGGGTAGACTAAGGTAGGTAGAGGGAAGTGATTTGATTTCATAGCCTAGGATTTGGGAGATCTTCAGCTACCTTCTAGAGGGAGTGTTAAAGAAAAACATGGAGCTCTTATCAAAGTTAATTTTATGGCCCGAGGATTCTTTTTAGAGTTTGAGAAGAATATTAATTTTTTTGGATTCAATGACCGAGGCTAACAACAAAAGGATAATATCATCCACAAACTATTGATGGGAAAAATTGAGCTTGAAGGAGGAGGGTTTAAAGCCTTTGAGGTAGTTCAGAGAAACAACATGAGTAATGGAGTGACTAAGGGAGGAAGCCATGATGATGAAGAGAAGAGGAGATATAGGATTCCCTTGTCTAAGACCTCTGTTGCTTGATAAAAACCCCACCGTCGAGCCATTAACAATAATAGAGAAGCTGGGAGAAGAGATATAAGAGTTTATAATTTTCCTAAAGTGAGAGGGGAAGCCAAATTTATCCAAGAAACAATCACGAAAAGACCAAGAGACCTGGTTGAAAGATTTATTCATGTCTAGTTTGACCACCATCCCAACCTTATTTCTCTTCTCCATGGATTGAATAGTCTCATCTACCAGGACTACACCATATTGAATAAGCATTCCTTTCATGAATTTTCCCTGTTGTTTAGAAATCAGTTAAGGTAGTAAGGGTTGAATCTAGGTAGCTAAGGTATTTGTATATCCTTTATTAAACATGCATATCCTTTTCATTTATTCTTTGGGCTTTATCCCACATCCATCAAATTGAAAGCCTTGCCCAAACATGCAAGCTATATAAGGAACCCTCCTTCCCTTTCTTCATACACCTCATTTTCATTAGTGAAAACTATAGGAATTTTACTTTGAGAATTATCCATTGATTTGGATTAGATTCTTCATCTTACATCCATTCACTCAAATTTGAGTAGTATGGGAAGATCCAAAAATGGCCTTGTAGCCCTTTCTTAGTGAGATCTCATCCTCAATTCTTGAGGGAAACAACAATCAACTTTGATTGATAAATGATCTAATTAGGTTCATGTTTTTCATTATAAATATTAAAGAGTAGGAATGGATTATCATTTAGTTTAATTTATTCATGTTCATGCATTGAAGAAGTTATTTCCCATAAGAT
Organism: Taxus chinensis; assembly: GCA_019776745.2. Taxonomy (NCBI): domain Eukaryota; kingdom Viridiplantae; phylum Streptophyta; class Pinopsida; order Cupressales; family Taxaceae; genus Taxus; species Taxus chinensis. Next base: position 810,214,114 of record CM034148.1, read on the forward strand.
CTTATCATGATGTTCTTGTTTGATTAACTTTTCTTTGAAGCTATTAGAGGTTAGTTTCAATTCACATAACATAGTTCATTTTACATGTACACAGTTATCATCGGCCCACCTTCTAAGGTCATTATCCATCTGTGTCCTACAACTAATCCACCTATAGTTACATCCTCTCATCCCTCACACATTTCTACAACTCCTCATTGGCTTCCTAAGCCTCTTGCTTCCACACTTCTTATCACCACACTTCCCATTATTGGCTCCATGTCCTTTGACATCCAATTCAACACTTATCCTCACACCATTACTACTTCACATGCTCGGTGGGACTTACTCCATTATCTCGTGCATTTTATTTCAAGCTTTGTAGATTTGTTTCTATTTTGGCATACTAACCTCTATTTTGCACATGTTAATTTAACTTGTATTTCTTAACTTGTTTTTTTGAGTTTGCATGTGTTAAGTCTGAATTGTTGGTATAAAGGAGGTGAAGTGTTGTATAAATTGGATCTTGATATAAAAAATTCAAGCTTTCTCCATGTTTTCATTTGTTGAGCTTCATTTTTCTTCATTCTACATACATGTTTTGTCAATTTCTTGAAAATATTAAATTTTTGAGCATGTAGGTTAGTGTTTGATAGTGTTAAGTCTTCTATTCACATATTAAGGAGATGGGTTTCTTTCAAAATTGAATCTTTGTGAGAAAAAAATAAATATTTCTCCATGTTTTAATTTTTAGAGCTTACTTTTTCATCATTTTGCATGCCAGTTTTGTCAATTTGTTGAAAATGTGAAGTTTTTTTTATCATGAATGTTAATGTTTGATAGCGTAGACTCTTTTTTGCATATATTAATCAAATGGGTTGTTGTCAAAATTGAATCTTGGTTAGAATTTTTTTACCTTTTTGTAGATTAAGGGACATTTTTTTTTACTTTTTTGAGTACATGTTAAGTGCATAACCGTGAGCATAAGAGCATATGCATAACCCATCTGCCGGAAGCCATAAATTTTATTATTGAAATTGAAACAACTCCATTTTTTTTGTGTTGGAAAGGTATTGAAGTGAACTATGTAATGAACACATAAATTTGGGATTTAAACTTAGAGAAATTTCAGAGTTTTCCTTTATTATAAAACTATTCATTTTCATTACATGTTAGATTAATTTTTGATCAACACCACGTATGCTCTTCTCTTGCACTTTCGTGCGACCTTAAGAATCAGAAATGGATATGATTATGGATATTTTTTAACACGTTTAATAGATTTAATGAATGTTATATTTCCATGCTTTGCTTAAAGTTTAGCTAATTTTTTTGTATGCTCTTCTCTTGCACCTTTGTGTGATCTTGATAATTAAAAGCAACTTTAGACGTTATTTTTTCCCTAAAATTTGGTTCAGGTTGGAAACATCATTATTCATTTTTTTCTTAAGGGAATGAATCATTTTAAAAGAATTTGATAGTTCTTTGATTTAGAATTTTTTCCATTTCTATTTAGTTGGTTTACTTGTTGTGTATGCTCTTCTCTTGCGTCTTAGGATGACCTTGAGAATAAAAAAAATTAATCTTCTTTCATAAAATTGTAGATCTTTTGGAAAACTACTAACTATTGAGTACATGGCCTAATACACTTGTCAAAGAAAAATGATCTAAACCAATACTAATATAGTTTTTTTGCAGGTTGTCAACAGTGTGAAAAACCACATTAAGATAAAAAATAAAAAACATGCCACTATTCAAAACATTGTATTTGTAAGTTTGGTTGAGAGATACAACTTGTTTTCTTAGAAATGTGAGAAATATCTTGGCATAAGCCATAAAAATAATTATTAGGATTACCACAGGAACCCCAAATTATTCCACACCTTGAGGAAACCGGTGGATAAAATGGGAAGTGCTTCACTTACCCACTTGACTAGTTAAAACCAGTGTGAGAAAAGATTCATGTTACCCGTATGAGGCCCTGTTCATTAATTTGATTGTGGGGTAATGGTCCACCTCTCTAGAAGAAATAATAGGAGTACGTACCTCTCTTACACAAGATTTTGTGAGTGTTGCGAATAAAATCCATAGGGATCCATTTTGCACCGGAGCCAACTTAACCAAAACCAATCATGTTTTTAAGAGCTCTCATGAAGAAATAACTTTTTTAGAGTCAAAACCTTGTTAGTTGAACAAGGGGAGAGTCCATTGAAGTTTGATCCTAGTGTTATTCATCACGAAACTTACTACATGTTACTTTTTCTTAGTTTATACCTTGTACTTTAAACAAGGTGAAACTCTGCCAAAGTGAAGCTAAGTTTGTTTCATCACCACTTGGTATAATCATTTGTTTTCTCAATTCCCTTTTGGAAAAAAAAACATAAGAATTGTTACTTAAGATTGTGTCCACCACTTTTGCACCCGCTTACATCCTTCCTTATTACAACGGTGATAGTAAGTGTTGAAAGTGTGTTGGTACATCCTTAAATCTTGAGTAACCTACATCAACACGTTTCATCTGTAGTTAGGTTTACTTCATCATCAATCTTTCCTTAAGGTGTTACATTTCTTGCATCATCTCTATACAATTTTGATACTTACATCTTGTTTCTCGTAAACTTGATATAAGTTTTAAGATTGTACCGTTACGCTGTCTGCACCTTAAAAAATCCTTGGTATACTTTGACCTTGTTTCCTTCCAAACATTTCCTTAACCTTGAAAAGTGTTGTTGTTACATTTTTCACGTCGTATCAATATTATTTTGATACTAATATCTTGCTTTTCCACAAATATGGATTAACGTATCTAAGGGGTATTGCTGCGTTGCTCACATTTGTAACTTCAATTTTTTAGGATTTAGGCCTTATTTGTATCTAGATTGGTTATAGTATACTTTGAGTAGGAAAATCACTTCAACCCCTTGTTAATACTTGTGTCTTGTTTATTTTAAAATTGACTTAAGTGTTGACATTATGTTGATCATTTTTCATCAACTAACATAAGGAGTTGTTTATTGTAGATTGAATTTGAGTGCCGAACTTGTAGAATTGTTTCATTGGACAGTCCTTTTGATCCTTTAATCCTTTGGTTCTTTATTATTTGCCATTAGACAATCTTTGGCCATTAGTTGATATTCATAGAAACCTTCGCAAAATCTTATGCTTTTTTTTTTCTTAGGTTCATTTTTATCCTTGTACACATTTTTAAAACCTTCGCAAAAACATTTCTTATCAAGTAAATTTTGAGATAATTTGAACATTGGGAAAGTTTTCTTTGCAGCCTTTTTGTTTCTAAATTTTCATCAACCATCTTGAAATTTATACTTGTAACTTGTTGTCTAAACCTTGTTGAATTGTCAAAATTGTGTCATCAATATGTTTTTTTTCCTTAGATCCCCTTTATAAAATCATACAAGCACCCCCTATTTATTTTCAAAATGTCTATTTGGTTACCATTATCCTACCCAAATTGACATGGAACTTGCTTCCATTTGAATGAGTTCAATCATACAATCTAGGTGACAACATTTTGGACCCAACAATTCCAACCATGACTGATTATCACATAGTTCCTTAAACTTACGACAATAGGGAACCTAGGTTTAGGAATTCACCTCAAAATACACCCACCATGACTAAACCTCGATTGGTTCTTCCCACTAGAGAACATGTTCGGATGCCCCTTTCCCCACCTTCATCTAATAGTTGGCGGTATGATTCTTATGATTCTAATCCATTATATTCTTAGGATTCCCCTCAGTATTATGATGATTCTAATTTAAAATATTTTACTGATTCCCCTCATTCTCCTAATTATTCTAATCCAACCTATTATTCGGATTCCCTTCAGTCTCTCGAGCCTCATCCAATCAAATTTCTTCTAAGGAATAACCAATCTTCTAAACAATGTTTTCCTCCTCCAAGAGTTTATGTCACCACAAATTACTCCCATCATTCCTCTAATTCAACTTCTGAGTCACGGTCCTCCCTTTCTCTATAGGACCCCCTTTATCAATCACCTCAAAGACGTCTTGCTCCTTTGAAGATCTGTGTGACTCAAAATTCCTCTAATCAGTCATCCAAGTTGACCCCTATGTTCCAATTCCTCTTTGGCCCTGTGGTCATTTCGATTATTCCTTATTCTATATTCATCAATCATATGAAGATTGATGTTTGTGTCCACGTCAAACCATTCTCAAGAAATTATGTGCTAAAATATATTTTCGAAGCACTATCTCATTCATTTGTGGACACAATAAGGTCAATGCTTCCCATCCTATACATCATCAAAAATCTTCTAAATATTCCACACTTGTTGGTCCTATTTCTTCCAATAATTTTTTTATCATTGACCGAAAACAACCCATGCCTATTGATTTATTTCAAAATGAAGAAGCGATCGAAGAATTCATGGGGCTACACAATGAAATTACTCTAGAGGATCATGAGTAAGGATTCATTTTTGACCTCGATGTGTTTGTGTATTGTGGGGAATAAGTTGATTCCTTTTATTAGAAAATAGAGGAAGATATTAAGATCATCTAACTTTATCCTCATTTTATTCTTCCATCTTCACATTCCTAATTGCATGATGAAACACCTAGTTCTAGAATTAATCCATGGCCTATCTTCTCATTAACCAATCATTCTTTACATATCACGATTTATCAATCAAAATTTCACCTTGGGTCACCTCTTGGTAGCCCATCATCTTCTTCTATATGTGGGCCACCTCCTAGTAGCCTTTCATCTTCTATTTTTGGGTCACCTATGGGTATCCCATTATCTTATATTCTTGGGCCGCCTCTTAGTATCCCTTCATTTTCTATAATATTTCCATGTCCTAGTATCCCTCCATATTCTATTTATGGGACACCTCTAGGTAGCCCATCGCCTTCCATCTTGGGGCCACATCCTAGTACCCCTTCATCATCTATATGTGGCTAACCTCTCGGTAGCCCATCCTCTTCAATCCTTGGACCATATCTTCTTCATCCATCATATCATCCTTCTATCAAAAACTGTGGCAAACCCGCCATCATCCCTAACATTGTTATCATCAAATCTAAACATTCAATTTATTCTCCCACTTCTCTAGATCAGACAAATCACACATAGCTTATATGAAACCCAAAAAATTTCTTCATCAAGCTAACATCAATACTCCAAAGATCTCCAAAGCTCCCAAAACTTCAAACAACCATAAGTTTAAAAATCAAACACAATGCAATAATGCACACCAACGCAGCCATCAAGTATGGCGCAAAGTGTATAAACCTATGGATAGGAAAATCAATCCCCAACATAAAAAATGCATGTTTAAAAATAAGTCACAGTCACTTATTGAGTATGATCTCACCACGTTCATTGATATTGGAGATAATATCACTTTTGATAAGCAAAATCTCTTAGTCTTCCTTATAAAAGAAAGCGTAAACATTATTATTGGATCCTATCACATAAAGTGAAATTGTTGGTCCCAACTTCCCCTAAAATAAGAAAACATAAAACATTAGGAAAAAAATCAAAGTTACAAAGATCAAACATTACAATCAGGTATTGTATACATATGGATGTTCTTTCCTTCCTTTCTTCATATTCCTATGGAAACCACCCACCATAGTCATCCCTTCGGTGATATTTTGGTTAGTCTATTCACACTCATTTTGTGAAATTTATCTCTATAGAATCTGTTTGAACTTGGTTTTTCATCACCTTGGTAAATTAAAGAACGAATGACCTCTTAAAGATCCTTTCACTATATACATCTAATAAAATTGTTGTGAGGAATTTTTGGATGTATTTATTGACACTAGTCAATGTCTTCATCACAATAACTTTCACATCCTTCCATCAAGCCATCAATGGTATTAACCCCTTATCAAAACAATCAAGAGAGCTAAAATAATTTTTAGAAATAAAAAAATCAATCAAAACATAAAAAATCAAAATAAAAGCAATATATAACTCTCTCTTGGGGTATTTCCAATATATCTACCAGGGTTATGGACGCCTAGATGGTAGTACAGAAATTTTGTGACTAGAATCAAATACATCTCCATTAGGGCTATGGATGTTTGGCTAACAATGAAGAAATGTATGACTCTCCTTCCACCCTCCATTTACAAATCACCTATTGAGATAAATCATTCCTACACATTGGCTAGTGTGTCTTCACTTGCTATCTATCAAATATTCTTGTATGCATTTGAAAATTACAAAGCTATGGAATGAGGCTAAAAAACCTCAAAGCTCTAACTAACTCAACTATGCACCATGAGATAAGAGCTATACAAGAAACTAATCCTATTTACATGCATATATAAATTTGAAAACAAACATTCAAAGCCTATCATATCTAAATACTCTCTCTACTCCATAGATTAGCTTAATCAAACAGTGAACCTAAGTTAGATCAACTTAAGAAATCAAAGGGGTGATGTAGTTGTTTATGGTTCCCAAGATTTCAATAGTGAAGAGATCTCTCCATTAGTTGGCTACATGGCCAAGATTTAGATCTCTCCATATTACTAAATATATTTGGAGTGGATGGATGCAAGATGGAGGTGTTAGCTCTTAAGGGAAATGGAGTAGGTAAGCTTAAGATCCAAATGTCTTATGAGCTTAAAGCTAATCACAAATGAGATCTAATAATGCCTTTCTTAGGCTTGTTATGATATTTGTGTTATGTAAACAAGGTGTGTCTTTGAAAGGGTAGGGGTGACCCCTTCTATTTATAGTTTTCCAAATGGAAAAGTTTGGAATGTTTGGCACATGTGGGACAAAAGCTCTAAAAAGACACTTTTAGATTAGGAGCTAGGAGTAAACATGCTTTATGCTTAGTTAAGCTAGGATAAGGCTAGTTAAACTTGATTAACAAGTGATTAGAGACTCATTGAGATTTAAGAGGGGTCTAGGTTAATCAATTGTGACTGATAAATAGCCTAGGAAGCCAATATAAGTGGATCTAGAGGGAAATATGGAGGTTCTGAATGGTCGAAATGAGGAATGTTTAGCTAATATGAGATATATTATCCCAATTAGATGTTTATAGGAGGAATACGACCGAAGAGAAGTGTCATAAATGGGCATCCAAGAATGGAGAAAAGAGTGAGAAAATTAACGATAGTGTCGTTAATCAGTTGAATATGGACAAAATGATAATTTTAAACATATTTTAGGTGTTTACATTTGGCCCTCTTTGGGGTGGCATAAGTGACGTCACTTCAAAGAAAGTAGACAAGCATAAATAAGTAGAAAGTTTTTGAAGGGATAGAAGAAAAATGAGTAGAATGAAGGATGCCCTCTCGATTGTCGATGGGGTGATGGAAGAACTCAATCGACGACCGAACATATGGAAGGAAATAGAAAAAAAGAAAGAATAGTGTGAAGAAGAAGAAAGGGGATATAGAAGAAAAAAGGAGTACGAGGAAGGGGGAATGAGATAACATCCATCCAGTGTCTTTTAAACAACTTTATTTTTCATCATATTGCTAATGATCTTCAATCATCGGTCCTTATTAAAAAGAATGAGCAAAAGTGTAGTATGACATGAAAAGCCATATACGAACAATTGTCCATTGCTAAAAACACCAATTCCATGCAACATACAAAATGCAATGCAATACGAGACAAGTAAAAGATGCCTAACTCCATGCAACATACAAAATGCAATGCAATACGAGAAAATAAATAAGCTAAATCTAACAGAGAAACATAATGCACTGTTTTTTGTTATCAAGCTTCAGTTCTAACCTATTCAAATTAATCACAAGGGTTAATGACGGTGCCCCAAACAATGATACATGTGAGGGGAATAACAGAAGGACAATTGGGTTCGATGAAAAAGTAATGTGCACTACAAAATAATGTCTAGGGAAACGCATTGTGCCCTAGAGTACAAACATAGTAAGTAAGCTGATCTTTGGTTAATGGAGGTAGATCAAGATGATCCACGAGTCGCGCACATGAACATGGGAGAACTAAAGAGTAACATTTTTTAGGATGATTTATATTGTTTTTGACTGTTTCTTGAAACATATTTGAATGTTTTTTGTAATTTTGAAAGTTTTATGAAGCTATGTATAGGAAGACGAGGAAGCGTGGATGCCCCTAGCAATAGATGAGATGTACAAGGGCAAAAGGCCACGTGCGTATGTGAGAAAGGTGAATATGCAAAAATGCCCCAGCAATTAGGTGGGAGTATTCAAAGGCAAAACTCTTCATGCGTTGATGATGATGGTGTGACCCAAGGCCATTATGGATAGGTTCAACGTGATGGTGAACATAAATCAATGAAGTGCTGGGAAGGAGCAAGGGTGCCCCCAACATAAGCTGGCCAAGAAGCATATGACTAGAAAGGAAGTAGAAGATTGTTTTTATGAAAAGGGACAAAGGTGTCCAAAAATATGTGCAAAAAGGTAATACCATACACAAAGATGTTATGGATGAAGTAGAATAATGATGTGAATGATATGAATGTAGCTTTATAAGCCTTGTGATGAAGAATTTATTACCGTCAATGGAAAAAAATCGTGAGACAAGATACAGACTAGAGTAAGAGTCTGAAACAAAGGTCCAAAAAAAGACACTTGGTAACATACTAATCATATTTTTCTCATAGAGATCTAAATTTGTGCACATATGGAGTTTTTTAATTACCTCTTGGAGGGAAGGTTTGATAGGCAACGAGTGAAGACACCCTAGTCAATGTGTAGGAATGCTATGAGTTTGATAGGTGATAGGTGATTTGTAAATGGAGGGTGGGAAGGATAGCCATACATTGCTCCCGTGTCTACCAGATAGGTTTCTATAGCCCTGATGGAGATGTATTTGATTCTAATAATAACATTTCTCTATTTCCATTCAGGCGTCCATAGCCTCGATAGAGATTATTAGAAATACCTCCAAGAGAGAGTTATATATAAGTTTGTATTTGCATATATCTTTGTAGCTTTTGATTTTTGATTGATTTTGATTGATTTTGATTTCTGAAAAACTTATTTTAGCTCTCTGATCTTGATAAGGGGTTAAGAACCATTGAATGGTCTTGATGAAAGGAGGTGGAAGTGATTGTGATGACGACATTGGCTAGTGTCAACAAATATGTCTAAAAGTTCTTTGTAACAAGTTTATTAGATGTTGAATGTGATAGGATATTTAAGAGGTCAGTCGTTATTTAATTTAGCAAGGTGATGAAAATACCAAAGTCAAACAAATACCATAGAGATAAATGTCGCAAAATGCATGCGAATAGGTTAACCAACATATCACCGAAGGGATGAAAATGGTCGGGAAGACTTGCAAAAGAACAACAAGGAAGGGAAGAAAGGAACATCCATGTGTATGAAATACTTGATTGTAATTTTTTCTTTTTGTATCTTTGATTTTGTTTTATGTTTTCTCAATTTTTTTTGTATTTTTGAATTGATTTGATTTTTATATTTTTGATAGTTTTTGGAAAGGTGGGAACAACATAGTCACTCTGCATGGTAAGATCAAACAACAATGTTTGTGACTGTCCTTAATAAGGGAGACTAGGTGCACATTTGTTTATCAAGATTCATGTTATCCCCGATCTCAATGATCGAGGTAAGCTCATACTCAACAAATGACTGCATGATTTTTTCTGAAACAATGACCTGTTCAGGTGGGAGCTTGAGTTCTTTATCCATAGGTTTATGCACTCTACACCATACTTGATGGGTGTGTTGGTGTGCATTCTTGAATCGCGCTTGATTTTTAACCTTAAGATCATTTGAATTGTTGGGAGCTTCAGAGCTCTTGGAAGTTTTGATCCTGAGCTTGACTAATGAACACTGTTTGGGTTTTTTATAAGTTGACGCGTGACTTGTCTGAGTCTCAATAAGTGGGAGAAGGAAAGTGAACCGTTTATGATTAATGATAGGAATGAGAGAAATGATGGTGGGCTTACCCCAGATTATTGGTAGAATGATGATGTGATGGATGAATAGGATACAATCCAAGAGTTGAAGAGGATGGGCTACCAAGAGGTGAGCCACTAGATAGAAGATGACGAAGGGATATTAGAATATGGCCCTAAGATGGAAGAAGTTGGGCTACATGAGGACATGGACCAAGAATAGAAGATGATGACGAAGGGATGCTAGGGTGTGGCCCAAGTATAGATGAGGAGGGACTACTCAGAGGTGTCCCATAGATAGAAGAGGCCGAAGGGATACTAGGACATGGCCCAAGAATATATGGGAATGGACTACTAGGAGATAAACCACAAGTAAAAAATGGAGGGCTACCTGGGGGTGGCTCCAGGATAGAAGAAGACGATGAGATACTCAGCAGTGACCCAAGATGAGATTTTTATTGAGGGATGACGATATATAAGTAATGATTGGATCAATGAGAAGATAAGCCACATATCAATGCTAGACCCCGACATCTCATCATGCTCAGAGGAAGGTGAAGATGGAATAACAAAAGAAGAATTAAGTTCCATAACCTTAGGATTTTCCTTTAAATTTTGATAAAAGGAATAAACTTCTTCCTCCCCATACGCAAGCGTATCAAGTTACTATAAAGAATCCTTGTTTACAATCCTCTAAATGGATATCATCATGTAGTCTCTGTCTAATTGTTCCTTCATTATGAGAGAAATCAATTAGTAGAGGTTGTTGTTCTTCGGCCATAGGAGGTTGACTAGAAGAAATGGGCTCGATAAGTAGGGGAAGATTGATTGACAGAAGAAGATAAAGATGTTCAATGATGTAGACGAGGGGAAGGCTTGAACTTATCACTCCTACGAAGATTTTTGATAACGCTTTCAAAAGATATCTTAGCGCATGGATTCTTTCTAATGGTTCAACATGGTTCACAGACATTTATCTTTAGAAGATGGATGAGGAAATGGTAAGCTATTGTTGAAAGGGCTCAAGGGACAAAGAGGGATTGCATTTGGTTTGATAGAAGAAGATGAATCAAGAGAGGAAGTAGGCTTGGAGGCAGGACATCTCATGAATAGACGATTTGGATTTGGACTTAAGATCATTTTTCTAGAAGATGATGCAATGTAGGTTGGAAGGTAGGATCACATAGCCATCCATTAAGTTATGACATAGGAGTCGAATTAGATGATTGAATAGAGGGAATCTGAGTCATGGAAATCTTCGATGGAGGAAGAGGTCGTCGAGACGACTGATAAAGGAGGTCCTACGAAGAAAGGAGAGGATCGTGACTCAAGAACCCAATTATATTTTCAATTGAAGGAACTTTGAGTCGAACAAGTCTTCAAAGGAGGAAGACATTGTTGAGGTGATTGGGAATAAAGGTCCTGCAAGGGAAGGGAGGGACCATGATTCAAGATTTGATCTAGGGGTATCCGAACAATAGTTGGGATTCAAATATTTAGAAGAAGAGTGGGAATCCAAATAGTAGTTTGGATCTGAATTAGAAGAAGAGTGGGGAACCCAAATAATAACTTGGATCAAAAGTGTCCAAACCATACCACTGACTATGAGCCGAAGGTGGGGAACATGGTACCCTGAATGGGCCCTCTAGCGCAAAGAACCAAACGAGGCTTAGTCGTAATGGGAATCTTTTGATTTGAATTCCTAATCCTATGTCTCGTATTTTTGTAAGTGTGAAAAACTACATGATAGTCTGTCATTGTTGGCATCGTTTAGGTACAAATTCTTAGACTTAGCTAGTGTGATCAAATTCCTTCAAAGTGAAGAAAGTTCCATGTCGATTTAGGTAGCATAAGGGCAACCAACTAGACATCTCGTAAATATGGAGATGCATGCGTGATTTTCTGAAGAAGGTTCAAGGAAAATAAACCTCGTGATGACGTAATCTTGATGAGATTGAAAAGGATTGTCCTATAAAATAAGTTTTTTGGATGAATAATCATAAGGAACAATCATGCAAGTGTGAAACACAAAGCCAATCAATAAGGAAATACTCCCTATGCAAAATGTGTGTGAAAAATGATAGTTCGATGCAAAGATTATCAACACAATGTTAATACTTACGTCAAGCTTGAAATGAACAAGGCGTAAATATTAACTAAGGATAAACATGATTCCCACTTAAAGGATACTACAACCATTTTAGAGACAAGCAATTCCTAAATGTCAAAGGGAGATGATTACAAATATAAGCTACATAACCACACCAATTAAACACATCTATCAGCTTCACGAAGAAGTGAGATATTAGTGTCAAATTGGTACTAAAACGATGCAAAATAAAGTAAGATACACCCATCAAGATATGGATAAATGTTTGAATTCAAACCAACTCAGAGTGTACTAAGGATGTTCTAAAATGTGCACAATGTAACACCACAATCTGGATACTTAGATCATGTTTACAAAAAACACGACATAAGTATCTTAATTGTATCAAGGAAATGCGAACAAGGTAACGTGTCAAAGGGGATCAAATGATGAACCAATCCTAACTATGGAGACTCTTGAAATCAGTATCAAAGGACTATCAAATATACGAAAAAGTACTTATGTACTTTAGATGTTTAATAAACTAGTAGCAAACATGGATGGGCATAAACGGAAAAATAAGTGGTGAATACCGTCTTTGATAAGAATCGCAAGGTATGCCTCCTCACCCTGACAATGGGCAGTGAGAATGCAAGGGTATAGATTAATAGATGAAAATAAACTAAGTGCCACTTGGGCATAGTTTCGCCTCTTCCGAGGGTGATAATGAAACCGAGCTAACTGAGACGTTGTTTAATTTCATGATGAAAGGCACTTAGTTCTAAATTACATGGCCTCTTTTCCTTATTCAAGAAACAAGGTTTAGACTCCAAGTGATTCGTCACTTCATGATGGTTTGATGTGACAATGGACTAGCAAAATGGGCTCCAAGAAAAAATGGATTCCCTAATAAGATCTCTCAACTAGGTGTCACAAGTTGTCTAGGAGCGATCTCGATTTACCCAAAGAGTCACACTAACTGATTTGGGAGTATCTTGGCTTTACTTTAACCCCTTCTGATACAATGATAAAATAGTGCGTTCAGTTGTACCATCACTGGGGTTGCGATACAAACAAATTTGAATCTAACTTACAATTTGAAATCTAGTCAAGTGGGTAAGTGGAGCACTTCCTGTTTCATCCACGAGGTTACTCAGCGGTTGATTACTTTAGGGTTCCTAGAACCACCCCCATTGTTGTAGCTTAAGGTGTTATTACAAAGGGGTTATGTTCCAGTTAAATGGATAGGGACGTACCCTTTTCCGAAACCTTCAATATAGTGTAAAGTGAAATGGTGTGTTTTTATCTTGCTTAACTTAATGTGGTTTTAAGTAGTACACTATTTGAAAACCTGTATGAAAACACGTGTATTAAAATGTTTTGTTTTGTCTTGGCTCCTCTTTTCTTTAATAAGCGTTAGGACCTACATGCAAGGAGTTAGTATTTTTCCATCAAATAAGAAAGAGATTTTTCACGTTGTTTTTTTATTCCTAATATCGTCAAAAATGCATGAAGGAAGAGCATACACATCGCAAAAAACTCAACTAAAACAAGTTATGGAAAATAATACTTTAAGTGTTTTGTAAAAGGAAACTTGTTTTAGCCAACTTTGAACTTTAATCCATTTAAAGCTAAAATTGAAGTGTCTTGGAAGCAAAATAGAAGGTTTTTGAAACATTTTTTATTACCAAGATCACCTAGAAGGTGCGAGAGAAGAGCATACTCATTTCAAAGGACCCCTAAAAATGAAAAGCATGAACCCTTAACCAAGTTAGCATAAAAATATGAAGGAAAATAAACATGTAAACCACTGTCAGAACCCTGTAAGAAAGTTAGAAAAACTAAGAATATTAGAAAATTCCATAAATCTATTTTTAGCAGTTTTTCAATGGTTTTTAGTATTTTACATTTTCAGAGGTCTCCTGGGAACTTTGGGAGTTTTATGATAGAAGTAACAATACCAAAGGTATATTAATTTTTCAAACTTCCCTCGCAAAGTTCACTTCGTTCTCTTTCTGATGCCTATTCAAATTCCAAAAACGGGTCAACGGATCAAAAGATATTAAAAAATCGGGACCAAACAGAGATGTCTGTGCCTCCTTTGAGATGTATGTGCACTGTTTTAGGCATGTGCTTGCGGGTTATGGTGCCTGTGCCCCTCTGTGTAAACCTAGTGGGTTTGTAGGGTCCTTGCACCACCTGAGAGATGCATGCACTGGCATAAGTGTGCCTACGCCAGAGAATAGGTGCTTGCGCTAGCGAAGCAAGAAATGGTAAAAACTATGACAGTGCGTGTGCACTGGAAGAGGGGTTATTGCACCATAAAAAGGGTGTATGTGCTACGGTTTTGGCGTGTTTGTACCTGGTAAATTTTTTGATAGAGGGCCGAGAATACACAAGGTGCTTGCACATGGGTTTGGGTGCCTACGCGCCTAGTAAAAATGGAACGTTATAGGGTGTCTGCGCTGGCAGAAAGGTGTGTGCACCACAATTTGGGTGTGAGTTTATGCTTTCAGGTACCTATGCATGGTTTAGGATGTGTGCGCCCCTCTGCTAAAAATGAAAGTTTGAATGCGCCTGCGCTGGCAGAAAGGTGTATGCACCCCTTCCTGAAAAACCACCAAAAAACACAGAAAAACAACACACACTACTCAACCATTTCATGATGACGAACTCTTTTTTACGGTTCATTCTTGACTATTGAGGGGGAAAATCAAATTAACCTCACTACATAAATTTCCATCCACTCGGGGGGCACACAGATCCTACCATCCATCTTGCATTCCATTCCATCCATCCACATCATACCACATATTATGGTTGCTTTTAATCTTTCTTACTTCTGCTTGCTAATGGTCGCTTTATTACACATGTTAGTTAGATTACTTGTATGTCATTTATCTATATCATCCATACATGCCCGATCACATATTTTTCTAATTGTGATCACAGATACATGTCTCTTACAAGCGGCACAGATGCTCTCCTTCTACCCTTCCTACACTAGTCGTTGGGGGCATCCACATTTGTCTCTTCCATGCATTGTTGTTTCATTTCGTACTTAAAACTTTACATTACTTGGTAATACATAATTTTGACATACTAGTTCTCTTTATAACATGCTAATGTGTGCTTCATGTGAAACATTTGTTATGTAGGGATATTTGCTTCCATACTTGTTTGATACATTGTCTCTTATTTTTTGGTATTGTTTAGGGGCCTTACCCTATGTTTGGTGTGCACACTTGTTTGCTTGTTTACGACCATGATGGCGTTGTGTGTCTTGCGACATCGTGAGTGATGTCCCATGTTTATAGCCCTCTTTGTGTGTTTTACCTTTTCTTCTTGTGTGTTTACATTACTACTTTGTATGGTAGCTTTTACACTATTTGCGTAGCTTACACATTGTTTTCTATATGCATGAATGTTTACACTTGTCTTTGGCCAGCCTTCTTGTTTGTGTGTGCCTTGGTTTCTACCAAGCACTTACCAGGGTATTGTTAGTGCAAAATCATAGCACCCCTAAATGACTTCTAAAGATTTTCTTTTCTAAGGAAGAATCATCTGGTGTGATTGCATAACATGGAACTTTTCCTAAGGTGTGGGACCTTGCAGATGGGAAAAGCTCTCCAGATTAAAGGTTGGTTCCTTATTCCTTGGTTTAGGTGCATACATAAGGATTCGCAGAGGACCTATATCTATACCAAGTCTAAAACTTTCCAAGGAGATAGGGATAAAAGAGTACAAAAATAAGAAAGAACTAAACTACCAAGTGATGCACCAAAGGAATGATGAAGACTTAGTTTTCCTTCGACACGAACCAATAAAATGCATACAATAAACAAGCACAGATAGCCAGATTTGTAATGAGAGAACAGATAGAAGCAAAAGAAACAAGAAGGATCTAAGATCGATCACAAACGTATTTTATTGCTCTATAGATTGATATAGTTCATTTCAGAAGAGCTGAAAGGAAGAAACATATTACAATTTTAATGAAAGTCCTAAACCCCACAAATCTTTTGCTAGATGGAGAAGGGAGCCTGCGAAACTAAGAATATCCAACCCTTTACAATGAATCCTGCCCCCAAATTTATAGATTCAATGGGAGAGAAGAAATAGAGAGAGAGAAGCGGGAAAATAAGGGTCGAAGCTCAACCACCATTATTAATGCATCTGCTAAAAATCTTCCCTCGAATCCATTTTTTTGCATTGATCCTTGGTTTGGCACCTTGAAGGAAGAGGAAACAATGGAAATAGATCGACGATCTGGTTGTTGATATTGATGATCCTGCATTGAAAGCTTGAAGATGTTTCTCCATTTTTCTTCCACCTAACTTCCCAAAAATTAAAGTTTCAGACTCCCATGGCATAGATGAGATTGAGATCTTTCCAATGGTATCAAATTTGCAATCTCTCGAGCCCTGGGTCGAAAGATATGCCCCTTCAAAGTTTGAATCGATTTTGCACAAATGGCCAGGAAAATAATTTGAAAAATGGGTCCCCCTTTTGGATTGGAACACGTGGCAGTCAAATTGGGACAAAAATCGGGTCCATGGGTCCGCAATTTAAATTTTTTCTTTCGCGCAAAAGACGTAAAACTTTAAAAATCCCCGTAGCCCCGAAACTCCGCATGAACACGTGGATCCTTTTGGTTGGCTAGGAAATGTGCTTCCATCTTTACTTTTATGCCTTTTGGATGAAAGGAAAACTTTCACTTTTTTCACCGACTCCCCGCCTCAGCTTTGACTCGGGCTCAAACACTGAATTTTTCCTCTTGGCGGAGTCGTGGGTCTTTTTGCAACTTTTACTCCTTTTGGGGCAAAGGGAAAAAACTAACTTTTTCCCCAACATCTCACCTTCCCTTGCAACACATGTTAGTCTGGCACTCGCTAGGGAACCTTTCCTCATTTTAACCCTTGAAACAATGCCCTTAGGACACTTGGTAGCTTCCGCTGGCCTGGCTTATGCATTGACTATTCAACTAACTCTACCCCCTTTGAGGACACGTGGAGGCACCGTGCTTGTTTGCAAACCTGACCCAAAGTTGCCCTTGGAGGAGCGTCGAGTTGACACTTTTCGACCTCTGCTGCTTTATGGACTTTTCAATGGTCTCTCTTACTTTTTGACTTTGGGCTAGGTGGCGAGCTTGCACTCACTTGGGTCTCCACCTTTAGACCAACTCTTGGAAATGCGCTAGGCTGACACTTGGCACTCTCCACTTACACTTTTATACTTAACCATATTTTGAAGCTTTCTGCCCACCCCTTGACTCTTTTTTACCATTTGCTACATGGAGGGCTAGCGCAAGTTTGAGCTCCCCTTTTTTGGATTCACTTTGGAGAAGCGTCGTTAGGACACATGTCTCTTCCACTGCCTCCTCCACACTTAGTCATTTTTTGACCTTTTCCTGAACCGTTTTGAGCCTAAGGACTTCGAATCTTTGTCCTTCTTCCTTCTTCATTAGAGGCTCCTTTGTAGCATCTTCCCTTCTTGTCTAACCCTGTTATTTTATAGTTCTTCCTACCTATAACTTGGAGAATGGATTTAAGATGTAGAAATGGCCTGACAGAGTCATTTCTTTCTGTACATGATCCTTTGCTCTTTCTTCATCTCCACCACTTCATTGTTGAATCTTTTTGCAACCAATTTGTAGGATTTGAATGAGTTTTCTCGGGTTCCTCCTATGCGGGGTTCCTCCTATGTGGTTGGTCCTCTTTTGGGACTATATTCTCCTATCAAGGATGTCGCATGCACCCCCAAAGAGGGGGGAATAATTTGGGGTTTACATATTAACACAGAGATTCTACACCGGTTCAGTTCAGTTATATACTGCTAGTGGGTTCAGACAAGTCTACGAACCCTATACACAACGAATTTTATAGGACATGGCATCCTTAGAATCCTAGGAAGAAGTTACAGGCTTGGAGGTTACAGTGGGTGTGCCTCTCTACACTAATTGGTTCAGTGGTGTTAGATTTCCCAAAAAACTAGGATGATACAAAGATCTCTACACACACAGTTTAGGGAAGCTGTTAGAGCTTAGAGGACATAGAGCATTTCCTACCTATACTGTTTGCAGGCCTTTTGGACAGATCTTCTAAGATGGAGTATGGTCATTGCCCCTGTGAAATCAGAAAATCCTGCACACCCAACTTTCTTCTCTTATGTTTCTTACTAGTTTCTCCTTTCATCTTCTTAGGATCATTTCCATCTTGATTATCTTTTGCTTTCTTTATTTTTGTTACAAACACATCTACTTCATTATTTATGCTCTTATCTACTACATCAAAAGAATTCACAGGTGCTTTCCCTTTATCATTATCTCTTGTACCAGATGTAGAAGCTCTATCTGGACAATTATACTTATAATGACCCTTTTTATAACAACCATAACATACAACTTCAGAAATATTTCTTTTTGGACCTCTATCTCCTCCCTGAGAACTAAATTATTTTCCTTGAAGAAGATTAATATTTAACTGACCCATCTTCTTGAGCAGATCTTCATACTCAGTAGATGTACTAGGAGAAAGATTTGTGCTCACCGAGAGTGGTTGTGGATTCTGGACCAAAGGTGCTAGTGTAGGCTCTACTTTAGCAACAATTTCTTTGGGCTCCTCTTCCATGCTTTCTTCTTGCCTTCTTGCAATCTCCTTTGCTTGTTCAATGGTAGCTGGGCAGTCATAATTCACTCATTGTCTGATCTCTGGCTTCATCCCAAGAATGAAGTGCTTACAGAGGAGATTATCCACGCCATTCATCAACCCATCCGCTAATCCTTCCTTCCAGATCTGGGCATCGAGCTTCCTCTTTAGCTCTAGAACACGAGCATGATAATCCCTTATCTTCTCCTTCTCTCCTTGGGATAGCTTTGTGATATCGATTATGAGATCTGCATATTTCTGTTGTTCACCAAATTCTTCAAGAAAACTTTCAGTTAGTAAATCCCATGAGTTTTCCACATTATCACCTAGTGTTTCAAACCACCTAAGGGTTGAACGATCCAAAAAGGTAGGAAAAAATTCAGTCCATTATTCCCTTCTTATAAGGCCATTACAAATACAAGATCATTTAAACTCTTGAATGAAAGAGGAAGCATCTTCATTAGATTGAGCTGAAAAAACAGGAATCATCCCCATTTCCAAAAGTAACCACAATGAAATACCAACCCACAAGTACAATCAACAAGACTTATGTGCACAAATAATTGGAATCACTATAATAGAAAATAGAAATGACCACGGTAAACTATGGTAAAACTTGACTTACTACGGTAAAAACTAACTTTACTGTGGTAAACACTATTCACAGTAAAAGTGAAGTTACTGCGGTAAATACTATTTACGGTAAAAAGTGACTTTACTACGGTAAATACTATTCACGGCAAAAAGTGACTTGACCATGGTAACTACTATGCACGGTAAAAACAAGGTTACACTCCAAATGATTTTTGACTAAGTGGGAATATCTCGCCAGAAAATCCACCAACGAGGAATGGTCCCGGCAACGGAACCAAAATGTCATCACCAATTCGACACTATGATAATTCTTCACTGGGAACTCCTCGTGCTATGATTATTAACTAATGCACAACTCTTAGTTTGGTGGATGTAATCTGGAAACACAACAACAAACATAACACAAGAATACCATAGACTATGATAAGAAGGAATGATGATAAATCTAAAATATCAGAGTAAATTATAATATTAACATGAAATTGTTACAATCTCACCCATGAGGTACTTCAAGTGTTACTGACTTCACTTGCCTTCCACCAATACTATGGGAGAAACTTCACAATTACACCTCTCAATGGCTTCTTTAACACACCTTCAAAATGATGGCTTCCTTTACACACTTACTCATACAATATTTCTCACTACTTCCTTCTATGCTAAATGAGGGGGGTGGCCTCTTTATTTATAGAACTTCCAGGCTTATCCATCTTATCTCTAAGATAGGATAAGAAATCCACTCTGACGAATCATATTCCATACCTTAACTCTTATCTGTACATGTAAGATTATCTTTTAAGATAAGATAAACCTTATCATTTCACATGGGTTCCACATTTTTAGACTTTTTACAAATAAAATACACATAATATTTATGACCTCACTCCTTGTCCTTATTACCAACATAATATTTCTAATTCCTAATCATGTAGACCCTGCTTCTCTACTTACCCCAACTTTGACATTTTAACATTACCGGACCACTTACGAAAAATATTTACTTTTTACCACAACATTCCTATTGTACTTTTGACTATTACCGTACTATACATTATTGGCGGCGTCGTACTGGCAGCACCGTTATCTTCTATCGGACGCTACTACTAATTATACTTAACAACATCCTATTCCTAATACATACATTAATGAAATAGAAATTACGGAGGAAAATTTTAGTGTCCACAGTACCCATATTAGTACTGGGGCGCCCATGGGTGCATTGGTCCCACCAAGGGCACCCCAGTCCTTTTTGCACTTTTTCGCCACTTTTTGGGCTCTCTCTAGTCATTTAACATATTTACTTTTCTTTTGGTCAACATATTCGGGGTTAATTACGAAATTAGATCAAGAGAGCCCTATAAATATAAATTTATGATACCATAATGAGGGACCTAGCATGACTTACTACTATCATTTCATCTAGAGTTGCATCCATCTATTGCATTGGATATCACTTGCATCCACACAGCTCCATCATCAAGTCACAAGGCTAGGACATCTGCATCACACTTCATAGGGGGAGGGATTCTATTCTATTCAATGCACACATTCTATTACATTTTTTACACATAGTTATTGTTTGCTACTTCACAAAGTGCGAATGGCACAAGAGAAACCTAGGGCATGTTCACACACTTTCACATAGAATTACATCGGGCTTGAGACGTAGTGCAGTGCTTAGTTAGTAAGTCCACAATTGTGGAAGTTGAGGTCAGTCTGACCCCTTCATATGTATTATTTTTTAATAGGTTTTGATGCTTTTTAGGGTCTTATAGGTCTTTCTTTCATTTTGAAGTATTTGCGACATCTAGCACGGGACAACGAAGTTGATGTGAAAAACAACGAGGGTTTCAGACCATCTACCAAGCCAGTGAAGATCAGTTTCAAAGCTTTTCAACAGACCAGGGCACCCATATTGTAGATCAGAGAGCCCACAGTTGCCCCAGTCCTCCTCAAAGTGCTCCAATCTAGCTAGATCTTCTATATCCATCCTTTTTGGGACTTCTGCATAGTCCTTCCTACTCCTGATTTTTCTAGTCACCTCTGTAACACTCTCCGACATGCATCTGTTATTCAGCTGAGTTCTTTCCTCTCCCTTCTTCCATATTAGGGTTAGCATTTCCTTTGGCATAGTTGTTTAGCTTGCTTCCATACTTCTCTACTAAATTTATTTACTTTATTTACAAATGTTCATAACTTGGATTTATTATCCCCATACTACATAGTTAATTTTAGCTAATCACTTAATCATTTTGAATCCTCTCCAAATCGAAGGTACCTTTGTTGCTAGAAGCTTGTTGTAGGATTTTGATCCTGTTAAACCTTACCTGTAACAGATTGAAGATGGGTTTAGGACCGGGTTATCCTTCAATGATCACAACATCTTGTGGTCTTCCAGTATGACTATCAATTACATTCCTTTGGCATAAATCTTGGAATCAAAGCCATGTGTCTTTTCAGGAAGGGATTAATACCATTTACAACTTAGTGCACTACATAGATTGGATTCATTGGTCATAGCTCAAAATAAATTTTGGCTTAAGCAATGCAGACCTCCTTTCTATTCTCAAAGTACAAGATCTTCTTTAAGATGTTATGCTCTGTAAGTTGGGGATGCAACCTCCTGTTAATTGGTGGGAGGAATAGCGTCCTTGGACACTTCTTTTAAGAATTACACGTCAGGTTTACTCTACCAGCTCATGAGCCCTTTATCTGCCAACATTGGTAAGATTAATGCTAGATGAACCCTTAATTCCTCCCCCTAAATGTGATTGTTTTGCGTCAATTGTGGTTGGCAATCCTAGCTTGATCTCAAAATCACCCACTTCCTTTGGTGTTTGGTTAACCATGACCTTCCGCTCGGAGAAAGACTTGAACACATTGGTGTTAGCAACCCCAAATGCCCAACTTGTGGTAGCCTTGAAAATTTCAAGCACATTTTTTGGTTCTGCCCCGTGCATATGGTGCCTAGTCCTAGATACACTCTTTGTTCAAGCCTTATCATCGTGAGCCTCTCACTCGGAGAATGACTATGTTTGGTGACTCTTCTCCATGGCCTGCTTACAATGCATTCTTGTGGAATTGTTTAGATCTATCATTTTATTTCAATTATGACAAGCTAGGAATGCAATGATTTTCAATAATGATGATATCATTATCCACTTTGAATGTGATGATAGAATTAATGTTGTTTTTATTGTGTACTTTAAGATCCAAGGTAGGGGGAAATGGTGGACTTCGAGTTCCAACATCTTTAGGATTTTCTCATGCAATGGGGGAGCACCCCTTGCACAATGAGTCATATACCTTCGGATCAACGCTAGTCAGGCTCATTGCCTTCGACTTCTCGGTGTCTACAAAGCCATTGGCCCTTTCCTGGCTGTGGTTGTTTTCACACTTCGTAACCTCAGCAACTTGAAGGATGAAGTTTGCCGCCGCACGATAGAAATATGATGTTGGTCCTCTTAGTGCAACGCCATCTCGATGGCCTTCTCTTGCATAGGGTGCGCCAACATCTGGTGAGCTCCACCCCTCTTGGGTGGGGATTTATGGTTTCGTTGGCTACTTAGTACCCTTCGAACAACTGATTTATTTAGAACCCACCAAATGACGAGGTGTTTGTTGTTGTCACTCTTCTACCTCATAATGATCTCTTGTCTGCCCAATGCTGCGACATTTTGTGCTTAAGTATCGTGTAATGTTTTGCTAGCTATTTATCCACCTTTTGATGCATTTTTGGGTCGTGACTTTATTTGGCCACCCCTTTTATTATAACCTCTTTTTATAGTAATATAATTACGACGGTTCTAATAAACATACATTTCTATATAGTATATATGATTCTAGTCATTGTTTTTTTGTTCTATTTTTGAGAGTTAACTTACCTCATGTTATAGACACATCTGCTATCACATATCATTGATAACTATCTTCATTGCAATAAAATCCACTATATGTATATTTAAGTGCTTAAATATCTTAATATTTTTGTAAATTCTTATAATCTAAACTACACTTTTTTTACAATAAATTTTATTATATTAATTTTAATCTAAATTAAAACCAATTTAAATGTGCTATGATGAATTTAACTAATTTCGTACTTGAAAACTACTTTCCACATCTGCAATTACAAACTTTCAACACACACTCTTGTGCTCAGCAAAGAAGTCTTCTTTTTATTGTAGTCATGATTATTTCTAAGTGTCTCTCTTTTGTTTCTTCCATCTAGAGATTTTAGATGAATTAAATATAAATAATATTATGTATATTGACAAGTCATTTTTGAGTGGATTGGACTATTTGACAACCCATCTTGTTAAAACTCTATTATATATAAGATATTGTTCAAACCATATGGACGTGTTTGCTTGTTCAAACCATATATACACGCGGAGATAAGTTGCATAAATTTCAGTTATTACAAAAGTCAGCACCGAAATAACTAATGTGAATTTTGCTTTACCGTGATAACACGCAATCCATGTCGAAGGATTCCTTTCAATAAAAGAAAAAAAAGTTCGAATATAACACAACCTCCACAAGAAGCACACAACTTTCAACAAAACACGGTAAACACAAATTCTCAAAGTGACGGTTATTGCTACAATACAATTCAAAAAAAAATATATATAAATATTACACTTCATTCTATAAAAGAGGTTATTTAGATTTTCAAAAAAAATTGAAATAATAAAATTTGCGGAATTAGGGTTTAAAGGATAATATTCAATTTCATGTATTTTTACAAGAAAATTGTTAATAGAAATATAAGAAAATGTTTCCAAAAAGTAAAGGATCGACTCCCACAAAAATGGGACCGTTAAACTCCCTTGACTATTTTCATTTAAGGATTATTTATTTGTGGGATGAAAGTGATGGGTCTTCTACGAAAATGGTTTTGTATGTACAAAATGGATTCTAACTTTGTGATGCATTATGTGTGCCCTAAGGTGCGAAAGCATGTATCAAGTTTTTTGGATTACACTTGAATCATTAGGAAAGTGATCTCCTTTTTAAAAACCCAAATCTAGCCTCTTATTCTACAAAATGCATAAAGAGAACAAATTTGTTTTGGAGCTTGTGTTAAAGCAAAGAAAAGTTGAGATTCCTTGATATTTATCAGGTCTCTCAATTGGAGAACAATGTGGAAAACAAAAAACAACTAGAATGCATCCAACAATCAATCTTATGTAGTGTAATTGACATTATAACCCTTAAATCTTTTCAATATGTGCAATAACTTGGATAATCTATATGCTTGTATATACTTAAAATCAATCTTTTGCTATTGTGATCCTTAAAAAATAACATTTTTTTTTCTTTATAACTTCAATATGGATGTGCTCTCATGTGTTGTGTGTAACTTGTTTAAAATATTTTAGTGTACCTGTGTATTTATAGACCCTTAAAATTCAACTTATGATCTTATTGGCATGTGGGAAAGCTGACAAAAGAAGAAGACAACTAAACAAAATCAAACTTGAGTGAAAAGGATCTGCCCCTTAAAAAACTTGTGTCAATTTTCATAGGAGTATGACCATTTTATTATGACATGAAAATGGTAACTTTTGACGAAAATGGAAAATAATAGGAAACATGCCTAAATCAGGGGAGGATAGAGAAATTTAAAATAGAGAGAAAACAAGAGGACTAGAGAAAATAAGGTATATTGGGGCCACATGTAGATGAATGTTAAGTAAACAAGAAAGGACAATGTCGAGGGCATTAATGACACAAAAAACAAGTCAAAAGTCAATAAACACTAGAGAAAAATACCAATAATAATCTTATTTGGACCAATGATCTATTATAACACAAATACGCTAATAACATAATAATAAACTAATCTTCTACTAAAATTAGGTGCTTACATAATCCCCCACTTTAATGTATGTGCATTCATGCATATCAAATTATAAAAACTTCCGTCTATAGTTGATCCTAGAAATTACTTTCAGTAATTCTCATTGTGAATCATCTCTATAAACAAAATCATGTGGATGAAGAATGGATGTAATTAATTCGTCACACCCATGCTCCCCGTTGGAAGCACAATCACTGAGAAGGGGAGTGAATCAATGAGCCTTAAAACTTTCATTCACATTTACTTTAACATTCATCAACCATTCCATTTAGTTTAATCATTCAAATCATCTTAATATGAATCATCAAAACATAACACCCATGCATGTAAATGAGACATAAGAACACACCAGACATGAGTGGGAAACCCTCAAGGGGAAGAAAACCCATTAAAACAAATATTTATTAGAGCCATGATTCAAATTTAGTTGAGCACCAACCTAACAAGGAGCACCAACCCCTAGGGTTAGTGAGACACCAACCCCTAGATTTAGTAGAGCACCAACCTTACAAGGAGGCACCAACCCCCTAGATGACTTAGCACTAATGGGCTCTCCTTTATCACCTATTGTGGCAAACCTATTCATGGAGAAATTCGAAGAGAATGTCCTTAGATCTGCTCCCCTGAAACCTAAATGGTGGTATATATTTGTGGATGACACTAATGTCAATTGGAAGCATGGCATGGAAAAATTACATAGATTCTTAGAGCACTTAAACTCGCAATATTTGCACATACAATTCACTATGGAAGTGGAAGAAGGTGGCATGCTCTCGTTTCTTGATGTTCTAATCAAACGTAATGATTATGGTTCTCTTGCACGACAAGTTTATCTAAAAAATACTCATACATACCTATACATTAGAGCTAACTCGCACCATCATCCTTCTTAGAAGGATGGTGTCTTAAACACTCTTTTCACAAGAGCTCTGAGAATATATGATGATAATCACTTACAATTAGAAAAGAAGCATCTCACAAATGTTCTCATAAGAAATGGTTATGAAAAGTGTAAAATCAAAGCCGCTGCCAGGAGGGCTAAGGCGAGCCTTTCAAGGCCATTTCGATCTTCATCATTATGCAAAAGTGGTAATAATAATAAAGCATTCCTACCATACATCTCTGGGACCACTGATAGAATTACTAGGATATTAAGAAAAAAGGGGATAAAAACTTGTTTCATTCCTGTGAAAACTATAAGAAGCAAGCTTAAAAACCCAAAAGACTTTGTGAACCCTAACTTAAGAAAAGGTGTTTACACCATACCTTGTATGTGTGATATTGGAGAAACATGGCATTCACTAAAAACAAGACTACATTAACACTTCAAATACTTAGAGCACACCTGAGTTAGTAAATTGGCTTTAGAGGAACATGAAGACACCATAAAATATGTCATTTGTATCAACGATGCAAAGTTAATAGCAATGGAATTGCACTATGCAAACAGGAAATTGCAAGAAGCTGTTGAAATCGAAAAGCACCCAAACAACTTAAATTGTGACGATGGTTGGAAACTAGGTCAATTGTGGAAACCACTTTTGCATAAACTAATGACCCAAACTCCTCCCACCCTGGTTCCCTCTTTCATTGTGGTCGTTTGATTTATTTTATTATTATTATTCGGCCTTTGGTCTCATTGTTTAACCCATATTTTCCTCACTCTTGTGTAATTTTCCTTTCCTCTTTTGTTTTATTTTTTATTTTTTATTTTTATAAATATTTTTCCTTTTTTCAAATTTCTTGTGGAACGACATGTCTTTTGTAGAAATGGGGTATTTATTCTAGTTCACTTTCTCTTTTTGATCTCAAGCAAATGCTTCACCCTGATGATGGTTCCAATATTGGAATCGAAATGACGGTACTAATCCTCTGTATGCAGTGGATCCAAAATTTCCATCCTTTCATTTCAACCTATGATATGAACCTTAAATATTTGACTCAACACTAAATAAAGCCACCTAATTTATTTGTTACCTCTCAAATGTTGCACTCATAACTGATGATGTCATCAATTTAGCTCACCTTCTCTCTATCTTCCTCAAAACTACCTTTTAAGTTAACTCGCTCATAGTCTTCTTTTTCAAGCTAATTAGATCTAATGACCTAGCTCATCAACATCTAATATCTCTCTATAACATCATAACATAATATTTTCCCTCTCATAATGGTCATAAAGACCTTCACTTTCTTACTCTACCCTCTAGCTCGCACTTTTCCATCTTACTCATAACTAGCTAAAATGACCAATACAACTTACTTTTATACATGACTTAAGCACCTAATACAACTAGGTCAACCATCATACAAAACTTTAACTTAATAAATTGTAATAATAGCCTAGAAACATCATACAAAGGACCATATAGGTCGGAAATACCATTTTCATACCAAAATCCTTCATTAGGACACAAAAAGCCCAAAAGTACTCAAATAACCCACTCGCCAAATCTGATTGTTCACCATCACCAAACCTTAGAAACCACTTAGACATGTTTTCTAATCCTTCAAGAAACTTCCAACATTCTTATACAACTTGAGTCATCACAACATGAAAAGACACCACCATTTGGAGCAACCAACCTCACTAGGGCTAAGACCTACAAAACTAGTCTTCAAAGATGAGGTTCAAACCAACACCAAATCACCTCAATCATGCAAGTTTTATGTACCAATGGAAATATCATGACCTCAGGGTCATCACCAGATGTTATCAATGCCACAAATCTGACTGAAATGTCATGAAAACACTTTTGCAACTAGGTCACCTGAAACTGCCCATAATTGCCCCAAAACCAGTCATGTAAGAATGAATTCAACAAACCTCATAAAGGATCAAAATTGATCTAAACCACTCTAAAAATGTATAAAATATTCCCATATTCCTCAAACACTAATTTAGTCAATAGGTCCAATGAAAAACTTGAGAGAAAACAGACCTTCTTCATAAACTTTCCTTTTTTAGTGGGGTCCACATACAACCATGACACCTAGATTACACCTAGAGAAACCTGAGAGAGTAATCTACAACTTCAAATAATCATACAATTCAAAACAATCCATTATTGGAATGATACAACAATTTCTTCTCCATCGCTTTAGAACTAGGGTATAAGATGGTTTTATACCTCCTTAGCTTCTTAACGATTGTTCATAAACCTCTACCCCTTAATGTATAAACTAATGTTTAGACCAACATCTTCATACCTTCCCCAACTACCATGAAGACCTTGGACCACCATGAAAAGTTTACACATTCCAATGAGCATCAGAAAGTCCAAATCGACCTTGGTTTATTAATTCTAACAACTCGGCATGGGTAAAATCTCAATATCTTGCTCAAAATTACAAATTAGTACTTGAAACTTGGACCACAAATTGATACACCTTCCAAAATTCTCACCTTTCCATCACCATTCTGAAATATTTCCAACCAA
This sequence comes from Taxus chinensis, assembly GCA_019776745.2. Lineage (NCBI taxonomy): Eukaryota > Viridiplantae > Streptophyta > Pinopsida > Cupressales > Taxaceae > Taxus > Taxus chinensis. The sequence goes on from CM034148.1 coordinate 810,242,609, forward strand.
TCTCATTTGGGCACCTAGGGCTTAAGAATAGGTCTAGGATAGACCTAGAAAACATGACTAAACCTTTAAACAACACTCTAAAACACTTGTTAGTGTCCCTAAACTTCATCCACATGCTTCACATGCTCAAAAATCTCATACATGCATGCACTTCATCATTTCATACCATACATGTTGACTATGCCTCCAAATTAGGCCATTAGAACATGCTTGTTTCACCAAAAATGATCTCCTCAACACTTTTCCACTCTTGACAACTTGCAATATCCTTCTCCATGCTCCATGACATCAGTATAGCATCATCCTACCACTTCTACACCTATGCAAGACACTACAATATATCACACCTACTCAAGAACCCATGTAACACCATCAATACCAAAACATTTCAACAAGACACTCAATTTTACATGACACTACCTATCAAATTTCATGTCCCTTACTTCATTTGACATCAATACAACCTCAAACATCAATGAAAATACCTTCAACATTACTCTTTTGACCCCACCTCACTCATGGCCTTTATGCTCTATGCTTCGTTGATTTATCTATCTAGTGCACATTTTAAAACCATTTCACGATGATGCACTCATGTTTTATGGTTTATTCTTGACTTTCGAGGGGTCTTTTATAAATAAACCTCATCTCATATAAATTCATAAAATTTTGCTTGGGGGCATGTTTCTCCTATCACATTCACTTTGCATTCCATTCCATTTATGCTCACAACATGTCACATATCTTGGTTGCACATACTCTTGCTTGCTTATACTAGTTACATGTACACTTTGTTTTCATGCTAGACAAATACTTTATATGTAATTATATTTATCATATACACATTTGCTTTCACTTGTTCTCTAGTTGTGAATGCAACCTTCTTGCAGATCCGTACACACAAAATTGATGTTTGGCACTGTACCTCTTACTAGTCCCACCGAGGCTCCTGGGGGCATATACTTTCTTACACATTACAGGTGTTATTGTTTTATTTTACACTACTTACTATTCTTACTATCATACTACTCTATCGATATATACACATCTTGACATACTTTTTATCTTTCTAACATGCTAACGGGTGCTTCATGTGCAACATTTACTTTGCAGGAACTATTTTCCACCATGTTTATTTGATACTTTACTTGCAACTATTTATCATTCTTTCCATTGTATGCCATTGTTTGTGCGCATTTCCTTATGCCTTGTTTGGTCATTGATTGTATGCTTTTGGCCTCTTCATCCCTAATTGTCTTGTGGCATTGTGAGTGATGTCCCATGTTTGAAACCCATTTTTTGTGGTCTATATTGTCTTCTTGCTTGTTAAAATACACATTATCTTCTATATGTGTATTTTTCTTTATTGCACTAACACATGTTTCTATCCACTTTGTTTACATGTGCCTTGGTTTCTACCATACACATTCCCTCCCATGCAGGGCTACAACTTTAGATTATTTTATTGTCCTCTCCTTTAGGCCGCATCCTCATAGAAACGTCACATGCAACCCCAAGTGAGAGGGGAATACATTTGGTGAATCAATCACCCCATATAAAAACTCAGAGCTTTAATACATGCATGCATAGTATAGGAATAAAACATATTTATAGACACAAAATGACTCAGATTCTAACTTGGGTCCTCAGTTTAGCATAGAAACTAGCGCACAACTATAGACACTAGCTCCTGGGCACTCTTGACCTTTCCTGGTTAGCTATGACCAAGGGGCAGTTACAGTTACTTTCTCATATTGGCACAGTTCTCAGTAGTTTACAAATGTGTTTTCACGTCACATGCACAATCCTCCAGTGATTAGAATGCTTTCTATCTTCTTTATTTTACTTAGATCACATGGAACAAAGTAGGATCACACCATCTGCAGTGGTGTATAAATTTCGGGAAGTAGTTAGGGATGGAGAATAACACCAGAGATTTCTCCCCAACACTCTTTTGTTGTGGTGTGAGATTGCCCAAAGAACTTGCACTTGGCATGAGATCATCTAAAAAACTCATTCTTGGCATGAGATCACCCAAAAAACTCACTCTTCTATAGCAGTTCAAGACACTTCCTATCCTTTTCACTCGTCACAAATCAGGTGCACACTTGTTTTTACTATTTTTTCACATTTTTACATCCTTTTACATGTTTTTTACAGAGTTTTCATAACACATGACTTTGACTACTCTTTCTCTCTTTTTTTTGCAAGTCTGTCCTTAATACTCAATAAGAAGTAATCCCACATCAGTAAACATCAAGTGACAACAACAACAGGTACAACACGAAAAACACATATGCTTCACCCCTAGGGTCACTTCCTCTTCTTTAGCTTCCACACTTCATTTTTTATCACTGCACGCTTTTTCTTGTCTCTGTGGCATGCTTTCACCATCACATTCTACATTGTTATTAGGTACGTATCTCTTATATAATTTATGTTATTGAGTATTCACTTAACAACATAAATTGGGGGCAAATATAGACAAAAAATCACGCACTTTGGTATATTTCTAGGTCACAATCACATACTACTATTCATATGATTCCTAAGCGAGGAAAACTAGTAATTGACATCTATATTTGGCCTCTTTTCTATCTTCTTGCACACCTCACATCCCAGTTTGATCTTCATTGATTTATCTTTATTAACTCTGGAAACCAACGGCCATCTAGGACGTCAGCGTTGAGGCCTCCTCATCCCCTTTGGATATCCTTGTCCATTTTGTATCTTACTTTCCTCTTTTGGGAATCTTGTTTTATTATGGGGTCAGCCATTTAGTTGTGAATTACAAAATTCAAACAAGGGAATCATATAAAATACAAAGTTGTGTGACCATAATAAGGGACCAAGCTTTAAGCATCTGTTATCATCACCTAATGTTGCATCCAAAGGAATTCTAAGAGCATCAAAGCATCCATCTAGCACTCACTCAAGGGACATGGGATTGGATACATGCATAAGAGGGGAAGTTTATTTTTCCACCCACACATCTATTTACATTGCTACATCTAGTTATCACTTATTATCAAGTGTATCTTGCACAAGAGCTTCCTAGGGCACGATTTCTACATACACGCACACAAATTATATGGAGTCTGAGATGTAGTGCAACATTCAGTTGTAAGTTCACTTTATTGAGTGACCTCCGGGGTCAGCTTGACTCCCCACTTGCATATTTCTTATTTAGTATTTGATGTGTTTTATGGTTTTGTATGATATCATTTGTTTTGCAGGTTACATGTGAATACAACAATCATCCAGTGACATGCAGGCGATCGACAACGAAGGTTAGCGACCCACCTTGCGACACAAGAAGAATCGGTTTCTAACCCATTCTCACAATCATGGATCGCCAAACAAAGGTCTTCAGCACCTAGGTTCCCTTGACCCTGTCTAGGCACCCTATTCCAGGATTATTCGGAAGTTACAGAATTTTCTAGGTTTAGTTGTGATATTCTACTCCTCCTGTTTACCAATTTTCCAATCTATAACACTTTGGGATCTATTGCAAAATCAGCTAAGTCTTATAATCCTCTCTTACACCTAGGGTTTCAATTTTCATTAGTTATTGTTTACATCAATTTTGTGCATATAGTGTTTATGTATCAAATGTTACTCTACAATATCTTAGGGTTTACAAAATTCGTATGAATACTTGTTAAATCAATGGTTGGTTAGGAGGGGTGTTAGGATTATCCAATTGAATGTCCCCACGATCAATGAGGCATTGGAAGAGGTCTTTGAAGGTGAGGAATTTTTCAATATCATGACCGCGATACCTGAGGGTATTTGCAAGTAGTGTTCTTCACAATACCACGTGGGTTTAGGACGTGTGTCATTGACAAGGAAGATGGGAGGAATCTGGATGAGATGCGCATAGCCATGATTTTATCAAAGATAGAACTATATGATTCTCTGAGCGGAGGTATAGTTTAGGAGTAGGTCATGAAGCCTTTTGTGGAGGCTCGGTATGAGAGGTGGATGTACAAAATATGATTTAACAATGACGACATTAGATGCTGCATTTTTAGATTTTTCATTGTGATTAGATGACTTGGTGAATTCAGTTTTTGGTTTGTTGGATTGAAGTTTGATATGGGCATTGCTCAAGGGTTCGGAAGGTTCCAGTTTACTGAGCCATGGTGAAGGCTTCTTTGAAGGCTTTGGAAATATTGGATTTGAAGGGTTGATGAGATATTCTTTGCACATGGTTGAGAGAATAATCTTGATAAGATCGGTTTGGGGAAGGTATAAGGATAAGTGATTGATGATGCCACGCCATCCAGCAACAAAATATGTGATGGATTCTTTCATCAAAATTTCTTAATGGCATAAAGTTCAGTGATGGTGATTTTGTGCGCACAATATTAATGGAGAAATGCTCTAAAAAGAGTTGTGCAAGTTGTATGAACGAGAAAAGGGAGTTTTGTGGAATACCCATTGTACCATGTCCAAAGCGGGGGCCGACCAACGACATGGGGAAAGTGCGGAGCGTGAGGTCCTAATCATGTGCAATGAGGTAACATGCATGCCTAAAGGCATGAAGGTGGTGTTGAGGGTCTCTCCTTACTATTGAATTTTAGAACAATTAAGGGAGTTCCCAGTGTGGAGGATAAGGTTTGAGAAGGACTGAAGGATTGATGGGATCATTAGAAATTTATTCATAAGTGAATGATCTTTTAGGACCCAACGTGGCGGCTTCTAGGTTTTTCAACCTACTTAGCAAAGCTTTCATGGGATCATTGGAGGTTTGGGGATGAAAATTTGATGGATGAGGTTTGGGATTGTAAGAAGTGGATGGATTGGGTTGAGAATAAGATTGATAGTGCTAAGTATAAGTAGGTGTTTGTGGGGGGTGGTTGATGAGGGGGAAGATAGTTGAAGGATTGTGATTGAATAGGTTGGGAGGTAAGATGTTGTTGAGAGATGGGGACATAATTATATGAATATGGTTGTGTTTATTGTTGTTGAGAGATGAGGATATTGGATTGGTTTTTCATGGGATGAGTTGGAATGTAGGTATCGGGTGGCTGAGATTTTTGGGTAGATTGATTAGGCCGGAACATGTGGCGAAAGGCACTCAGGAGAAGAGGTTGATGAGTTTTAGTTGATTTTAAAGAGTCGGGGTTGCGAGATGATAACATTTGTCTTGGACCTAGGATGTATGAGATAGGAACTGAATTTTTATCGTGTTGCTTCGGGCTAGTAGAGGAAGTAGATGGGATTCTTGTAGATTTTGGGTAAGGGTCGCTAATGACAACAGTGGATGAAGAATCAATGGGGATGGGAGAATCTGGGGTGACATGTTAATATGAGGTAGGTTAGGTGGAATGGTAACCACCAATTGAAGTGGATTGATGAGCTCGGGGGATCATAGTGGAAGATTCGTGGGAGCCATGTTCATGTTGGGCCATGGCAAGCTCATTCATGGCTCATAGGAAAGAAGATAATGAGTTTAAAGGTGAGGACTTGAGTGGATTCAAGTTGAGAGTGATAAGCGTAGATTTTTTTAAGAGGGGATCCATCAATAGGAAGATTGGTGGACTTCCGGATACATATAGTCATGAAGGGAAATAGGGTTCAGAATCTAAGAATTCTTGAAACTCCAAGCATCTGCGAGGGATAACGGGAGGCCCAAAGGTCTCATAAGGAAGGTGGAAGATGGGGGTGTAGCTTGGTCTAGAAGGAATAGAATGGTGGTAGATGAATGGATTAGTTTCAACGTGGGAATGGGTTTTGGACCATAAGGGGCTCACTAGAAGGGCTCATGGAAATGACATGGTTGGGAGACTGTAGAGGAAGTAATCAAAGGAGTGGAAGAAACAATGGCAAGATCAGATGTTTGTTGGGATAGATTTTGGAGATGGGGATGTCTAATGAGGTATTTTGTTCCATTTTTATGATTTGAGATCGAGTGAGAACGGGCATGAAACATACAACAAAAAATTTGTGTTGGTTATTACTTACAATAAGAAAATCACATAGCAACAAAGTGTTAATTATCTTGTTTATTAGAAAGATGTTAAGAAGAAAAAATGAAAGGATCAGAGGGAACCTAAGAAATGCGGCCAATTTAAGGACGGTTTCATGATTTTTTGGATGGAATTCCCTTGGTATAACTGAAGGTACATGAGGCAAAAATTTGTGATGACTACCAATACGTGGCCAGATATAAGGGCCTATCCCCTCAGCACTTCACATACCGCAATGCCATAAGGGTGTCAGGCACTTAGCTGATATACTCGATAGTCAAAAAATATATAACGCAGACAGAACACCGTGGAAGATTTCCTATTAGGTGATGAAATCCCAATAGTTCCTCCTGGTAGAAGATGTTTAAGATGTGTAAATTGAGTGTGTGAGCTTTGGATGTGTGTGAAATAAGTGGATGCAAAATATTACCTCCTACAATTTAGACTGGGTGAGTAAGACCAAGTATGAAGGTGTTCTTTTTAAATCCAAAATCCAAATGTTCTCTTCGATGAGATGGACAGCAAACAAGAGAAGGGAGAGAAGATGCAAAAAGGATCAAATAAAGACAAAATGAGGAATACACAGAGTAAATTTCTATTTCTTCTTTTTCAATTTCAAGTAAACATGTGTCATTGATCCAAGCGAAGAAGATACATCAGTGCACAATCAAGAAGGATCCAAGCTCCTACCTGTGAGATTAGTGGAAAGACAATAAATGGAATAGGAAAATGAAAAATGACAATAAAATAAAGAACTCGTCAAATATAGAACGGTAGGCTTCCACCGAAATGTGCCAAAAATGTTTGATGAGATTTCTTCATCCTATTACAAGTTAATGAAAAGGAAACAAGAAATCAAGAAACTCAAAAACTATGGGATGGTTTAAGGCTAACTCTTGATATGCGATGGCGATGGATGATGAAGAATGTACATGCACGTAAAATATCCTCTCCGCTAATGAGCTTGACAACGTGCACAACAAAGAGAAACTAAACATGAAAATGATTAATAGATAAGATGGTGGGTTGCCTGAAAAGGTCAAGGTCAATCACGAGAAGTGATAGCTTCCTAAGATAGATGTCAACCCACTTTGATCACAAATATATGATATATGATGATCAATGAAAAGAAAGCACAGATAACATAGATCTCTATGATATACTAAAGATGATGCATAAGTAAATACCTGATTAACTGTAAATCTTGATAAAAAAAAAAATCAAACCTTCTCGGTCGCTAGCGACCTGAGACTGATTGGGGTACGGATTGATGGGGATTTGATGCAGATTTGGTCAAAAAATGGATGTAGGAAAGATGGATCTGATATGAGATGCTAGGTCTGATTTCAAGATGGTAAGCAGACATAAAGGATGTGAAGGGATACAAATTTGATGATGATATTGATCAGGTCACGATGAGTGGACATGGTCGATGGTGACCAGGGAAATATTAAGGACTTTGAAGAAGCTAAATGGACGGGATGATGGACTCTAAAGTAAATCAGGAAGGATGATGCATGCCAAACTAAAGGAACAAACCTTCTAGGGTGGATGATGGAACAATGTAAATGATTCTAAGAAATCTTTGGATCTTCAATTCTCCATGGATGGCATGTGAAGGATCTATTACAACTCCAAATGGGTGATGATTGGTTATAAGAGGAAGAGAGAGCACAACAAGCTCGTGAGATAGCTAGAAATGCACAAAAAAATTTCATCCATCTTAAGAGGAGGGTTGGAGGTGTATTAATAGGGTCAACTGTGACCTGCATGGGTCACCGGTGACTGCAGTAGTTACCGTCCACTTGGGACAATGGAGATGGTGAAAATCTCAAAAATGGAGATCTTAAATGAGGTCTAAAGTTAGGGGGTTATCCATTGTTTGATGAGTTAATGGTGCATGGGGGAGAATAAATGGTGATGGGAGGATAAGATGATACTAAATGGGTGGAGGTGGAATCCTAAGGACCATAAATAAGGGTATTTATAAGTGGAATTCTTAGGAAAGTGGATAGGTTAATGGGTGATTAAATAGGATTAGGGATGAATTAAAGAATATAAATAATAATTGGATTGAAATGGGATTAGGGTAGAGAAAATGGGAATTAAGAGGGGTAAATGGGGTTTAAGAGGGGAATAAGTATTTAGGAGGGAAATAGAAATTTGAATAGTGTGATAGGTATGTATGTGCAAGATGGCAATAAAGGAGAGTGAATGTGGGGATGGGGGATAAATGTACCAAGAATTTGTGTCTACATCATCTAAAGCAACAATATAGATGACTTCATAATTTCAATAACTTCTTTTGTGATGGGCACTCTTAGGAATATAATGATGCGGTGATTTATCTTGAGCTTTCTATGTGAGAGAGTAGAATATCTCTAGATGTCCCTAATAACTTATGATAGATATGTATTGACTTGAGACCATTCATATGATTCCTCGCTCAACTAATCTAAAAGTACCACCTAGGATGACTAAGCTAACTTACCCTTTTGAGAAAATGACCGTTAGAAGTGCAAAGGACATGTTTGTGGAAGGTTGGACATGTTTTTGACTAACCATGTACTTAACCTACAACCTTATCTAATGCGTAAAAGGAGCTTGTTTTGAGACAAGTGTGTGTGTGTGTGGGTATGTTATGTATGTATGTATGTATGTATGTCTGTTTTGAGATATTGTGTGTGTGTTTGTTTTGTAATAGGTGCAACGAATTTTGAGGAGTTGAGTTGTAAAATAGTCTATATCTAATAGAATTAGAATGTAGGATAGAGGAAGAGGGTGCTTAAAATTATTTATTTATATATAAATGGGATACGTGTCATAAAAATGGAAAATACCATATTGTCAAGTGTTTGGACAAAATTTTGAATTCTACAAGATTATAACTTTAACTCGAGTAATTTGGGAAAAAAGCTTATTTTCCTTGAAGCGTTGATGGTAAAGGGAGCACTTCTAATTTTTCATTAGTAGAAATAAATAAATCAAATAAGAAAAATATTAATAACTAAAATATACAAAAATTCAAACAAATGACCATACTCGTGATCTAATAACGAAATTGGACAACACAATTGTAATAGAAAAAACTTTGATATTTAAAGAATATTAATTATATAATCAAATACAAATAGGTGAGAGACGTTGAAAAGAGAAAACAATGAACAAATAGATTGCATCCAATAATTTAAAGATTCCTGATAGTATATATGTTCACATTTGTTTGGCAATGGTTCCATAGTTATGTAATATTTCTCTTAAATTTATGAGAAAGCACTAAAGAAAATGATTAACAACATTTAATAAACCATCATACATTTTAAAACTTCAATGATCGTTGTTATGTCGAATTAAATCCTTGTGTTTGATTAATATATTTAGTTTTTTTCATTTTTGAAATATGTATAGGAATAAGAGGTAACTTTGGCCATTTAAATTTTCATGGTTCTCTTATTTTCAGACTATTATTTTTTAGACGATATGATAGACTTAGAAATTATTTTCGTTACATACTAGAGACAAAGGGACGTGTGCATTATAATATTCAATATTATTAATTTCGAGGTTCATTGTTTAACGAATACATAGTTTTAAATTTATTTTTTATCTATATCAGTTACTTAAATTAGATTTGGATATGTGGAGACCCATCATTAGACTTCTTATTTCTATTTCCATCCCACCTCTTATTTTATTAAATGTGATCCCTTCCACTCCATACTTACTGCAAATGAGGTATCTTATTGTCAATTCACTCCACATTTAACATTTATTATTTTTGGTTACACATTTATGTGTGGGAAAAGTAAGTGTGGTTTTACAAAGTTCTTAAATTCAACATTTCAGTATTTAAGGATTTAGATTCTGTAGTAATTTTTTGTGTTATATTTTGAAGTATCTTGTCATATTGTTATATATACTTAAAAGCGGCCTTTTAAAATTTATTTAATATTATATATACATATATGTGTATTAAATATGTGTATATTTATGTTTTTGTGTATATGTGTACACATACTTGTGCATGTATGCATATACACATACACATACTTATGCATGTGTGTGTATTACACACACACATATAGTGTGTATATATGTATATGTGTGTGTACACACACACACACACATACATACAATACACATAAATATATACATATGTGTTTATTTGTTTGTTGTATTTTTCTATGTACGAGTGATTTATCTAATTAGGTGTTATTTAATTATTATGTTGAATTATAAAGTTTGAAACTATCCTTTGTTCATATATATGTCATCGTCTATAATATTTTTATGATTTCCTTATCCCATGTTGAGATCTTTTGTATGGTCCTCACCATATTACTTGTGCATTTCCTTTTATTAAATATGATCCCTTTCCAATTTTCCCATTTCTACTAGTTGGAAGTTGGCATGCATACAAATCTCTCGAAGTTTGAGTTCAATTTATCTACAAATTGATAAGTGATTAGGTTCATTTGATCAAGTACACTCAAGAACTTATCAATTTTGAGCTAGGACTCTATTGTGAAGCACTTATTGAAACTATTTTTTATGTAATTATTTTCTATTAACATATTTGTTCCTATTTGAAGGGTCTTATGAAGTAGTTGATTTCTATAACACACACCCACCCAAAAAAACCTTTAACGCTTGAGACTTACAAATTCAACATATTGCAAGAACATATGAACTGAAGCACATACTTTAAAAAAAAGTGACAAAAGGGTGAATAGATTTGGAGAGTCTTGTTTCATTATATAGATGTGTCATGATTATACAATTTTAACAAAGATCGTACCAATTGTCCTCGAACATTGCATTATTTAGTTCCATACTTTGAGGTGATAGGTTATACATCATCATATTTGAATTTCAAGTTCAAATCATAATAATATATTTATAACATCATTTAACTCAGATAATAGTCTTTTTTTCTTCTTATAAACTTATATATTAAGAGTATCAATAGTCTTATAATATGTGATAAAGTATCTTATAGACCTAAAAAAATACTTAATATTATAGACATTTCATGTCCTTATTTTATTGACTTACATTATTACTTCATTTAAAGTGTATTTATATGATTACTAGTCGCCAAATCTTAACCTAAAATATATACATTTAAACATAAATCTCTAATTTATAACTTAGTAACCAAGTAGCTTTCGGAATTGGCTCACTTAGCCTCAGCGACTGTTTTAGGTAGTTCGGATTGTGGGTTCAAATTTCACAATTTATTCGCAACATACACTAAGGGTTTTATGTGTGTTGTTCCAGGTTAACATTGATTACTGATGCTCACCTTATATTTAAAATTTACTTTTTAAAACTCCAAATTATTAGTTTTTTTTGTAATACCATGAGGTATCAGCAATTGAAAGGCACTTTCGAATAGCTAACAAATCTATGACCAGTACCAAGCGGCTACCATTATTCCCTTGGGGTGACAAACCAGGTCCGAACGGGGTGGCGTAGTTGGTTAAGGGCTTTAGACTCGTCCCATATAGGTCCCAAGGTCAATTCTCTCCCCTAGATTTATCTGATGTCTATTCATTTTTTGAAACTGCAAATTATTAAGTATTCACCAACTCCTTCGGATTGTAAAAAGAAAAAACCCAATGACCCAATATAATTATGCTCTCTACTTACCCTTTGGGCATTTTGGTTGTTGCCTACATGCAATTTTGTGGAACCATGATTTTTCCGATCGCTCCTACTAATATAACATTTTATATTAATATAATTTAAGAACTGTTCCAATAATAATTTATAAGAAAAAAACCATTAAAGAAAATCACTAGATATATTATCCTCCCCTAAAACCGAAAAACCATGATAAAAGTCGTTATTCATTGGATCTTACACAATTTTACAACTCAAAAGGATGCTCACAACTCACTCTTATCTTAAACGTTAATGAAAGACAACCCCAATCATCACATAGTGCCAACAAGTAGCTTATACATCGTTTGATAATCATTTGCTGTAAACTTTATATATTTTTGTACCAATATAAAACAAAGCTCTTGCTGAGTTGACCGGTAAATAATGCAATCACATTCATAATATAAATGGGTCCAAAAAGCAGAACATGTGCAACTTCAATGCAAGCATGGCGATTCTCTGCTGGGCATTGGATTCTTTATTAAAAAGAATAGTGACATTATATACGTCCTCTTCAAGGAAAGGTGATTCTCTTGTTGGCTTTGGATTCTTATGATAAGTTGGTGGTCTCTTTTCAGTTTAGCTTTTCAACCTTTGGCAGCTGGTACCCTAAGTTGGTTGGCACTTGGCATACTCATGATATAATAAAACTTTTATGCACAATTTGGATTTTAGTTCAAAGGAGTTTAATGCAATCAGGTATCTTTTGGGGGAAATGGAGGGGATGATTTATTCGGTTTCGACTATTGTTTTAGGTGGTTTAGGTCATGGATTCAATTTTGGAATTTAAATTTGATATATTGTGTGGGTCTATCGTACTTTACGTAAAAGTTATAGGAGTCGTGTCTTGTGTTAGGGAAAATCTAGATTTTATTTTGATAATTTAAAACAATTCGAATAATATTTTAATTAATATCAAAGTTTCACATTACAATAAGTAATTTATCATATAGAATACATATAACTATTAATTACATCTATTTGAAAAATGTTTGAGAGATATAAATCTCAAAGCTTTCATCTTAGATTTTTAGCATATTATAATTATTAATAATTTTACTATCATCTTTACAAAATTATTAATAATTTTACTATCATCTTTACAATTTTCTCACTAAATGGTGACGAATGGTGTCAAACTAGCTATATTAATGTGTAAGGCTAGAAAAAATATTTATGGAGGAAAACAATGGACTTCAAAGTCCACCATATAGCCAAGATTATACAAATTTTCGATGTCTTCTCCAATGGAAAAGGAGATTTTTTAAAAGATATTTAAATAGATATCAAATTCAAAATTCAAAATTACAAATGAACACACTCACATATACTAACTATTGCACATGTAAATGCAATTATAAAACCAATAACAAGAGAAATAATTGTTGCATTTTCAATCTCATAGAGGCATATGAGAAAACAACTTAGCAATTGCAAAGGCCCCATTTGCCATATTAGAAGCAGAGCTCATACAACAAAAAATTAAGTTGGTGTGTTGTTTCAAGACACCAACTTATTAAGTGGGAGGAATATAAATAAAGTACAAATCTTACTCTTATTCATGTTCTACAAGTTCTTATGTTTTGTGAACAACTCTGGTCAAATTTTTTAAAAGGTGTTCTTCTTTAAATGTTGTGCGTTAATTTTTTAAACAACCTTCTTGCAGAATTGGTCCAGAAGCTCTTTTACAATTTTTGGAATAAGGTGGTGGTCAATGTCACACAAAAAAAATTAGTGGTGGATTTTTTATCCTACTCCTTATATTAAATATTGATAGTTCTATCGGCTTAATTATTTCTCGCCACCACATTGAAGTTTCATTGTAAAATGTCTCTTAACATAATTAATAAAAAAAATTATATAATTTTATCAAAAACCCGATTTCTAATATTATGGATTGTGAAAGCCACAATTATTTATTCTTATATGCAACTGGTAGACTAAAATTATATTGTAGTTACTGAAATGTTTTCTCAATTGATAAGTTTGACTACTTCTTGATCATTAACTCTCTTCTTCATGTTTGTACGATTTTAATTTTAAGTTTAAATTTTCCTTTGAATTTTAAGATTAGTGGGGCATTTGTACATTTTTCAGAGGTTTATCGACCTAGTGTTTGGTTTGTGTTAGAGTTTTTCTATTCAAAGCTCCAAGTTACTAGGTATTTGTCGATCCCTCTAGATTATCAAAAATAAGATTACCCAATACATCTTCATATTTAAAATTAATTGTTAATCTTTAATTACTCATTTATCAAAACTTTAAATTGATGGAATCAAAATAGATTTTGTATATTATTCTATTTAACCTACTTTGGTATGCCGAAGCCGTAACTTAAATTTTGACATTAAAAAAATTAGAAAAAAAATCATAAAAAACTTGAATCTTCATAAGAAACATAAATTTATTTATTTTTTAAAGACTCGCAAGGAACTAAGCCTAAATATAATGAGGTTGTCCACATTTTTTTAATATAGAATCAATATTATACTGTATATTTCCATTCCTCGATCCAAGAATCTAGATAATTTATCCTCATTTATATTTATACCTTCCTTTAGAATAGATAATTTATCCTCATTTATAGTTTTTTTTGGATCAATGAATCTATTACAGATAATACTTTAACTTAATGGAGAGACTTGACAATCAGTTAAATTTTTAATTTCGCTCACCTAAATTTGCAGATCAGATTTTCCATATATCAAAGACTAGTTCCAAATTCTCCAAATGGCCAAATCTTTGGAGGAAATTGATCCAAAGATATCTCCAAAGAACATTTATGACAAGTTTGATAAAATGTAGGAGAAATTGTAACGGAAAAAATGGCGCTTCGTTATGTGGGATACGAAGCCATGTGAATTTGGAAGTATAGATAAAGAAATTTATTGGCTTGGGTAGGAAAGCTATTGTGGAGGAGTATAATTGATACTAATGGACACTATCGTTATCGTTATGGTTGAGAGATAGGGAAATAATTTTTTGATTCATCAACAATTCAACTTGGAAACATATGTGATAGATAGACTCTTTCTAAACAACATTTATTCTTCATCATCCACATCATAACCTAATAAAACACATATTTCTAAAACATAAATAATGCAAGGTCATATATATTTTTAATTACATTTCAAATTTAAAACAAGATAAATATAATCTATTGTATGTAAGTAAAAATATTAATGTAAATATTCCACAAATATTCCTCTACATCTAATAATTCTTATGTGGAAAACCTTAGTGGAACATAGATTTATTCAAAATAACACACATTAACTATTTTGGGGTGCCTTGTCTTTTCTAATTATTCATTTCACAAGGATTGTCGTCGACTCTGGATATATAGATGCATGGTAAAGTAATCAAGATCATTCATGGGCTATCAGTGTGGGACTCTTAACTATGGAAAAAAAAAGCCAAAAAAATATTTCGGCTTGTACTTCAAAATAATTAATTAATAATGGACAATTCTTAAACCTAAAAAAAAAACTCAATGTGTATTAATGTGAATCTTGCAAATAAATGATGTATGGTAAACTTCGCAATTCTTGTAGATGAATTCATTTTCAAATTCTCAATTATGTTTTAAAATATCAAAAATTCATCTTGTATTTTAGAATAAGAAATTAATGATAAAAAACTTTACTATTGGAATTATCCTTTATATTAATTAAAATAAAAAAGAGTTGCAAGAGCAGGGCGACTAGAAAACTCACAGGTCCCATAAAAAAATGCCATGTAAGCACTAGAAAACGTCCAAAGGGAAAACAAAAAGCACGAGAATTACAAAAATGTAGAGAGCACTAAACACAAGCCGTCGCTTTAGGAGGAGGAGGAGGATCATCCCGAGGTGGGAAGAACGCTCCACTTGACGGCTCAGCCGAAGGACGATCAACCTACCAGCCATCTTGATATGACATCTACATCTGTAAAGGCACAATAATTCCCCAACCAGGGGGCGAAGAGTCAACAAGTGTTTGAACTCCAAGAGGAGGAGAGGCCCACCATGGAGAAATTTCCACAGCCTTCCCCCTCAGAGGAGGGCTCCATCTAGGTCCGTAAGAGAACAGAGCTGAAGGGAAACCCTAAGGAGAGGTGGAGCGGTGGCTGCGTGAGTGGCTTCTCTAAAGCGGTCTTGCTGGAGGATGTTGTCGAGGCAGAGATGGCCGAGGTGGTGGTGGCAAAGGGTCCGGAGGGACCCGACTCATCGTGCATGGTGCACTCCCTCGGTGTGCGAGCAATTCCTACAAGTGAACAAATTCCAAAGAAACTTTTTTTGCTTGAGTTTGAATCTCGTCATAGACCTTTGGCACAAACTTTTGAGCAAGTTTGGGAGCCATTTCCACCACCAGTTGTAGCAGTCAACAATAGAAAACTTAGAGAAAATATGATTTAAAAAGTATTTAAGATGTGTATTAAATATGAATCTCATGAAAAAATATCTTGAAATTTATTTAACAAGTGTTTGAGTGTCTCGAAATTTTTGGAACATTGGATTAGTTTTTGTAATTTACTCTATTTGGTTGGAGCATATCTTCTTGATGTAGTGGAAAATTATTTCCATAAGATATATAGTATAGGGAAAAAACTTCACTATACTATCAAGGAGATAATTTAAGCTAATAACACGGGCACATGGGAATCACTTAATAAAAGTATGGTATAAGACGGTCGTTCGAAGGGTATGAAAGCATAACCTTAATGTTAGTTTTTACTTCTGATTATTCAATTATAATAGCCCCTCCTCGTTATATTATTAGAATAATAATACCCCTTAATTTTCATGTACCTTACCCATTTTTCCATTAGAATTTTATTTACCCCTTTTATTTCTACCCTAATATATCAAACATAAAATATATCATGTTTCCCACTCAATTATTATTTTCTTAATATACATTTTCTCTAGAAAGAGAGTTTGAATCCATTTAAGACCTTCTTCAAATAACTAAGATGGTGAAAGAATGTTATTTGTGTTGAAAAACATACTCAATTCTAGTTTTCTACCACCTTATTATTTCGTTGGTTAAAATTCCTAATTGAGATTTCCTTATTCAAATAGAGATTATAATTTAACTTTATGACCACACTCCTTTTACAATTTTAAAGTATTTAATTTTTAAAAACTAGGGTTCAAATGTTTTAATTTTATATTAAAATTAACCCTACCTCTCCTTTGGCCCACCTCTCTAACTTACCCCCAATACCTAATTCAAAATATTAATAAATTAAACTTTTTCTCCTCTTGATGTCTATCGGTATATTGACTTTGCTTTTATCAATTATAATTACCTCAATATAAATGAATGTGCTATGATATTGCCTAGCTAATAAACCCCTCGTGAGCACTGGAAACACATCTAATTCAATCTTTATGCCTTAAAACCTTCTTCAAATTTGACATTTCACATATGTACTCATAATTATGAGAAACTCATTGGTCTCCTCTACTAGTCTACTTCATCAAGTTAAATACATATTGTTCTTTAAAGAACAAACCAAAAATAATAAACATTTGATAGTCTTTTCTAAAACCTTATAATTCTATATTAATTATTTTTACTAATAAATTAGACTTATAGTCCTTCATATATATATATATATATATATATATATATATATATATATATATATATATATATATATATATATAGTATATATATATATATATACTATCACCAAGCTCATGAAGATAATATAAATTATTAATGGGATTATTCCTTAGACAAAACCCATATAGTTCAATCTTTCTTTCTAAAATATCTTCTTCAAATCGTGCATTTTACATATTTATAACTATGAAAAACTTACTAGTTTCCTTTGAATGAATCTCTTCTTTGTCATCTACATCTTGATCTAATAAAATACATGTTTACTGAACATAATGATGCAATGTTATAGACTTTTTTATTGCACATCAAATTAAAAATAAGATCATTGTGATATACTGGTAAGTAGAAAGATTAATCTAAATATCCCACAAATATTTCTCTAAATCTAATCATTCTTATGTGGAGAATCTTTATGGATCATAAATTTATTGGAGATAACACACATGATAGGCTATTTTAGATAAAATTCAATCTTTCTTTCTAAAATACCTTCTTTGAAACTTGCATTTTATATACTTATTCATAAGTATGAAAATTTTACTAGTTTCCTTTAAATGAATCTCTTCTTCTTCATCCATATATTAATCCAATAAAACACATGTTTATTGAACATAAATAGTGCAAAGTTAGAGAAAAAAATTTGCACGTCAAATTAAAAATAAGATTATTGTGATCTACTAATAAGAGGAAAAATTAATCTAAATATCCCACCTTCTGTCCTCTTGGGACTTATGCAAATTAAAAAATCTCCATTTAGATGATCCATCCGATTGGATCATTCCCCTTGAACTTGTGCATTTATAGTTTTGGAGTCATGTTTCTCCACTGGATAAAAGCTCCACCAGTTTGTACAGAGGATCCCCCTTGCCTTGATCTGAAAATGGAACTTGAAATTTTTCCAATACTTAGATAATTCTTAGATTGTTAACTTTAAAAGATTTCAGCTTGATCAAGAGTTCCTTTTTTATCAATTATGGGTGTTCTTGAAAGCCCCAAACTTAAACTGTTCTAAAAGATCAAATTAATCTTTTATTTTCCACTTAAGTTAAATATCTGAATCTATCACAAATCCAAATAAAATAATCATAGTTGAATTAAAATATGCACTCAATCTGAATATTTGGATTCCAAAATTAATGCAAGTGCATTCATTATCTGATTATGGGTTATGGATACTGAAACACTTAATTCAATCCAATTAATCTAGTTTCTGGCTTGACTTTAATAATTAATCAAATAAAATAATTTTAATTTTTTTATCTGATTAAAATCTTCTAAAAACTAAAATCAAATCCACAACACAAGATCTTGATAACGGAGTACACCTGAAGGCTAAGTCTCCAGATTCATAGAAAGTGAATCAATCCATTAAACATCTAATGAAGTACAATATCCATTCAATAATGACTTAATAGACCTTTACACCTATAAATTATGTGATTCTATGTCCTCTTGGAACTCTTCACATTTATCAGAAATATGTCCCAAGAACCATTTGTGGCTCCATTCAATATTTTCTTCTGATAGTTTCCCGTGAAATTACATTTGAAAAACCAGTCTACAACATGAAATATAAAAAACCTACATAAAATAGGTTTACGCTTCTGGAAACTATATGAAAATTATTAAAAACTTCTCTTTTTACTCCATGACCTAATTCAGCACTAGAAGTGGTTGGAAAATGCAAATCTATGTCTTACTCCTCGTGCCTGATCATGTGAAACTGCGATGTAAAAACACCTACATGGGAAAATATATAGAACTTCCTTTAAAAAAATTTAAATTTCTACAAATATATCAAAATTCGTAAACAATTTTTTTTTACACCATTACAAAATTCAAACTGTAAATCCCTTGAAAATGACGATCTCTACAAACTGGTCATTCATTGTCCATGCACAAACCTAACAAATGGTTCCTTTAAATAGAAGTGATCTCATACTCTATTACTTACTAAAACGTGGTGGGTTGGTAAGGATGATAAGTATTTTGGCATAAGTCAAGGGTTTAAATCCCCCTTCCATAGGTTTAGGCGCTCAATTTAGCCATTGACCCCATATTTGGTGGGAAACGGATAAGGTAAGCTTTTCAATAGCTTTTTGGCCACAAACTCCTCATTATCCAATGGTATTTATGCTTATTCACGTGGAATGGATTAAATAAATTATTATTATTATTATTATTTTATATTCAAGGTCCACTACAAACCTGCCAAGTTGTCACGCCCATGATATGACATTTTTCCACTGTCATAGTGTGCCACATCATCATTTGACCACAACTTTGACTATACATATCTTTCGCATACGAACTCAGATTTGGTCCGTTCAAAATGCGTCGGAAAACTTGTGATGAAGATCTATACCATGGAGCTAATTTTGACAACATTGTGATACCATCAATATTTCATTTTTTCCAACTTCCACGTGTCACCTTTTCATTGGTCCACTTGTTGACCTGTTGACCAGGGTTGACCCATTTATGACCTTAAATTTGACCGGCGATAGAAATGGCATACAAAATTTTATTCTAAAGTTCAACTATACCATGTAGAAAGCTCTCAGATATGTCCTTCAGCATGGTGTCCATGTTTAGGGAATTTTAGGGTATATTTGCATAGTGAAAAATCCTCTGGATCACTCCTCCCCGGTAAGACCATTTTGACCTCAAAATAGAAATTGACTCTACTGAAATGTACACACATTCTCTGCATATTACAAACACATAACCCAATTTATAGCATGGTAATTTTCCCAAAAATTGCAATAATTAAAAACCAATAAAAGTAATTTCACCCATGGCTTATACTGCAATTGATATGACATTGTAACGGCCATATTCTTTTTTGTACATCCTAATCCTACACTCACCACTCACCATTGTCAATAATGCAAATGTAACCTACATTCACAACTTTTTACTGCAAAACTTGTACATACTATTTACAACTATATCTGATAGTTACGAATATTTAAGCCTATCAATAATACTTACACATGTGTAAAAATCATGTATAGCAAAGAAAGAGTTTGTATAAGTTATGCACTTACAAACAATGCCTACATGCCACAAATTGGACAATAACAACATACTAACTACAATCCAAAAATAGACATTTGACCAATGATCATGCCCACAGAACTGTAAATGTTGCTTGAAAGATGAAGTTGTAAAATCTATCAAAAATAAAATTAGATCAAGTATTTTAAACATGTCACTTGATTATCTTCATCTTCTAGGATACTTCACCAAAACCAAAGAAGAATGTTTTTTTTGTTACTTATCCTTTTTCACAATTTAACAGGATTTCCAAAACTACTTTGTTATTTTGTATGTATTCCACAAATCAACTATGCAAACATAAAACTTATAAATTGTACTTACCCACCTTACTCAACATACTGTGTTGTTTAGGGGGTTGATTTAATTCAGTTTTTACATGTGCCACTGAAGGGGTCATAATAATTGGTTTTAAAACTGTGATCCTTTTTAACAAATTTTAATTTATGTTCTGGATGTAGCTTCCAATATTTTTCAATTTCATGACCTAGTTTCTTACAATGACCACAACAATCTTTGATCCACTTTTTTAAGATCCACATTTTTAGGAACCTTACATTGACTACTCTTAGTTGATCCAGGGTTAGTAGAATGAATTTTCTCAATTTTTTGCAATATGGACTTCTGTTTCTTACATTTGGCCACACAATGATTAGACAACCCACAAAACTGTGCAAGGGTAACTATTCAACACTTGAAAATCATAGCCAAATTTTTCCAATGTAGATAAGGGGGTCAATTTGTTTACCTTTCTTTTTAGAACTATGGTAAAAAAAATTTGGATGGATTTCTATACCTCTCCATGGTTAATTCTTACTAGATCCTCCTGATGAGGATGAGCCACTTGATGCTAGCAGGGATAACACTTGGCTGTCAGAATCTTTGTCTTCTTCCAACTGATCTTGGAACTCTATCTAATCACCTTTTCCCATGCACTAGCATATCCCATTCCTACATGTCGAGGCATTTTCCTCTACCAAGATTGGGTTAGTTATGCCTTGGTTGTTCTTACCAAGGCCAATTCCATTAAAACCCATATTACTTAAAATCTTAGATTATATACGTTTAGTATTTTTTTCAAATTCACCAAGCAAACTTTCCAAATCTAACTTAGTTTTAGGAGAGGAATTAAGTGTTTTCATACTTAGCTGTTCACTCATTCTTTCATAGTGGATGCATCAATAGTAATATGCTACCTCCTTATTAGGTCCTTCAATCTACAACACCATCAAGAGATCATTTGTGGATTCTAGCTCTTTTTCAATGTGTCAAGTTTCTCCTCTAGAGTTAACACCTAACATCTCAAGAAGGCATTATCTTCCTGAATCTAATGATTACATGGTTCAAGATCTTCAAAATTGGTCTTATTGGACATCTTTCCCATGATTTCGATGCACATGTTCCTCCAATCTCTGCACACTTCCAATGAAAGATCAAGCCAAAATGTAAAAACCAATACTAAACCAAATCAAGAGCTAAACCAACTCTAATACCAAACTTGCTAAGAGATTAGTAAGTTTACAAGTGTGATCACTTGCTCTGATACCAAACTTGATCTAAAAATGGTACTTGAAAATATTTCCAGTACTTAGAAAATTCTCAAATTAATAAGTTTAAAATATTTCAACTTGATCAATAGTTCCTTTTTTATCAATTATGGGTGTTCTTGAAAGCCCCAAACTTAAACTGTTCTAAAAGATCAAATTAATCTTTTATTTTCCACTTAAGTGAAATATCTGAATCTATCAAAAATCCAAATAAAATAATCATAGTTGAATTAAAATATGCACTCAATTTGATATTCTGGATTCCAAAATTAATGCAAGTGCATTCATTATCTGATTATGGGTTATGGATACTAAAATTTACTTCAATCCAATTAATCTAGTTTCTGGATTGATTTAATAATTAATCAAATAAAATAATTTTAATTCTTTTATCTGATTAAAAGCTTCTAAAAATTGAAATCAAATCCACAACACAAGATCTTGATAACAGAGTACACCTGAAGGCTAAGTCTCAAGATTCATAGAAAGTGAATCAATCTATTAAAAATCTAATGAAGTACAATATCCATTCAACTAATGACTTAACAGACCTTTACACCTGCAAATGAGTTGATTCATACCTCTTGTAACTCTTCACATTTACCAAAAATATGTCCCAAGTCCATCTGTGGCCCCTACAATATTTTCTTTTCATAGTTTCCTGTGAAATTAAGTTTGAAAAACCATATACAACTTGAAATATGTACAACACCTAAATAAAATAGGTTTACATTTCTAGAAACTAGATGAAAATTATTAAAAGCTTCCCTTTTTACTCCATGACCTTATTCAGACGAGAAGTGGGTGGAAAATGTAGATCTCTGCCTTCTCTTTGTGGCTCATGCTATGAAACTGTGATGGAAAAATGCCTACATAGAAAAATATACAAAACTTCCTATAAAAAACATTACTTTTCTAGAAATTTATTGGAATTTTGAACAAATTTTATTTTTCCACCATGGACAAAATTTGGACTGTAAGTTCCTCGAAAATGGTGATATCTGTAAAGTGGTCATTTGTTGTCCATGCACAAACCTACCAAAAGGTCCCTTTAAATAGAAGTAATCTCATACTCCATCACTTGCTAAAAAGTGGCAGGTTGGTAAGGCTGATAAGTATTTTAGCACAGGTCAAGGGTTCAAATCCCCCTTCCATAGGTTTAGGTGCCTAATTTAGCCATTGACCCCACATTTGGTGGGAAAGGGATAGGATAACCCTTTAAATAGTTTTTTTGGCTACAAAATCCTCCTTATCCAATGGGATTTATGCTTATTCACGTGTAATGGATTAAATAATTATTATTATTATTATTTTATATTCAAATCCATTACAAACCTACCAAGTTTGACACCCATAATATGACATTTGTCCACGTCAGAGTGTGTCATGTCATCATTTGACCACAACTTTGACTATGCATATCTTTCGCATATGAACTCAGATTTGGTCAAAATGTGTCGGAAAGCTTGTGACGAGATCTATACCATGGAACTAATCTTGAAACATTACAAGACCATCAATTTTACCTTTTTCACCAACTGACATGTGTCACCTTGCCACTGGTCCACTTGTTGACATGTTGACCAGGGTGGACCCATTTACGACCTTAACTTTGACAGGTGATAGAATTTGCATACAAACTCTGATTCTAAATTTCAGCATACCGTCAGAAATGTATCGAGAAGCCCTTCAACATGGTCTAGGTTTAGGGAAGTTTAAGGAAGATCTATACAGTGAAAAATCCTCTAGATCATGACAGGTATGATTTGGCTTTGAGGTTGCATTGCTTGAGGAACCCATGTTAATTGAATGGGAATTCATGACAGTATTCATGCTTGAAAAATTGAGTATATAATATTTCCTCATTGATTCAAACTCTAACTTCAATTCACTTTACATTTGAGGTTGAGGTTACTTTCTGGTGCTTGAAGATTGTAATTAAGGTAATCCATACTCACATTTTCCTGAATTTGAGTGATTTCTTCTGATACATAAGAATATGGTGACTTAAAATATATATCTTCCTTATTAGGAGTCATTCTTGGAGTGGTTTGACCCTTTCCTTGGCCTCTAGTTGATCTCCCAATCATGATGTACAGTTTGGGTCTTGAGATATAAGGATTAGGGTATAAATTTAGGGTTTGGGGTGTCATATTTTTTGGTCGAATAAAGAGAACCACTCAGAACAAACCCTAACTAATTTTTGAGTATCTTTTTGAAAATTTAAGAAACTTAAAAAAAATCTCAAAATTGCAGCCTAGGTAGTGAATTTATGAAAAATATTAAAATCGATATAACTAATGCAAAACAAATCAAAATATCTTGAAATTTGGAGAGGATTCTACTTGAATTAGTTCACAACATCAAGTAAAAAAATAAAAATAAATGTTATTTGCTATGATCCTTATGTGTGGATTTCACTAACGCCTAAATTTTTGGTGTAATGGTTCATTACATTTGGGATCATATCCTCCACCTGTGTTTGAATCCCACTTGGTTATTTAGGCCATGTAGTAGGTCCTTATGGGATGCCTAAACGTGGGTGAAGCGGGGATCTTACGTATGGGAGTGTGGGCACAGACCCAACCCGAGGTCAAGATCTACAAAAACATAGTGGCATGATATGATCCTGATGTGTGTATTTCACTAACACCTTGAGGTTTTGGTGTAATGGTTCGTTACACTATCGTTTTAGAGATACAACTGAATCTTCATAACTATGGTTTTGACCCAATTCTAGCTGAGATCAAATTTCTAATACCACTTTTAATGAAATTACTTAGATAGATATGAATATTAGCATAAATAAAACACCAAAGAACACAAAAATAGAGATAAATGATCACAATATGAACGTATAATGAATTATCCACTTCAAGGGGGAAACCTCCTAACCATACAATAAGGCTCAAATTCTCAATATGATGATAATATCCTACTCTATAACCCCTATATATAGTGTAATCTATTATGCAAAGAACCAAGGCCAACCCACTAATCATATGAAAGCATAAATACATATGATATGACATGATAAGAGACTATGTTAGCCACATGTCGACTATTGATATCCTAATATATGACCTAGGGTTAAGGGCATAGAAAAAATAGTATGTTTGCATTGTCATATATGGCTAGCGAACCTAGAAGTTATGAAGAAGCCAGTCAAAGGAAAGAGGGGTTGATGCTATGAAAATTGAGATGATTTCAATTTGGTAGCAGTCTTTAGCATAAACAAAAGGCTTCCACTATAGCTAAAAAACATTAGGTTTATAGTTATGCTATGAATACACTTGCTAAAAAAGTGTAATATTTCGCGATTGGAGAATTAATCCAATAGAAAACAACATTTCTATAAAATACATTGATTTCCTTTGTGCAGAGGACTTTTGTGTTCAAGTTGTACTACTGCATTGTATTAATAATATATTTGATTGTGTCATCCTCTAAATGGTGTTTTATACTCTAGAAGATACCGCAAATCTAATGAAGTCCCTTTGGATGTTTCACCACCACATATGAATGTAAAATACAAAAACTTGTGTATGTCTAATGTTTGCATTACATTAGAGAGAATATGTATAAGGCAAGCCTTGTGTAAAAGAAAAACACGACACTTGCATGTTTGTAGGCTTCACAAAACACATACAAGACTCTAACACAAAACCAATTCCTGAACATTATATATAAAATATTAAACGCATACATAAACATTATGCACTACTCGAATTAGCTAATTTTCATATTTACTAATATTTTTTAAGGTGCCATGAGATTGCAAGCAAACTTGAATTTTTTTTCATCACAAATCATTCAAGAAGCATTTCCCTATTGATTACATGTGTTTTCTCTCTTACCCTTACTACAATATTATACATCTATGTACTTATTACTTATTTGCCATTAATGAATAGAAGTTCCATTTCTTTCTAGCAAGTAAGACCTCTACTACATCATTGCGTGTTTGGTTCATCACATTAATAACCCATGCACACTTTTCATAATCCTTACAACTATCTCTAATGCAATATTGTCCCTTAGAAATAGTCTTAGGCTCTGTGGTGCAAATCATATATTGCAGAGAAGTAAATTTTTCTCTAACAATTCATATTGTGCTTGCTACAAAGCTTCTACCTTGTACTTTCCTTATGACTAAAACTACTATGTTTTTGTTATGAATGTGAAATTCAACAAGTTTTCATGAACTAGGATTGTTTAAGGTGCATGATGAACACCCATTTTGGATAGGTAAATAATTTCTCCGTATGGCTACATCACATCATCTCAATTGCATTGGGAATAAAATTTCCAAAAAAAACATGAAACACTATCATTCCATGAAAATGAAAATTTTAAGATCTCTTTCAAAAAAAAATCAATGCCGCTACTCGATACAAGGTCTACAAGAATTTGTAAATAGTATGGACACAATTAAAATGTTACTTTCAATTTGGTGACTATGCCAATAAGGTATTAGTGTGGGATTGGATGATTTGGTTTTAATATGTGATGTGTCATGTAGAAATGAATTTATGAAGGGGGTGGAGAACATACTAAACAAAAAATGTAGAGCTAATGAAGAACATGGGAAAAGTGTTAAATTTTGGTAGTCTCGAATGTGCAAAAAACTTTAAGTGAAGTGTAAGAAATAATTATCAAGGTCAACCCACTTTCAAATTTGTAAGTTTTTATTGTTAGAAGTAGAAATGCTTGAGCTATAAGTAAAATGAATATGGCCTTCACATATTATATTCAATGGTTCTTACTCATTTAATTGTGATGGAAAAATGGTTCATTTGAGCTTTATGCTTTGATCAAATCGTCGTTTGTTCACGGACTATAATCTTGTGCTACATGTATACATTCTCTTCTTTCAAATGGCTCTTGGGTGAAATTTTTGGATTGAAAATACCAAGAATGCTTGAAATATGTTACATTATTGATAAGAAAGTTGCAATAATTCAAGAGTATCGAAGGAAAAATACTTTCAAAGACCTTATTTGTATACATTTTATTGAGTGAGTTGGTTGGCTCCATGTTTTGACATGTCATACATTTCTTTTAATGGCTCATGTATGAAGAAAACCTTTAGGTCGATGTTATGTAATTTACATTTTAGTTTATTTAATTACATTATGATTAAGATTTGATATTAGTTTTTACTTTAAGTAAATGAAATCAAATTTGTAAAACAATTAAAAGTGCAAAACATATCAAAGAAGACATGAAAAATATCATTCATTAACCATACACTATTTTCAAATGAATGAGTGATGATTTTAAAGTCGTGGAAGTAATTTGAAGATGTACCAAGAAAGATATCTAACTTGAAGTAGTAAAACATATATTTAGAGAAAATTGTATGGTTTTTTTTTTGAAGTAAAGAGGAAGAGAGGAAACACTCTTGGAAAAAATAAATATAATCATCCTTAAGCCAATTAATTATTATGTTAGTAAAATATCACTTTCATTTAATGTTGCCGATAAAAACGATATACAATAAAACCAATTACATGCCTATCTTTTATGAGTTTATTTAAACTATAAAGATATATTTTCTTACATTTATATTGATTCTATAATGATAGGGGTTAGTTCGGGTTGTTGCCTGCCAGCAAGGGTCACGTTGCTCAAACGGGAGAGGGCCTATCTATATCTCCTCCAACAACTAGTTGACTTTCGTTTCTCAAAATGGGAATGCTGGACCAAGGAGAGGACCAAGGAGAGGACGGTATGCTAGCATACCATCCTCTCCTTTGTCCCCTCTATTCTCTCTATGCTAGCTGAACCAAGGAGAGGATGATATGCTAGCTGGATGGACTGTACGAATTCTATTCATGTTGGACTAAGGACTATACGAAGTGCTCTCTGGATGAGTGGTTGACTAAATACAAATTCTCTAGGGGCAGTTTGGCTAGGTTGGGCTATATTAGATAGGATAGTTCTGTCGCCCCCTATTTGAACTATGGGGCACTCACCCCCATGAACGATCTATCTGGTTATATGACTATCTAGAGGGTGAGGGAATATCTATAGTTATAGTAGCCCTCGCCCTCCCAAGCATGACATGAATGCCCATAGAGTTTATGGGTTGTTGACCTCTATCTAGACTCTGAACAGGGGGCAGGGGCGGGCAGGAGGGGGGTTATATAATCTATAGTTGGACAAGCCCTATATAGAGTATATGCTCTCTCACGCCCCCACCCTTGAATGATAGGATCTCTTTGGGATCCTCATATCTATATATGGTGCGCCCCCTAGGCTTCAATACCCTCGATATCAATCTCTAAAGAGGTGGAGGCGGGGGAGCCTAAAGACATCTCCGAAAGAGAGGAGTATGGTTCCCCTCTATCCCCCTTAACTTTTATCTCTCTAGAGGGAGATGGGGTCGAGACTGTATTCTTTTAATAAGCACGCCCATTGGAGTTGGAGGGTGCAATTGTTAGTTTATTAAATTAGTTAGAGTTGGCCTTTTTTTAATTTTAATTTACTCAATTGTCTAAATTTTTATTTTCTCTTTTTGTGTTTGAGGAAGGACCACATTCCCAACCCCTCCAAGGTAAAAGTAAAAGGATAATAACTATATAATAAGTATTTAAAGAATAAGTGGGGGGTGGGTCTCTCCACGTCATTAGATCCGATCCCTCAATAGATAAGTTTTTTTGGTTGGATTTAGCGATCTCTTCGCTCTAAGGGCTAAGAAAAATTAATGAAGACAAAAATGAAGATACTAAAATCATACCTATTGGTTGAGAACCCCTTTTTGATGGATATGAGCTTCTAGATAGTGGGTGGGGAAAGTTCGACAATAGAGAACCTTCATTTGCTACTCTCTTCACCACTGTTGAAATATGTTACATTACTGAAACACAATCTAAAGAGAAAGTTGCAATGATTCAAGAGCCTCTAAGGAAAGTTACTTTCAAAGACCTTAGTTGTATACATTTTTATCGAGTGAGTTGGCCAACTCCATTTTTGGACATGTTTTACATTTCTTTTAATGGCTCATGTATGAAGAAAACCTTTGGGTCAATGTCGTGTAATTTAAATTTCAGTTTATTTATCGGCATCATGATTAAGATTTGATATTAGTGGTGCTTTAAGTAAATGAAATCAAATTTGTAAAACAATTAACAACTCAAAACATATAAAAGAAGACATAAAAAATATCATTCATTAACCATACAATGTTTTCAAATGAATGAGTGATGATTTTAGAGTCATAGAAGTGATTTGAAGATGCACCAAGAAAGATATCTAACTTGAAGTAATAAGACATGTATTTAGAGGCAATTGTATGATTTTATTTTTAAAAGTAAAGAGGAAGAAAGGAATCACTCTTGGAAAAATTAAATATACTCATCCTTTAGCTAATCAATGATTATGTTAGTAAAAGATCACTTTCATTATAATGTTGCCGATAAAAAAAAAATACAATAAAACCAATTACATGCATATCTTTTATGAGTTTTTTTAAAATATAAAGATTGATTAGCTTACATTTATATTGATTTGTCTTTTTAATAAGCACGCCCATTGGAGTTGGAGGGTGCAATTGTTAGTTTATTCAATTCATTGGAGTTGGCCATTTGTTTTTATTTTAATTTACTCAATTTTCTAAATGTTTCTTTTCTCTTTTTGTGTTTGGGGAAGGGCCAGATTCCCAAGCCCTCCAATGTAAAATTAAAAAGAGAAAAAAAACTATATAATAAAGCATTCAAAGAATAAGTTTAGGGTGGGGCTCTCCAAGTCATTAGAGTCGAGTTCACGATAGATAAGTTTTTTTGGTTGGTTTTAGTGATCTCGCCGCTCTAGGGGCTAAGAAAAAAATGAAGACACTAAAATCATAACTATTGGTTGAGAGCCCCTTTCTTATGGATATGACTTTGTGGATAGTGGGTGGGGAAAGCCCAGGGACAAATCTCTCTTCACAATTGTTGTCTAAATTTCATGTATTTTTGGTGTATATATTAATTTTATAATTTATGTGTAACCTTCATACTCGTGTGATTTTGTATATGATTCATGTACCTTAAATTGGTTTAGCACTTGAGAAATACTCCATACCAAATTTTTATTGTAAATAATTATACTATTTTACTATGTCGAAGGCGTTCCCCCTATGGGAAACGCCCTTCTAGTTGTTTCGGTGACTATGTTAAATTTGACAGTTTGATGGCCATCTCGACGTTTTTTTGTTTACCGACTATTTTTACCAGTTTTTTTGGGGTTATTTTTAAGAGTCGGATGTTGCTTTTTCATTTTTTGATGTGTTTAGATTTTCTTTTCCAACTATTTTTAATAGTTTGGTTTGTTGTGTTTAGATTTGCTTGCCTTTAAATACTCGACAACCACCAAGGATATTTTTGCAGACAACGATGAAGGATTTGAATCCCAATCTCCCAAGGACGCATCGGGCTCTGTTTCATTCTGCACAATAAGTTCTTTGTTGCCTTTCAACTTTATTCATAAATATGGTAATGATGTGATTTCCTGGTGTGTCTTTAATTTTGTTGGGTTTATGGTAAGTTTGAACTCTTCATTTGTGTGTTTTTGTGAATTTGGGTAATTTTGATGATCACAAAGGTGAAATCTATAGAGAATTGTGGAACCTATGTGGTGTCTAGACGCCATACAAAATTTTGTCCATGTATTTGGTTGTTGAAAATACCCACCAATAGCTCTGTCTAGGTGAGAACAAGCTAAATCAACCCCCCCCCCCCTTTTTTTAACAAGTCATGGACTTTGCACAATAGGGAAGCATATGAATAGTTCACCAAAATGGCTAAAAGATCGTGGACTTATGGATTGTAATGATTTTGGTTTGTTGTGGTTGTAAGTGCCCCTATATAAATGTATGCACCATATGGTAGCATACAGAAGGCACGTGAACTGTTTGGCAAAATGTCTGGAAAATTAGTAATGTGTAATTTGTTTTCCTTCTACTCTGCAACCTCTTCTCATGGAATATCATAATTGCAGCTAAGACAAGACATGTGCATCCTCACATAGCATTGATGATATTTTACTAAATGAAACCAACAATTGCCTAATCCATTCATTTCACCTTTGTTAACACTCTACCAGCCTTTGTAAAAAGTGGAGCTTTGAAACCGGATTTATGCAATAGACCCTAACCATGTAAGCTTTTAAGATAGCATTTATATATTTTAAAGTTTCCAGGTTCCTTCGTAAAAGTTCCAAATACACCTTGATGTGATTTATCCCAGTCTAATTTACTTTTTCATCCTTTTATTATTTATTTGATATGCTTCAAAATTATTATCTAGGGGTTTCTACAAGTGGTTTAACCATTATTTATTCATTGGGTTTTCTACAATTTTTTCCACTGTTATTTTATTCATTTGAGGTGTTTGTCTCACCACCCTTTACCACAGGGAATCTTGCCATAGAGGTAAATATGGCCTCAATCAAGTGTAATCTAAAGAGTTGCCTAGATTGGTTTCCCTTCAATGACTCTTGTACTCCGAACTGAAGAAGTTATCCTACGATTGAGAGTTGACCTCGGGTAGCTGATAGCCTTTTGTAAATGCCTTTGGATGATTTGAACCCAAACAGATGCAAACAATTTCTGGTTTTGAGATGGATGTTGTTGATTTCTTGATGCAAATAGAAAGTATGAAATGTAACTTAAATGCTTTTGATTTCTTGATGTTCCCTTACATGAGTGCAAATGCTTTAAACGCAAAATAAAGAACAACTAAGATTGCTCAATATGAGTGCATTACACAACTCGGAGGCAACTCCAAACTGTGCAAAATTAGCATCTACCACAAGCCTTTTAGATATAACTTAAAAGTTTCAAACAAATTCTTGCTCTTATATACCAATCATGCATAGAATGATTCCTAAATACTGTAGATTTATCATGCCAAAATACCCACTCCAAACTTGTTTGCAATATCTGTAGAAATTGTAGCTAAATTTGCTTTGAAACTCTTCTTTAAATTGTACAAATTTTCTTTCGAAAATGCAAGGCTGAAGTGTATAATATATATCAAAATTCAAAGGGTTATGACTAATTTATGACTATGTGCTAGGCTTATTAAGCTTTTATAGCAAGTGTGAATACAGTGTTTATGCAACATGAAATTGTTAGTTGTCCAATATTTTCTTAGTAGTCTTATAGCTATATGCCATTGTGATAGAGATGGATCAAGGAAACAAGAAGCATGGTTTGACAAAGTAACATATCTAGTTTCTTTCTTTTCAATTATTAATTACCTTGTGAACTGAATTTAAGATTGTATTGACAATATATTCATATTGTTGCTTACAAGTAAACTATGGGTAAAGATCAGCTATGTCCACCTACCCTATAGAATTGACATAAATGCGAGTTTACTTGAAAAACTTGGACAACAAACCAAAGCCCTGGACTGTAGTGTAAATAACGTCTTGAGAGTAGTAAATGGATATAAAACATGAAAACATGCAAACAATATATTTTAAACGAATTTTTCTTTATCTAAAAGAATAAATGAACATACAACTTACAACACGATCACGAATGACATTTCAGAGCAGGTGTTTTGTTGTTATTTGAAATAAAAACATTGTTGTAACCTTAATATTTTATCAGAATGGAAAAATATTTATTTCATGTTGTGTTCTTTGTTCTTGCTTTTAACCATATCTATCAGTGTACTTGTTGAAATGAATATATCATTTCTAATTCTTCCTCTCCAACTCCTCATGTAGCCTCACAAGGACTTCGCATCGATGCTTTATCTTTTGTTGGGGTTATGCACTACTTTTGCAACATGTTATTGGGATTATAGACTTCATCTACCCTCACCATACTCCTCATTTAACTTGGAGCAAGAAGAGAGGAGGGAGCAATACTACTATCACTCAACCCATCATAAATATACACTCTACTTTGATAGCACCTCCACTACTACTTTACTCAACACTTCTTGTAACCAAAGCAAAATTGTCGTTCAATGGGTATCAAATGTATCCATGTTTATCGGAAATAAAAATGCCAACGAAAGGCTACCATTCATGATATAAATACTGCAAATGTATACATGTCTTGTTATGTGTACATAGGTATTCATGTATTTGATGTTGTAATATATGATTCGCAACTTTATATGTATGAATCTGTAACAAAATTAAATGTACACATACGACCTTTCAATGTAATGTTTCATCTATATTCCTACACTACCACTATCAATCACATGCCTTATTGAGTGTACAAAACAAGTTTTTTCAACAAAAGACCAACCAAACAACCGTTGCAACACTAACACACAATTACCCCGAAATTAATACAAACCACATCAACTATAGAAATAATTAACTATCGAAAATGGTATCAAATGTATTCATGTACGAATTTGTAACGAATTTGAAATGTAGAGAGAACCTTTAAATTAAGTGGTTCATCTATATTTCTACACTTAGAAAATCAATCACACCCCTTATCAACATCAACTACAAAAGTAATAACTATCCCTCTAAATCACATAACATATACCATTGGGCATACACATTGCATTCTACACATTGGATTGCTACTTTTTAATCCTATAACTGTTAATTCATTAGAAAATTAATAATAATAATAATAATAATGACACCTTTGTTTTGAACCATTTAATACGAGATAAACATAATGATATTATTAGCCGCATATGTTTCTTAAGATCCGAAATCGAAACGAGATCCTTACGCATCAAAGAAGTCCGAGTCATGTATGCCACGTCATCACGAAGGACTGACAATTGACAGCTGACTTCAATACACAGTTGACAGCTGGTTCCAAATGCCTATTATCCACAGTGCCCGAGAAAACCACGGGCAACCGTTTAAGATTTCCCCGTTCCGTTGAATCGATCCGTTCAAGTGATGTCACGTCTCGATGGGCGTATACGAACGTGAATACTGACAAAACCAGCTGGATGGCGGTTTCAGGCAACCCGCCCGAGAAGGCTTTAAATTTGGCGGTCATTAAAAATTAGTTTTTTGAAATTTGGTTTCGGTCATTGTTTTACGGTTGGTTCAATTAATCCTGTTGTGGATTCATTTAACTGAGAATCTGCTGTAAGTTTAATCAGTTAAGAATTAGTTGCGGCCCTGCGAGTTTAATTAACTGAGAATTCGATTGAACAAGTTAAAAGTTATAAGAGGTTCACCTGTGTTAGAGCTTCACAGCTCAATAATACTACACTAACCTCGATTTCCTATAATTAACTACTCAAAATTTTAATTTTACAAATATTTTACGGCTAAAAACGCCAAAGATGTTTGTAAAGCCGTCAAATTCAAGTCTACACCAGAGAGCTGCTGTAAAATACCATATCCCTGTTCAGATGACAGAAATTTCGTGAGGCGGAACCGAGGCAAAATTCTGTGTATCTAGAAAAACGATGCTTCCGATGCATAAGTATTAACTATTAGGGTTTGTTATTTATGAATAAAAGAGGCCAAACAGATCTGAATCTCCTTATGTTAAGTTTTTTTTAATTTTGAATTTATAGCGGGCGTAAATGTTGTCGGGATTCTGGTGTCGCAAATACAGAGAATATTAAGAAAAGCAGCTGTAATTTGTCCGCATTGTACTTATTTTGCCATACCTGTATCTTGTAAGGACAATTTTACAGGGAATTTTTCGCAGCCTGTAGAGTTAAACGGGAATGTTGAAAACTCTGTTCTCGTCTCTCCCTTTGGCGGTTTCTGTCTCTACAAAACCGCCGGCTGTTTTGTTTCACCATCGTACAAAGTATACGGGAGATCGTATAAGTGTATGTACGTATACGATTCGATCGAAATATTTGGCATAACCCCACTATAATAAACAACTAATATTCCGGGAACTTAAAATCGTGTTAATAACTATGTTCTATTTGGTTGAGGCGGGGATTTAGTGCCTTAAAACGTTCACTATAATACTTTAACCATGGAAGATAAGTGCAACATGAAAAGTTCAATAAGAATATGTATGATTGCGATATGGGGAAAAAAGGGGAGTTGTGTTGTTAAGATTTTTTTTTACTTAAATAGATAGATGAAATGAAGGATGAGGGAGGCTCTATCCCACAAAACAAAACAATGCCAATTGATAAAGGGTACCATTAACTAAGGGAGTGGAGAAATCGGTTACTAACTTGATTCCAGAAAAGAAGGGAGTGGGAGATGGCTTACAATTAACCTTGTTAAACCTAACAAAAAAATCAAGGGCATATTTGTGTTGAACAATGGTGATCCCCGAGGAAGACTACGTGATCTAAATCCCAAGGAAGTAATGAAGCAAACCCAAGTCGGTCATGAAGAAATTGTTGGCTAGGGCAGTCTTGATAGAATCAATGATCGAGGAAGAGTTGCCCGTATTCAACAATTCATCGACGTACATAATTAAGATAAGCATAGACTCGTCTTGTCACAAGATGTAAACATCTGGGTCAGAGTGACACCTAATGAACCTAGAATTGAGAAGAAAGCAATCCATCTTGGCATTCCAAGCCTGAGGGGCTTGTTTAAGGCCATAGATAGACTTCATAAGTTTGCAAACCTGGGAGGAATCTTGGACATAACCTGATGTATGTTCCATAAGGATTTCTTCCTCTAGGTCACCATAAAGGAAAACACTCTTAACGTCCATTTGGTGGACATCTCATGTGTTAGCGTTAGCTATGGATAGGGTCATTCGAATAGAAATCATCTTGGCAACAAGAGAAAAGGTCTCACAACAATCAACCCCAAGAACCTGGGAGAAACCCTTAGCTACGATTCGCACCTTGTACTTTTCAATATTCCCATCGACACCATATTTGGTTCAATATATCCACCTATACTGAACCATTTTTTTTCTCTTTAGAAGAGGAATGAGATCCAAAGTATGATTCTTCATGAAAGAGGAATATTCCTCTTCCATTGTAGAATCCCACTTAAGAATCCCATTATCCTCCCTAAAAGATTACGGATCGGAAGCAGAGGCGAAGCAGGCATAAGGCCTAACAAAATCTGAATGAGTTTATCTCTCATCCAAATGACCCCCTATCCAATCACCAACACTCTGCAAGGTCTTTCTAGCCCAGTGAGGACCAGGAGGAGAGTTAAGTTCAAAATCTGTTGAATCATCTCGAGTGAGAGGGGACATAGTCCTCGTCATCACTACTATCAGAATCAGTAGATGGAGGAGTGGGAAAATAAGGAGTAGGAGACTCATGATCAACAACAACATCACAAGAGTTTGAATCATGGTTAGAGAGGGGAAAAGTAACCTCTGCATGTGGAGAAGTGGAAGCAAAAAAATTCTCTTGGAATATCATACTTCTCTCGATATAGAGCTCATGAGTGAGGGGTTCAAAATTCTATAGCCCTTCACACCTTCAAGATACCCGACGAAGATACATGTTTGGATTTAGGTTCCAAGGTCTAACATTTCTTCTTAGGTATTCAAGCCATGACAGTGGAACCAAAGACACAAAAGTGCTTAACATCATGTTTGCATCCATACCAAGCCTCAAAGGGTGTCATCCCTTTTACTATTATGTGTGGAATGTGGTTATGAATGTAGCAAGCACAATTCATGGCTTCTTCTCAATACTGTGATGGTAGGGATTTGGATTGGATCATGCAGTTGGCCATCTCCTTAAGGTTTTATTCTTCCTTTCTACAACTCCATTTTGTGAAGGGCTGTAAGAAACTGTAAGCTATAAAGAAATTCCTTTAGAGGCATAAAATTTTTCAACCCTATTGCTCACATGCTCACCTCCATTTTCAGTTCTAAGAACCTTAATAGACCTTTCAGCTTGTTTCTCGACAAGAGATTTGAATTCCGAAAGTAACTGAAAAATTCATATTTTTGTTTGAGAAAGTAAACCCACGTATACCGTGAAAAGTCATCTATGAAGGTAATTAGGTATTGAGATCTAGTAAATGAAGGAGACATAAGAGATCTAGAGATGTCACTATGGCTAAGCTCTGAGGTATGAGTAGATCTCTAAGATTTTCCCTTTCCGAATTTCTCTTCGGGGTGCTTCTTAAGGGCACAACCCTCAGTAAGACCCTTCAAAGAAATAACGGGAGGAAATCCATTGACCATCTTATGTTTTCCTCAATTGCTCAATGTAACAATAGTTTAAAATGGCCAAACCGTTCATGCCATAGCCTACAAACATCATCAACATGGGTCAGTAAGGCAGTGGGAGAAGAGTCGGGAACAAAGTGGGAAAAGATGTACAACCAAGCTTGGTGGTATGTCTTTCCCTATGTCACTGTAGACTCACTGTGTAGCTCTCTAATGATCACCGAGTTGGGGTTGAATTCCACATGCATCCCTCGACCAATATGGGTGATTTGGTAGACTGATAATAGGTTGGTGGAAAGTTGGGGAACACTAAGGACATCATTGAAGGTTCTACTATCAACTTCCATTGATCCACTACCAGCCATTGCGATAGATATGTCATCACCCAAAGTGATTTGGGACATGTTATAAGGTTTTACGTCGGACTAAGAGGATTTAAGTGCAAAAGGTTGGGGGGGGCACAAAGGTGGTGAACTAAGTTAAGGACTAAGTCGACAAGCTAGCTTGGCAAGTTGGTGACAAGTTGCCGGTTCGAGTTGGTGAGCGAAGCATGAGATCCAAGTTCTCTTAGTGACTTAGATGGGTGAGCTAGCACGTAACCGTTGTAATGAGTTGAGCAATCCTCATGGTTGGGACAAGCAAGTCAGCAAGTCAGGAAGTGTTAGGTGGTGTTAGGGATAAACAAAAAATATATGCGGATCAATCCCAAAGAATCGCAGCAACAAGAACTATGAAACAAAATATACAGAGAAAAAAATACACAACAATAAGACATTATTTAACGTGGTTCACCCAATGTGGGATATATCCACCAAGAAACACTTTACCATATTTTATTACAAGACAACAAAATTTCTAATCCACTCTTAGATCAATCTTCTCACAATTACAATGCATTAATCTTGTTTGGAGCTATGCTCAACAAACTCTCTCAAATTCACACTTGAATTTACACACCCATATATCTCCCTAATGTATGTCCAACTATTTATAAGCACATCAATAGGTAACTGTCTAAGCAATTTTACAATACCATGGGTAACAATACCATGGGCCAAGAAACCAACCCATAAACCTATGGGTTAAATACCACCCATATGATTAATACATGAAAGGACCACATTTTCACTTACTCCCAAAACAAATTTCTCCGGGGATACTACCCTTGATCCCCAATGAGAAAACATGAAGAGTGTACATTACTTTTAGTGTGCAATTTACAACACATCTCACATGAAAACATCCTCCACAACCTAACAATATCCCACTTGGAGACTGATTTTATCTTAGCAAGCTTCTCAACCCTCCATTTTCATCCATAAAGGCCAACCAAAGTTGAACATAGCTTCAGTTTCTCCCTTTTGACCACCTTGGTCATCATGTTTGCAGGATTCTGACTGATATGAATCTTCACTAGCTTCAACGTCTCTTCAACCAAATCTATCTTGATGAAATGGTACCTTAACTATACATGCTTCGTCTTAGAGTGGAAAGGAGAGTTCTTTGCTAGGTGTATGATACTCTAACTATCACTATGTAGCTTCCCTTCCTCCTTCTTATGCCCCAACTCCTCAAACAATTGTTGTAACAAAATTATGTCTTTGTTTGCCTCTGTAGCAGAAATATACTCAACCTTCATGATTAAAAAATCCACAAGCTTATGTAGTAGTGAAATCTAGATCACCATTGTGTTACTTACAGTAAAAACATAACATGTTGTGCTCTTCATGTTGTCTAAATCTCGAACCATGTCTAAATCTACATAACCATGCAAAGTGGTATCTAATCCACCATAGCACAAAATTTTCCTCACGGTCCCTATCAAATACCAAAGGATTCACTTCACTTCTTTCTAGTGCTCTCTACCTGGATCACTCATGAACCTACTCATTACACCCACTACATGGGAAATATCTCGCCTAGTGCATACCATGACATACATCAAGTTGCCAACTGCTGACGAGTAAGGTACCCAGGACATCTTGATTCTCTCCTTTGTTTTGGAACACTACTCCTTTGATAACTTGAAATGGACTACCAAAGGAGTCCCAACCATTTTATCATCCTGCATACTAAATCTCTCCAAGACCTTCTTAATGTACTCTTCCTAAGATAAAGTTAACATTTGATCCTTCCTATCCGGAGATATTCCCATACCAAGGATTTTTTTTGCTACCCCCGAAATCCTTCATAACAAAGGAATCACTAAGTTGTTTCTTGAGTACCTTTATTTCATATATACTTTTACTTGCTACCAACATGTCATCCAGATATAGACACAGGATAATCTAAGTTCCATAGTTAAACTTCTTGATATATACGTAATTGTATGAATTACACCTAGAGTATCCTTGTTCCATCATAAAACTGTCAAATTTCATGTACCACTTTTGTGGAGCTTGTTTTAATCCATACAAGCTCTTCTTCATTTTGCACACCATGTTCTCATTCCATGCGACCTCATATACATGTGTCTACTCTATGTATAAGTCCTCCTCCCAATCACCATGAAGGAACACAATCTTCACATCTAGTTGCTCTAAGTGTAAATCTTCCACCACCACTATCCCAAGAACAATTATAATAAAATTCATTTTCACTACTAGAGAAAAAAATCTCATCAAAATCAATACCCTTCTTTTATGCAAACCCCTTGACCACCAACTAGGATTTGTACCTTTTTTTACCTCCATCCTCCTCTTGTACTCTATACGCCCATTTGTTCTGCAATGCTCTCTTACCTTTGGGTAGGTCTACCAAATCCCAAGTCTAATTTTCCATGAGAGACTGATGCTCCTCATCTATGGCTTGTTCCCACTTCTTCTTGACATCGACCTGCATTGCTTCCTCAAAGAACTTTGGCTCTCCATTGTCAGTGAGTAATAAATAATTAACAGATGGAGAAAAAACATTTGGGTTCCCTCCTTACCCTAGAAAATCTCCTCACCACAGGAGTTTGGGGTTCATGTGGAGTAGGTGCCTGAATAAGTTGTAATGGAACTAGTTTCTTTGTAACGTCCTCCAACACTGTGTACTCTTTTATGGATTCCTCTCTCTGATTTTGCAACTATTTTTTATACATGAATTTTTCATTAAATACCACATCCCTACACTAGAAGAATTTTTTTCCTTAAGGCTCCATATCTGGAAACCAAAGTCATCCACACCATAACCAACAAAGGTGCATTTTTTAGATTTATAGTTAAATTGGTCCTATCATATTTATCAATATGAACAAAGGATTCACTACCAAATACTCTAAGAAAGGAATAATCAACCTTCTTACCATACCAAAATTCCTCATGCATGCCTCCACCCAAGGCATTTGAAGGTCCTCTATTGATCAAATATATAATTTTGCTCACCACTTCTACCCAAAAGTGAAGGGGAAACCTTGTATGGAACCTCATGTTCCTAGCAGTCATGTTCATTCTTTCCGACACTCCATTCTATTATGGAGTTCCTAGAACTTTTCTCTTTATGTGGTTTTCAAGCATAAAATAATGATCAATAAATGCATTGCTGCAATATTTTCCTCCATTATTTGACTTGAGAAATTTTAAATTGAGACTTGTTTCATTCTCAACCAAGGCTTTCCATATTTTAAATGTATCAAACAAATTATATTTTCTCCTAATGTCATACACCCAAAACTTCTTAGTTGCATCATCAATAAAAGTGACATAATAAGATGAACCACCAATATAAGATACCTGAGTTGGACCCCATACATCTAGATAAACCAGCTCCAACTTATTCTCCTTTCTTGTAGGTCCAACCTTGAGAAACTTTACCCTTTGATGTTTTATGTACACATAATCTTCACAGAAATCTAAATCAATCTAGGCAATCTTTCCTTCAATATCTGCATGCCCTTTTGTCTCATGTGACCGAGGATATAGTGCCACAAAGTTACATATGATTATGCAAAAACTAAATTACAATAATTAGCACTACTATATAAATACAAGGCACCAAACTTCTTACCTCTTGCTACCATAAGAGCACCCTTGGTCACCTTCCAGGATTCTGTTGTAAAAGTCACCATACAACCTTCACTTCTAAGCTTCCATGTGGATACCAAATTCCATCTCAACTTGGGCACATGTCTGACATCCTTCAGTAGCCAAGTGTTCCAATTATGCATCTTGACCTGAACACATCCTTTTCCTACTATGTTGCAAGACTCATCATCACCAAGATAAACATGTCCAAAATCCTCTTGAACATATTAGTAAAATAATTCCTATGTGGTGTAGCATGGTAAGAATCCCCTGAATCTAAAACCCAAGATTCAACAATATTATCCAAGGAGAGAATTAATGCATCTCGAAAAAACATTACTTGCTGCCCACATTCTCCTCCTTAGGGTCTTCTTGTTTGTTCTTCTTGTCTTGAAGATCTCATCAATTCTTCTTTGTATGCCTAGCCTTAATAACACAATTATGGAAAATTTATGTATTAAGTTGAAATTATAGCACAAATGGGGGATCTTAATACCTTTTAGGCATGTATTGTCACAAAATACCTTTACAAATCCACAAGAAGCATTAGAAGCATATTTACACGCTGAAGAAGATATGATTGATCTATCCATATATCACATGATAGGTGGATAATGACGTGTAATTTGAGGCCTCTTCGGAGTAGTGCCAACATCGGTAGTACACGGGGTGCCCAAAAACCATCCCAATGTTTGTTTTGTAGGACTCTTCATCCATGGCTAGGGTTTGAAATTATTATCAGTTCACACAAAGAGATTTGTTGCATGTGTGAAGGTTAAGGTTTGACAGCAACAAACAAGATCATAAGAGTGAACAACCCACAAAGTTGTAGGAGCCATCTCAAAGCAGGTCCAAGACCATACAGAAGGTCCTAGACCATACAATAAGGTACTGACTATATTGTAAGGTTCTAACCCAAGAAGATTTCTAGTTCCAGTCTATTTTGTAAGGGTTTCCCAAGTTCAAGTTTCCCAGTTTTTGTGTTGCACAATCCTAAGTCTTTCTAGAAATAATTTGTGGCAAGCTAAGTACACTTAGACCTGTAGTTTTTCAATTAATTACATGTTAGGTTAAGTGGTGTGTTGTAATCTTTCTTATTTGATCTAAGTTGTAAATTTTATTATTTCTTATATTTTATATCCTTCTTAAATGAGTAATCAACTCTAATCTCTCATACACCTAATTAAATCAACATTAGATATTTAATTTAGGGTTTAAACATTTTGGTCAACACGCATTTGATTGAATCCTTAACCTAATCTAGGATCTATTACTCATGCATTAGGAATGTTGATCTCCAAGTCCTAACTTTCATCGTTTTCCATATTTGCAATGTATAGTCAACCCTAAACCCCGATTTACCCACAATTTTTCTTATGATTTCATGGTTGGTTTTTTCCCCGTTGCATCATTTTTTGGGGCTCCTAATTGCCAAGTCACCTTTCATTCCATATCTAGAGCATAACAACTCTATTTTCAAATTCATTTGAGGTTATTGTTTATTTTTATGTATTTAACAAAAACCTTTTTTACCTCATTTTTAGCACACTTTTCATAAATCTAAAATTTCTATTTTGAGTAATTAGGGCATAATAAAAAATACACACTTTTGGAAAAATCCCTTTGAGGTTTTAGTTCACATAATTAGATTTAAAAATACTTCTTTTTATTTTGTAAAATTAAAATTCTATTTCAAGATATGGCACCTTCATTATTTTCATGATGGTCGCTTTTTTCTTAACGTCACTTTTTGGCTCTTATTCCTATGGTCTCTTGATTGTCGACCCTCCATATGCTGATCATTATTATTTTCTATCTATCCTATTTTTATCCCATCATGACTCATTCTCAAGTCTCCTTATATTATTTTCTTCAACATCATCACATATGTAGAACTACTCTCACAAAAACAAAACAAGAAATGATTCTCCCCTTTACCACAACACCTTCCCATGTAGATTCAATTTTGTGATGTAGTTCAAATCCTTCTATTAATAACGATAACACATTTCACAAGGCTATTTTAGAATCTATTCAATCTTTACACCATGTTTTTCAAGATAAATTTCAAGCTATGAATACCAAGATCATATCTCTCAAGTGTGAGATACAACACTTGAAGGATAATTCCAATACCCATATTCATCACATCTCTATACCTCATGATCAACCTAGTTCTAAGACCACTAAGAAGCAATGTTATATGCACATCATGCATGATGCATGTGCCAATGCAAGTGAAGTCTATTAAGAATAAAGTATTAACGCATACATTATAAACATGCATAAATGTGTGTTATATTTAAGGTTGTGTATAGAGAATAATAAAGCAAGTGAAATTGTGGTTATGTGAGTTGTTTCAACAACTCACTAACTTTAGATTAAGGGAGATTATGTAATATTTTTAGTTATTGATAACTCCCATCTTGAAGGAGATCTAAAGCCTATAAATGTATAGTCTCTTGTAT
Source organism: Taxus chinensis (assembly GCA_019776745.2). Classification (NCBI taxonomy): domain Eukaryota; kingdom Viridiplantae; phylum Streptophyta; class Pinopsida; order Cupressales; family Taxaceae; genus Taxus; species Taxus chinensis. The sequence goes on from CM034148.1 coordinate 810,286,009, forward strand.
GAATGATTATGTGAAATTTATTGTGTTTTGTATTATTTGATCAAACCAAAATTAACATTTGGTATCAAAGCAAGGACATCAAATAAAGCCTCTGGTGGGAGTTTAATTTATTTATTGAGGCATATATACTTCTATTTTTCTCCTGTAGATGGTAGCTCCGTGTATGACCTTGTTTCTATTTTAGTAGTTAAGTAAATATTAGGAATATTCATTTCAGTTATTTAGAAATCTTTGTGTATCATATTATTTGCGATTCTAAGAATCTCCAAATCTATAGCTACACATCTAGCTGCACTGAAAAAAATCATGTTGATTTCACAGTGGAGTTAAGGGTGGATCTGCTTTATTCTGACATTGCATTGAAAGTATACTCATGGTTGCATTTCACAGTTTTTTTTTGGGTGGATCTGCTTTATTCTGACATTGCATTGAAAGTATACTTTGGTTGCATTCATTTTTTTTTGGGTCAAACAGCTTCAAGGATTTTAAGAATGGTCATTGCTCAATTTTGATATTGTTTGTTCTACTCTTCCTGGATATTGATGCCTCCCTATCCCTGATTTTTTTTTAGTGCACTTGTCTCTATTCTTACTTAGTTTGCAAGCAATTCTTTTATCTTTGATAACGTCATTCCTGGCTTCACACAAGTTCGCACTTGGATATTTTCAAGGCAAGTAGTAAGTGCTATCAAAGCATCAATAATTCAGAGTAGTAAGTGCTTACAACTAACAAGTGTACACCTTGATCTTCATGCTCGAGTTTTCTCTGGTCTACTCTTGTATGTTACTCGTTGCAGTTAGATGGAACTACTTCCAAATTCAATCCACATAAAAGTTACCCCAGATCTCCGTTCATTATGTCATTAGACACAGATTTTTATTCTTACCCACCCCGTCTCAAAACCATATATATTTCATCAAAATCCAAACATGCTACGCACATGAATTGTCAAAAATGATAATCGAGTTACAAGTTTTAAGTGGTACATAGATTTCCTTCGGATATTTGATGATGAAAGAGCCATATGTTAAGATTCATAGTTCTTTAAGATTGGCAATCGGTTTTATCGTCTTAATACAGTTTGTTTTAGTATTATTTCAAATAAGAGTTTAGTATTTGCATGTCATTATGAGTAATTGAGATTATAATATTTTTCTCGGTTTTTTAATTCCGATCTTTAATTGGAATTTATAAGTAGTTTTTATATGTCTCTAGCCATTATCAAAAGTCAATTGTGTCATCATTAGTTATTACGAGTCAATTGTCAAAGTCCAAAAATTCATTATATTAGTAATTGTCATAAAAAAGGGGTCATCGTAAAAGTTGTAAAAAAATTGCCTTATGAACACATTTTTGGTGGAATCTCGATGTTCATTCAATTTTTTAAAATTTGGGGGTGAGGGGGGGTGGTTGGGGTTATCTCTCCTTAAAATGATTTACATTATTACAGTATAGTGAGTAACTAAGTAGCACCACACTAGAGAAAGGAGGCACAAGAGAATGGAGGACAATCAATATCCTCTCGTCAATCACCAATAACGGGGCCACATTGAACACTAGTGGAAGTTTATTTCTTTAGTTGTGTGTTTGGTTTCTATATGTTTCAATTTCAGAGTCCCTATTTTGTGTGCTAGAAAATAAGAACAAATGTAGTATTCCTATTTGTATTTGTAATAAGTGAGCTTCATTTTATGATGTAACCCCCTCAATGCAAAAACATAATGGAGAACAAAATCACATAGTGATGCTAATCATGGATCTTGAAAAGATTCGTGGAAATCTAGAAAACCACATGAGATGAATAATTGATGGGTTCCTATTCATGTTCAAGTTTTTGGTAAACCTATAGAAAACCATGGAAGGTTGATGATATAGGTTCCTTTCATTTGTATCAAGGTCATGAGCCACAAGAATGGGTGTGTCACCAGTGGCAAATGCATATTGTTATTGGAAGTGTGAATTTTTTCTTCCATGTTTGCACCAGGAGAATGTTAGGAATAATGTATTAGTGCATACATTATAAACACACATATATTTGTGTTATATTTAAGGTTTTGTATGGGGAATAATAAAGAATGTGCAATTGTGATTATGTTAGTTGTTTCAACAACTCACTAATATTAGATTGAGGGAGATTATGTAGGATTTGTAGTCATTAAGAACTCCCATCTTAAATGAGATCTAAATCTTATTAATGTGTAGACTCCTGTACAAATGATTAGGAAGAATTTATTATGTTTTGTATTGTAAGCTTAAACCAAAATTATAAAACTTAAAGTAATACAATAGAGAACACCTCTTCGATTTGAAAAGCATGCTCAACAACACAATATTCTATCTGATTTACTCATTAATTGGTTAATCACTTTGTTACCCACTCATTAATACCCTTATTGGCTTACAAAAACTTAAAGGTCAACCATTTTGCAATTATCATGGAACTAATGGACATTGTGATAACGATTGATATACTTTATAATGAAAAATACAAAAACTTGAGTGTAAGGTCCTTATTTCATATGCTACACGGCATTATCCTACACATTCATCTCCAATTTACAACTCTAGATAGGTTCCTAAAGTTGATCCATATATGTCTGGTGAACATTATGCAATATCGAATGATGAAAATTCCACAATAATACAAGATCACCCTATTCAACAAGAGAATAATAATGACATAAAAGTCCTTTGGAAGCACCAACCTCAATAGAAAAATTACATTATACTATTTTTCACCCCTACGATGGAATTATTACCAATCAAGAATGAATAATTGCCAAGCGCATTAGAAGTTCTAAAGAAAATACAACCCCAATCAGGGGGCAACATGATAATGGATTATACAAATATCTATACTCATTCAAAACAACTTGAGATAGATTACGATCCACCTATCAATACTAATTACAACAACAATACAAATGATTCCACACATGGTACTAGAACAATATAATGTATTACAAATTATCATAAAATAAGCATTGATGAATTACTTAATGATCTGTGGATCTCTACATACACTAGAAACTATAGGCTAAGTCATAAGTCTGCCTCTAAAATTTCCTAGTTAGGGGAAACATGCACAATAGTGCCTATAAATACCCTCATGATCATTTACATAGTTTTGAGCCTATTGGTAACCCGTCAAGAGAACACTATTTCTTTCAAAGCACTACAAATTGAGGATTTGGTAAGTTGTAACAGTTTCTTGCAAAGAATATAATGGCTTCTCAAATGGAAAATTATAGAACCCCAAGTGAGATTTTTGTCCAGAGTGCTCTGTACTTCTGGAAAAGATATAAAAAGGACCATTCTTCTTATATTTTCTCTTCTTTCTCCACACATTATACTTCCATAATCTACAAGCAATGTACTAAACTTCTGTCTCAAGCTTCACCATAAGAAAAGAAGGAATATTTTCAAGACTTGATTGTACAAGATTCAATTGGTAATGCTTATTGTGACCATCATGAGTTTCATTCGGCACTTGTAGCTGATCTAATCGCGGACAATTTTTTTCTTCTGATTATACAATGATCTTATGTGAAATGAAGTTGTAATTGAATGTGATGTGGGCATCTGATATTCTACTCGTAACATTATTCTCCACCTCCTATGAAGGCTCTCATTGGATCAGCTCCCTTTCTACCAACCTCTTCTCAGACATATAGTATACATTCTGACTAGTACAGAAATATGCTAGTATTTGCCACAGGGACAAAGTGGAGTGCTCCTGCATGGATCTACTTGAGTTGATTCATACTTCACCATTGATATATCCGCTTTTTGGTTACATGTGGCATAATGGAAGCTTCACATGTTCAAGTAGATGTGCACGAAGTTGGTGGACAATTCCGTGGACATAAAAACCTGAAATAAAGGAACCGCGTGATCGCGGTTTTAAACTGCGATCACGGTTCCTGAATTCTAGGTTCGGTAATTACCGAACCTAAAACCGCGATTGCGGTTTAGAACCACGATTGCAGTTTAGAACCAAGAGAATGGTTATAAACCACGATCGCGGAACTCTGAGACAAAATTTAGCAGTCCCGCGACTCCTTATTTTCCTCATTTTTCATTTCAAACCGTGATTTTTCCTAAACGTTTTTCACTCACGCTTTCAATACCACCTCAAAATTGCTCATCGGACTTCTGGATAGCGATAGATTCAACCATGCCACCAAGACGAGGAGGTAAGTCCCCGATTGTAATCATTTTTTTGCATTTTAGGGCATTTTTTTTTTTTGCATTTTCATGGGTTTTTTGAAATGTTTGTTTATGTATACAATTTTCTTGTTTTATCAGTTGGTCGGCAAGCTCGAAATCATGAAAACGTCAAAACATTCCTCAAAACCCACCGAACATTCCTCAAAACCCTCCGAACATTCCTCAAAACCCTCCCTCCAAACATAGATCCGCCTCCTGTGGCTCCTTCTGTCCCCACTGAGCCAGCAGGAACGCAAGATAATATCATTGGAAGAATCCGAGAAAATAAAATTGTCATTGAGAACCTAATTCAAACTATAAGACAAAACCATGCTACAAATCCATCCCGCATGACTTTAGCCAATACATTGCAAACATTGATTGGCGAAGTCGAGTCTGCAACCAACCAAATACATAGATGGAACACCTTTAGAAGTGACTGTAGGCGGTGGTATGCGGATAAACTATCCCATGCGGCCGTCAAAGACAAAAAAATTGGAAAAGACCTCATTTGTGCATTATTTACCGACCCTAGAACCAATGCCCCCTGCAGTTACTTGCAAATGGTTCCCAATCCATTGGTGCCATGATGACAGAATCAAAAACAATTTTTGGGACCGATGGTGGATGGTTTTTGATTATCCACCATGCAACAACAATGAGGTTCCTCTTTATTTTTTGAAGAAATTATATTGCGAGTTCGTGCTCAATGAGGTCCCGAATTATTTTGACTTTTCTGACTTTTTTGGTCGAGGAGGTGGCTCTGCACAGAGCAGACCTGGTGCACGCGTAGGTCAGCCTAGGATCCCCCATGCCCCAAAACCCCCACTGCCTTCAGTTATCCCTCCTACAGTGAAGGAGGTTGTGGAGATTGATACATTGCATGCATTGAGGGAGCTCACTGACACTCTCACCCAGCATAGTGACCAGATTGCATCTGGTGATGTTGGTGGAGGCGCCAGTTCTAGTGCACCACACCACTGTGGATCATGTGGTGCCGTATGCACTGTAGGCGAGACATCATTTGCTGGTTCACAGGATTTATTTTCTATAGATGAGATGCTGGGGAATGTTTTTGGAACTGGTGCCACTGATATTGGTCTTTCACAGGTAAATTTCAAATAAATTTAAATTATATATATATATATACAATAGTTTAATTCACATGTTTGAGATATTATATATATATATGTATGTATATATATATATATATATATATATATATATATATATATATGATTGTACGTCATGTACATACATGTAAAAAACTAATTTTTTATTTTATTTTAAATAGCAAGAGCCGGTGAAGGAAACATCCGGTGTCGACATGCTGGCTACTGCGGCTGGGCGTGTTTCAAACGTAAGTTTCAAGTTGTACAAACTTACAAATTTTTAATTTCATTTGATTGCACTAGATTATTATTATAATGTTTCATGTGTATGTTGTACATGTATTAATATTTTTCTCTTTTATACACAGGAGCCTGGCGGGTCATCATCTGCTCAGGGAACTGAGGCTACTGGCATGCCTCACATGAGTTTTACGCAGGTTAGTAAATCTCTTTACACTTTGTTTCTAATTACTGGAAGTTCACGTGGATTACATGCTTTGGACCTCTGTCATGTAGATTTTAATATTGATTTGTACATGTTTTTTGTATAGCTTATGACTGCTAGAGAGACTCCTCCATATATGCAGACTGTGGAGGCTGCTGTAGATACTGCCATAGCATCTGCAGATCCACTAACTGAGGTACAATTTTTTAAATTTGTTAAATTTTGGAGGTTCATTATTTCTTATTAAACTTAAATCTACAATATCAAATTTTGTAGGTATATGTGAAATATTTAATTTGAAAATTAATTATTTGTATGTAGCTTACCCCTCGTGAGTCTATTGTTGTCCCTGCGACGCGTCAACAAAAAATTGATAGGGATCATGACATTGCGGTAAGATTTCACATGCATTTTAACTAAATTGTACAAGTTTCTAAATTTTGAATGTATTTTAAAATTTTGGGTGTTAAAAACTTGTTGTTTATGAATGTGTAGGTTAGGTTGCAGGCATGCTTAGAGACACCTAGGACCACACGGATGAAATCCGTAGTGGCATCTCCCTCCACTACATCCCTAGGTCGTGGACGTGCTACTTCTAGCAGGGCAAAGAGAGGGAAGATGTTTCATGAGTAGATTTATAGTCCACCTGGATGTACATATGTGGTCATGAGTAGATTCATAGTCCATTGTATATATATAGCCTTTTGCAACCGCATGTGGTCCCATATGTACATTATGACACGTGCTTAGTTCGAGATGTACACATACATTATGAACTTATACATATATATTTTCAGAGACGTGCATCTGGAGCACACTTTGTTTGATTCTTATATATATATCCATGTGTGTTGGTTTTCATATTTATGACTTTTTCAGTTCTTCTTTAACAAGCAGTGTAACATTGGGATGCATATTTCTTAACTTCTGCTTTATGGGTTTAGCATCTAATGGAAAACATTAATATTCATATTCTCATAATAATGCTATGAAAACATTTTTTTCTTTTGTTGAAAGTGAAGCTCCAAGATTTATCTATTATTTTTCTATATGTTCTTTGTCTTGTTTGTTTACTAATGACTCAAAGAGGATTTCACTATGAGACTTATGTTTGTTTTTCTTACAAGCACTATTTTGATCTGACGATGAGTTAAACAATGAGCTCTATGTATAAGGGTAAATTTTTCTCTTGGTTATTGCGTGGGATTGGATTTTGATGAAAAGAGATATGATCGTTGGAGTCAAGGTGTGTACTAATTTCTTGAAGGTGTCTGAGATCTATGTTTGTCGACACCCCTTAACTCATACTTGTGTTTTATATAATATTTTCTTATATGAGCAATGGTGATTTTGAGGAGATATAGGATCAAAATTCTAGCTGGTGTCTTTTCCAATTATTCTATTAAGTTGTATTGGACATGTTGCGGAATAGGTAGGGGATAAATGGTATTACCAAACTAGAATGTCTTGTATCCACATCACAACTTTTCTCTAATTGATCCTAATGGTATTTACTTGTTCATTAGATGAATGGAAGCATCCTATAAGGGATTAAAATTGTTTATCATTTTTTGGATAGATGCAGGTAGTATTCCGATAGTCATTACAAGCTTGTCCATGATCTGAATTTTTGTTCTTTTTATCTCCATGGTTAGGATATATGGTTATTTGAATATACCCATCTTCTCGTTAGGACCATGTCTAAATTCTTTGCAAATTGTTGTAGCAACATATCTTTATCAAATGGGTAAGGAAATAGCTTTTTGTATAGATATTTTCTATTGTGTCCTACATTTCTTTCTTATAAAGTGGTTAGCGTATTCTTCATTGAATGCAACTCAAGTGTTGAATCATTTTTTCCTTTGTGGGTGATATATCATGTCTATTCACTTTAGCAACTTTGAAATTTTCTTCATTAGATGGATAAATGTGAAATTCACCTAACTTTATCTTGAGTCTATTCTTGCATGTATTCCTATTCAAGTAACCTAGAAGGTCATTAAATTTTGAGTGAGTTTTAGTATTTGTCTTTGAATGATCTCCTCTTCGAATAAGGGATCATCTTCATCATAAAATCTATGAGGAGGCACGAGTCTTTGTGACTATGTTCAATCTTGAATCTACGTGAAGCCTTAAAGTAAGGTTTTCATGAATCACTTGTTGGTTTTGGTAGGTGATCCTCAACATTTTTTTTACGTTTTATTGAAGTGGAAGAATAACCTGTATTAAAATGGATGTCCATTTCTATGAGGGATGGTCATTTTGGATCTTCTGCTTTGTGATTCATGGTCTTAATTACCACTTCATACTCTTGTAATAGTCTACCTCCTAACTAAAGGACTCTTGTGCAAGTACTTCGTCTCTATTGTAGTAAAGGAGCTCATGAAAGAAAGATAGATCTAATTCAAGTTTTGGTCTTTGTATGAATTAGATTCTTCTCCGCTATGACCAACCAAAGGTTCCATGTCTTTGACTTGTGAGAAGAGGGTTTCTAAATATTTTCGACTAAATGGGTATGTTGAATTAAAAGGATTTACATTTAAGTTGGGTTCATCTTGTTTAGACATCATTTTTGTGATTTTTGGCATCACTCAGACTCCATGGCACCTAGAGAGGCCTCGTCTGATCTGAAACCTTGGTGTAGAGACCCTCTACAATAGCCTCTCTCAGTTTTTTCCTTCTCATTTCGGTGCTCTCGCTGTCCTACTATTTGCAAACGCGTGAAATAGTGCAGTTGGAGCCAGTGTAAGGTTGTCAAACGCTATATTTTGTAAACAATGGGTCGTGGCACCAAAACTGACTATGACGAATGTCTAGGTGGCTAGGTGAATGCTAGAGGAGGTGGTGTTTTGGTGTGTGAAAGGGTCATTGCTTCCGGGCTACTTCGTTTGGGCGTAGTCCCTTAAGAGCCCTGAGACCAAAATATCGTTCAACTTCGATGAGGTGACTACTCAGACTTCGTGGCACCTAGAGAGGCCTTGTCTGAATTGAACCTCAGGCCTAGGGACCCTCTACAATAGCCTCTCTCAGTTTTTTCCTTCTCATTTTGGTGCTCTCGCTGTCCTACTGTTTGCAAACGCGTGAAATAGTGCAGTTGGAGCCAGTGTAAGGTTATCAAACGCTATATTTTGCAAACGGTGGGTCATGGCACCAAACCAACTATGCTAGCACATCTGGGTGGCTAGGTGAACACTAGAGGAGGTGGTGTTTTGGTGCGCAAAAGGGTCGTTGCTTCCGGGCTACTTCGTTCGGGCATAGTCCCTTAAGAGCCCTGAGACCAAAATATCGTTCAACTTCGACGGGTGACTACTCAGACTCCATGGCACCTAGAGAGGCCTCATCTAATCTGACACCTTGGCATAGAGACCCTCTACAATACCTCTCTCAGTTTTTTCCTTCTCATTTCGGTGCTCTTGCTATCCTACTGTTTGCAAACGCGTGAAATAGTGCAGTTGGAGAGGTAAGGTTGTCAAACGCTATATTTTGCAAACAGTGGGTCATGGCACCAAAACTACGCCATCGGCACGTCCGGGGTGGCCTGAACGCTAGAGGAGGCAGTGTTTTGGTGCGTGAAAGGGTCGTTGCTTGGCTACTTCGTTCGGGCGTAGTCCCTTAAGAGCCCTGAGACCAAAATATCGTTCAACTTTGACGGGTGACTACTCAGACTCCGTGGCACCTAGAGAGGCCTCGTCTAATCTGAAACCTTGTGTGTAGGGACCCTCTACAATAGCCTCTCTCAGTTTTTTCCTTCTCATTTTGGTGCTCTGATGTCCTATTGTTTGCAAACGTGAAATAGTGCAGTTGGAGCCAGTGTAAGGTTGTCAAACGCTATATTTTGCAAACGGTGGGGTGGCACCAAACCGACTATGCACAAGGTGGCTAGGTGAACTAGAGGATGGTGCGCGAAAGGGTCGTTGCTTCCGGGCTACTTCGTTCGGGCATAGTCCCTTAAGAGCCCTGAGACCAAAATATCGTTCAACTTCGACGGGTGACTACTCAGACTCCGTGGCACCTAGAGAGGCCTCATCTGATCCAAAACCTTGGCATAGGGACCCTCTACAATAGCCTCTCTCAGTTTTTTCCTTCTCATTTCGGTGCTCTCGTTGTCCTACTGTTTGCAAACGCGTGAAATAGTGCAGTTGGAGCCAGTGTAAGGTTGTCAAACGCTATATTTTGCAAACGGTGGGTCATGGCACTGAACTGACTGTGTCGGCACATCCAGGTGGCTAGGTGAATGCTAGAGGAGGTGGTGTTTTGGTGCGTGAAAGGGTCGTTGCTTCCGGGCTACTTCGTTCGGGCGTAGTCCCTTAAGAGCCCTGAGACCAAAATATCGTTCAACTTCGACGGGTGACTACTCGGACTCCGTGGCACCTAGAGAGGCCTCGTCTGATCCTGACACCTTGTGTAGGGACCCTCTACAATAGCCTCTCTAGTTTTTTCCTTCTCATTTCGGTGCTCTCGCTGTCCTACTGTTTGCAAACGCGTGAAATAGTGCAGTTGGAGCCAGTGTAAGGTTGTCAAACACTATATTTTGCAAACGGTGGGTCGTGGCACCGAACTGACTATGCCGGGCACATCTGGGTGGCTAGGTGAACACTAGAGGAGGTGGTGTTTTGGTGCGCGAAAGGGTCGTTGCTTCCGGGCTACTTCGTTCGGGCGTAGTCCCTTAAGAGCCCTGAGACCAAAATATCGTTCAACTTCGACGGGTGACTACTCAGACTCCGTGGCACCTAGAGAGGCCTCATCTAATCTAACACCTTGGTGTAGGGACCCTCTACAATAGCCTCTCTCAGTTTTTTCCTTCTCATTTCGGTGCTCTCGCTGTCCTACTGTTTGCAAACGCGTGAAATAGTGCAGTTGGAGCCAGTGTAAGGTTGTCAAACGCTATATTTTGCAAACGGTGGGTCGTGGCACCAAACCGACTATGCCGGCACATCTAGGTGGCTAGGTGAATGCTAGAGGAGGTGGTGTTTTGGTGCGTGAAAGGGTCGTTGCTTCCGGGCTACTTCGTTCGGGCGTAGTCCCTTAAGAGCCCTGAGACCAAAATATCGTTCAACTTCGACGGGTGACTACTCAGACTCCATGGCACCTAGAGAGGCCTTGTCTAATCCAACACCTCAGTGTAGGGACCCTCTACAATAGCCTCTCTCGGTTTTTTCCTTCTCATTTCGGTGCTCTCGCTGTCCTATTGTTTGCAAACGCGTGAAATAGTGCAGTTGGAGCCAGTGTAAGGTTGTCAAACGCTATATTTTGCAAACGGTGGGTCGTGGCACCGAACTGACTATGCCGGCACATCTGGGTGGCTAGGTGAACACTAGAGGAGGTGGTGTTTTGATGTGTGAAAGGGTCGTTGCTTCCGGGCTACTTCGTTCGGGCGTAGTCCCTTAAGAGCCCTGAGACCAAAATATCGTTCAACTTCGACGGGTGACTACTCGGACTCCGTGGCACCTAGAGAGGCCTTGTCTGATCCAACACCTTGGTGTAGGGACCCTCTACAATAGCCTCTCTTGGTTTTTTCCTTCTCATTTCGGTGCTCTCGCTGTCCTACTGTTTGCAAACGCGTGAAATAGTGCAGTTGGAGCCAGTGTAAGGTTGTCAAACGCTATATTTTGCAAACGGTGGGTCATGGCACCGAACCGACTGTGCCAACATGTCCTGGGTGGCTAGGTGAATGCTAGAGGAGGTGGTGTTTTGGTGCGTGAAAGGGTCGTTGCTTCCGGGCTACTTCGTTCGGGCGTAGTCCCTTAAGAGCCCTGAGACCAAAATATCGTTCAACTTCGACGGGTGACTACTCAGACTCCGTGGCACCTAGAGAGGCCTCGTCTAATCAACACCTCAGCGTAGAGACCCTCTACAATAGCCTCTCTCAGTTTTTTCCTTCTCATTTCGGTGCTCTTCTGTCCTACTGTTTGCAAACGCGTGAAATAGTGCAGTTGGAGCCAGTGTAAGGTTGTCAAACGCTATATTTTGCAAATGGTGGGTGTGGCACCGAACCAAACTATGCTGCCGACACGTCTGGGTGGCCAGGTGAATGCTAGAGGAGGTGGTGTTTTGGTGCGTGAAAGGGTCGTTGCTTCCGGGCTACTTCGTTCGGGCGTAGTCCCTTAAGAGCCCTGAGACCAAAATATCGTTCAACTTCGACGGGTGACTACTCAGACTCTGTGGCACCTAGAGAGGCCTCGTCTGATCCAACACCTCAGTGTAGGGACCCTCTACAATAGCCTCTCTCAGTTTTTTCCTTCTCATTTCGGTGCTCTCGCTGTCCTACTGTTTGCAAACGCGTGAAATAGTGCAGTTGGAGCCAGTGTAAGGTTGTCAAACGCTATATTTTGCAAACGGTGGGTCATGGCACCGAACCGACTACGCCAACATGTCTGGGTGGCCAGGTGAACACTAGAGGAGGTGGTGTTTTGGTGCGCGAAAGGGTCGTTGCTTCCGGGCTACTTCGTTCGGGCGTAGTCCCTTAAGAGCCCTGAGACCAAAATATCGTTCAACTTCGATGGGTGACTACTCAGACTCCGTGGCACCTAGAGAGGCCTCGTCTGATCTGACACCTCGGTGTAGGGACCCTCTACAATAGCCTCTCTCAGTTTTTTCCTTCTCATTTTGGTGCTCTCGCTGTCCTACTGTTTGCAAACGCGTGAAATAGTGCAGTTGGAGCCAGTGTAAGGTTGTCAAACGCTATATTTTACAAACGGTGGGTCATGGCACCGAACCGACTGTGCTCGGCATGTCTGGGTGGCCAGGTGAACGCTAGAGGAGGTGGTGTTTTGGTGCGCGAAAGGGTCGTTGCTTCCGGGCTACTTCGTTCGGGCGTAGTCCCTTAAGAGCCCTGAGACCAAAATATCGTTCAACTTCGACGGGTGACTACTCGGACTCCGTGGCACCTAGAGAGGCCTCGTCTGATCCGACACCTCAGCGTAGAGACCCTCTACAATATCCTTTCTCAGTTTTTTCCTTCTCATTTCGGTGCACACGCGTAGGTATGGTCTTGTAAACACTTGGGGAGGAGTCGTTTTCAAAATTTACAACATTTTCAAAATTTACAACATTTTCAAAATTTACAACATTTTCAAAATTTACAACATTTTCAAAATTTACAACTTTTTCAAAATTTACAACATTTTCAAAATTTACAACTTTTTCAAAATTTACAACTTTTTCAAAATTTACAACATTTTCAAAATTTACAACTTTTTCAAAATTTACAACTTTTTCAAACAATGAAAGCTTCTCTTAGCTTCGAGAATTTAAAATTCTCTACTAACAGTGCCAACCACGTGAAGGTGGAAGCTTTTCTGGCACCACTAACCTAAACATAAAAGTGTTAGTCAAAGAAATTTAAGTTTCAAATCAAAACCATATACTATCTATATATGTACAAAATACACAAATTTAAAATAAAATATATTCAAACTTAAATCTAGATCTTTAAACTAAAAAATTTATATATATATTGAAAAGAAATTATATATACCAGACATCAAGCATTGTAAATTCATTCCAATGAACCATCAGGATCGGATCTACTCTGAATAGCAGACAAGATTGCTTCATGATCTGACTCTTCGAACCTTCCAAAGAATCTTGTTATTAGGCCTTCCTCGATATCTATACAGCTGAATATTTGTCGCTAGAACTAGATGTGAATATAAGAGTATTTTCCTGTGTGTCTCAAAGTCTTCAAACACCCAAACAGAGGAGTTTTTTAATGGATACCGTCGAAGCCAAGTTCCAGTAACTACCACTGACCCTGTAGGATACTCAATATCTTCGCCATCTATAATAGGAGAAGTCAACTTCTTTCTTTCCTCGATGCAACGACATAAGAAATAGTCTGTTCCTTCTTCATTGTCTTCTGTCGCAATTACTGCAAACACATGTCCTACAAAAAAATAACCAAGGTTGAACAACTCAAATTTAAATTACATATTAAAATTTCAATGGACATAACTCAATACAAAAATTAAATAAATAACCATAAATACCTTGTCGCACCAAAATCAAAATTTCGTCAAAGTCCTTGGATGTTGTAACTTCATCTGGAGAAACAAGTCGTAATGCTTGTGGAGGTTGATAACTAGGAAGCGGAGTTAGAGGCCTACAAATCCATCCTTCCACCCATTCTTGTGAATCACACTCAGCAGTGACAAATTCGATACAAGATGCACAAAAACATGTCAACTTTCTTGTCCATACGGCCCACGAAGTAGCGTCTGAGCTACAAAATGAGTGCATATCACTGGACCCAGTGAGTGTCATACAATCCTCGTAGTTAGCAATATGTTGTTCCTCTATCAACCAAAAATATCTGCGAACTGTGGAATTTTCTTGAGAACCTCGGGCCATGTTGTCAGTACACCATTCCACTATGCTCTTTGCATCTTTTAATTTAGCACCATCTTTGTACTTCAACTCTTCTCTTGCAAGAGCTCTTTTCACACATGCCCCTGCACCGTCATGCTCTCCTTTTCCATGTCCAGCCTCAGTGAAACTCCAAATATGTTGCACACCCATCTTGACGTGCATTCTGCTCATCCAATAAAACATTCGTGCATTCTTAAACTGAGACGTGTAATTATCTGACCATATATAATGTTGTTTGAAGTGGATGTCCCTATCAGACAAGTTTCCATAAAATAACTGGAAACACCCTTGCACAAATTCAGTAGAATGAGTACGATCATCACTGATATAAAAGTGGTACTCTCTTAAAAAATTTTGATCATTCTCTGTACTGTCAGGAGAATGTAGAAATGCTATATGCACAAAAATGACAACTTGTACTGAGTTGTAATATTGCGATTGAACCTCCATTTGTGGTTGCAATGTGTAATTCTCTACAAAATCGACCACTGAAACAATAGTACCAATAGGAAATGTGTCTTTGCATAGCTTGAATTGTTCATCCAACCATCGAGCTCTATGTGTATGCCTCGCATACTCATAAACAATTTCATCCTTAAATTTTCTCATAAATTGAAAAATGGGCATTTGTTCTGTAACTAGCTCACACCGTTTCGACTCTTTTCCATCTTTCAACTGGTATGCAACTGATTTATATTTATCAAACTCAACTAAATTATGTCCTATTGTACCTTCAATTTTCTCATGGATGCAACTTTCCAATTTAGGTAATCCGCCGCATGTACTACAACTTCCATCTAAACAATCCTGACTATAAAAAAATTGTCCAACTTCTTTTTCACAAAATATAGTAGGAATGAAATCCCTGGAAGATATTGGTGGAACTTGAACACCACATTCAGATAACATAGTTTCAGAATGAAAATTAGAACGAATACGTAAAAATTTAGCATAATGCATCGCAAATTCAACATGTTGCCTACAACAACAAGTGGTGCGAGCATGGTTGATTTTCACATAGAATGGTTTCAACATTTCAAAAAAATGTTGACTAATTTTAATTTCCAGATTCTCTTGTTCAAACTTACGAAAAAATTGAGTTTGAGTCATATCTAAGAAATGCTTTGGATGTGGTTCACGATTAGTAGAACCAACTCTCCGTTTTATAACATCTCTTGTATTAGGTGAAACTCTAGTGTTATCATGCCAAAATTTAATAACAACTTCTCTTATAGCATCAAAATTATTTTTGTCCTTACGCGGTGCTCTAGCAGAAAATGCCCAAAAATCGACATTATTGAGTGATTGAAGGATATTACGTCTTTCAATTGCTTTCATTAGAGTTTTTCGATTAACTTGCAACATTCGACTTGTTTGCGTAATCAAACGTTGTTTTTTTATTGATTCACTTACAACACTAGTAGCAAGTACACGACGCACAATATTACTATCCCTAGTGCGTCTCTTGACACCAACAGTGTGATATGCATCATGAAGGTTTTCAACAATTGTAGAGGTTTGACCACGTATATTAGATGTTGTCAATCCTAAGGTGTTTAATGTAGGTCTCATTTTAATCAATTTCATCAAACTAACCAACAACTGACATCTTTGGGAATCATTTAAAATTTCAAAATGATTATCCCAAATTTCAGTGGCTTTTCTTCTGATTTTTCGTTCAGAAAGTTTGTCAGACATTGGTTTCAAAATGTTTTCATCAATTTCAATAAAAAAATTAGGTTTCTTACGTAAAATCCTAGGAGGTGTTTTTGTCAAATTTTGCTTGTCTACAGTTTCAACATGAATTTCCTTATTCACATTTTCATTGTCTCCTTCAATTTCAACATTTGCTACATCATGAGTATTTAATTCTTCTTCAACATTGACAGTAAAAACTTCTTCATCACGAGTATTTAATTCAACTTCAACATTGACAGTAGAAACATTACCTAGTTCTTCATTGCTTACAATAGTTGGGATTGAAGATGAACCTCTTCTAGATTCACGAAGTTTCCGCATTCGCTCAACATTTTGAATTTTGTTGGCCTCTAATTCGTTTGGTGTTTTTTTACTTAATGACTTCCTTTTTTGACTTCGTTTTTTGTCTCCCATGATGTTTTGCTTCCGGTGATAAGAAAAACGTGCAGAAAAAGATAGAATTTCACAGTAATTCATACGGTAAGGTCAGAGAGTAAAAATCACATGGTAATTCAGACATTGGGATGTGTGTAAATATGATTTATGAACCGCGAGCGCGCTTTATAAACCGCGATCACGGTTTATAAAGCGCGCTCGTGGTTTATTATTTTTTAAAAAAACCATGATCGCGCTTTATAAACCACGATCGCGGATCTATCTGCCGAACCTAAGCCTCGGAAAATCTTTGTTTTTCCCCAACCAAAGCTATGGAAGGTCATTATGAAGTGTAAAAGGTCAAAAAACCTCAAATCTGCTCTTCCAAAGACTTGAACCATGCTAAAAAACTGAAAACATTTCACAAAAATGGTGCCATCGCGTAGGGGAGACTCTTAGCTTCGTAGAAATATTGTTTTTAAAGTGAATAGAATAAGATAAATATCATTTTATAATTTTTTACTAACAATAGGTCTTTAAGACATTTTTTCCCGTGAATGTTCATGTCTACGTTTAAGACTGTAACTTTTGTTTCGCTTATCAAAATATGATAAAACTTATACCATCCCAAGCGTGGACAAATTCTATACACGTTAAAAAATATATATTTGATTTCGATATTTTTTGATATAGTTATGGCGGGCAAACGGAAAGCGCTCCGTTTTCTAAATATTTTCAGACCACTTTCACGGAAAAAATCATAAAAAAAAAATATTGCTAAAAAAAATACAAAATAAAATCCATCCCAAGATAGACAACTACATCTAACGTTTCACCAAAGGAAAAAAAAAAAAACAAGATTTGGTCATCCAAAATGCGGGCAAACGGACTACAATCTTATAAGTTTTTTCAAAAAAAAAAACTAAGTCATATAATTTTAAGTGTTTAATATAGCTAAACTTGTCCGTTTTTAAAAAAAAATTAGTATTTTAGAAACTAGATTCCGAATGCTACGATTCATATTTATATAATTTTTTCTAATTTAGAGTGCGTGTATAGCTAATAATCCCTACAAAAAATCCATTTGTATGCTCTTGTATGAAACTATTTGCACATTGACCACATAGATGTTGTTTGTGTTTTTATACATGTGTTGTTTCTACCAGTTATTTTTATTACTACTATAATTTCTTATTGCTATAATTGTTTTTAATACATGCCATGTGCAAAAACATTTCCTTTTGCAGGTATAGGTTCTCCAAGGTGGTTATCTCTTCATCACTCTACAAATATTCTCATACATTTTCTTCAGTATTTCACACCTATTTCTTTTGAGCCACATGCTCAAACATGGTTTTTGCACATGCCTCAAAAGAGAGGGCATATATATGGGTTTATTTTAAACTTTCAATAGATACAAATATAATTATGGGGGAAGATGCAGGTAGAAAGAGTGTACAGGAACCCAGAAATGTTATTACCAATAGAGTTATGGAAAACTCAACACATGTTCAAAACTGTACAACTAGGTCAAAATTGTACAATACGGTCCTGCTCCCCATATATTTTTGATCAGGTCAAGTTAAAAAAAAAATATGATAGAATTTTCATATTTTCACCAGATACAAACAATTTCTCTACAAATTTTCACATTTCAGATCAGTACAAGGGCATGAAATCATTCATTCCTTCTCTATAATCAACACTTAGTTTTAGTTTCAAGAAACTTGGGGACATGAGTCTCCTTCCTTGGTCAACATTGTTAGCATATTTTCATCATATTTCAAGAGTTTGTTTCAGCAAATACTCATTTTTTCAGCATATGGGGAGATTTTTGTGGGGGCACCAATTTTCTTTTATACTATATGTCACTATTTGCAAAATTGGGTCTAGATCCAGATGTGAGGGTGTCATACTGCGGGGTTATGGAAGGAAAAAAAGTATGTAATAACTTTGTGTATATCAATGTAATGGGAATATATTCAGAGTTATTGAATAACTTTGATATACAGTATTCTTCCTTTGATAGGGGTGTATTTTTACCTCTTTCTTCTTCATTCTATTTACAAATTTCAGTGTTGGGGGTGCATGCACCTAACACTTTGGTTTCTCCTTAGAATTTATTGGGGAATGATCACCCCCAATACTTCAGTGAAGTTCAATAATAAAATTATCCAATCATAATAAAATCATGAACAAACGGGTGCATTCCTTCCTTGTGTACATGTTTTTCACTTTACATATATACAAATGTAAATCTTCTTTGTTACAAATTCTATTTGAGTTATGGCCGATTATCTATCTTGGACATTGAATACTCTCTATATTTTAGGTATCATCGCGGAGTATTCCAACACCAAGCACAACAACACAACTATAAAACAAGCATTTGATAAAAGTATAAGTGTGTTTACACACTCAGGTACAATTTCCTTTAAGTATACATTTTTTAATTTCATACTTAAAAGGGGAGAAAATGTAGACACTAAAATTTCGTAAATCGCAATTTAGAAAAATTGACTTAACTACACACTCTTACTATGAAAAACATAATTTATCCTTTCCCACTTAGCACTTCATGGGGTATAGTGTTTAGCTTATTTATCCTTGTACATTGATATGTCGACAAACTTTAAGAACACAATGCATAAATCTATCGAGAAACATCAACTCACTAGCTCCAAAACCTCATTTATCATGTTCATTTCTCTTTTCCAAGACCGTACAGTCTTTTCATGACCATATTATATAGCCCTAACCCTTTTATATGGCTTTGGACTGACATGCCTTCTGACAACACTTTCAAAATGTAAATATTTATTTGGGCCTTATACTTCCTCTCGGTCATCCTTTCTTAGATAAATCATCTATGGAAACCCTATATAAGTAAGTAAACACTACTTTATGTACTAACCAAAAACCCCTAAGGAAATACACTACAACACTCACTTTATACACTTGTAAAAATCATCCCCAACTCCCTAAATCTCAAAATTGTATATCTACAGTCATTCGCAAAGCACCCACATTAGGTTTGAAGCTCAAAAATAGATCAAGGAATCCATCTCTCTCATCTACAAACATACAAAAATTCTCTCTCCAAGTATTTTAGTAAGATATAATTTAAAGAAAGCATGGTCAAAGTAATTACAAATCTGATTGATCTATCTAGATATCACGAGTTAGGTAGAGAAAGATGTGTGGCTTGAATCCTTTTAAATGTAAGTACCAACGTGAGTGGTACATGGGATTCCCTCAACCCTTCTAATGTTTATTTTGTAAGAATCTTCATCCATTTATAGGGTTTGAAGGGATGATCAATTCACATAGAGAGCTTTGCTGCATATTCGAAGGTTAGGGTTTGATAGTGAGAAACAATATTAGAAGAGAGAACAACCCGAAAAATTACAGGAGCCATCTTAGAGTAGGTTCATGACTGTAAAAAATGTCATAGACTATATAGTACGATCCTAACCATGTTGCATAATTTTGACCTAGGTAGATTTCTAGTTCCAGACCAGTTTGTGAGGGTTTCACATATTCAGTTCTCTTATTTTTTGTGTTGTACAATCCCAAATATTTCTTGAAATCAGATGTGGAAAGCTAAGTGCATATATACCTCTATCTTGTGATTTCAAATTCATGTTAGGTTAAGTGGTGTGTTATAATATTTATTATCTAATCTACGTTATAAATTTGATTAGTTCTTATATTGTTATATCCTTCTTAAATCAGTAAGAAACTCTAATCTCTCATACACCTAATTAAATAAAATTTAGAGATATAATTTAGGATTAAACGAGATACTCTAAAGGATGTGCAACTTCTTTTATAATATCTAGGAGATCCTTGCATGTTTTAGGAATGTAATTTACAATGTATTCTCTTGAGAGTTCCATGTGAGTTCAAATGGTGAATTATAATTGCTTGTTTCAAATTCCATAAGTTAGATGTCACATTAATATCATCCTATGGGAGATGAAATGACCCATAAAATGAATATAAAATTGAGAAAAGAGTCATTATAGAGAAAGTTATGAGACCCTATAGGTCAACCCATATTTTAATACGACTTGTTCTAACACTATATAGTTCTATACAAGAATTTAATGATGACAAAGAGATTTTGGGAAAGATGCATGAGAGTAAAGTAATGCTTTGGATAATTTCAAATTGGTGAGTGAGTGACAGATAAGTACATATATTTTATCAAGTCATATGGAAGGGATAAATATATGTCAATTTAGATTACAATGTGAGCATAATTTATAGTATAAAAAACAAATCCAAACCTTTCATTGCTAAAGGATAAGTTACAAACTTTAGGTGTCTACAACTTGCCTAACTAGTGATATATAATTAATTCATAATGTGGAAGATATTTTGGTTCAATTTTTACTTGGGATGGTTTTTCAAATGTTATTCAAAAGGATTACTATCCACAAGACATAACGAGGATGAATAGATGCATTTTTATTAGTTACAACAATGAAAGGATAAGTACATGAAATACTACACCAATGAGTCCCATTACCACATTTAACACTTGTGTGAATACCTAAAGGAGAAACATAATGTACAAAAGTACATCAATGTACATTCACCAAATATATGCACCAAGAAGGAGTTCTTGTCTTCTAAATATTTGTGTGAATAATTTTGTTATTTCACAAACATAGAAGAAAAACTAAATATGATTTATAACATCATATATTCATCTAGTGGCATACATAATATTTCCCCCCAGATAATGCCCCATATCAACACCCCCCCAAAAAAATAAGAATGCTTTGCATAGAAATAAGAAGCACGAGAAGGTTGTGCAAGAAAATTAGAAGGTTGTTATACCTTCTCACTCAGAAAAGTAAAAGAATATATTGGGTGACAAGTAGTATCATCAA